>CM031242.1:870938-951614 GCA_018340775.1 Taxus wallichiana var. yunnanensis | reverse complement strand
ACCATTTCCTCGTAAATTCTTTGACCTCACTCGTACACTCCATTTTTAATCAATCTTTTCAATGATTCTCCATTAACCCGCACTAATACGACTTAACTTATCTTTGTAACATTATGTCAAGCTTCAACATAGCTCCATGGTGACATACCACCTAAAATGATTCTTCTTGATTCAGACTTGGCATTCAATCATGTGAATACTTCCCCACAAGAGTCATTTTCTTGTCAATTCCTGAATGAGCTCTCTCCCAAACTCATTTCATTATGTGGACCATGTCTTGGCTTATACGAGACTTCACCTCACCGTGTCCGTTTCTACATAATAGCTCGGCCATGCATGAGCTATTGTACATCCTCCATTTTGAGCTCGTTAGACCGAGCTACTCATTCATATATCACTACCCTCCACGAGATCATTGCAACCTAGGTTCTTTCTAAGATAAGATGAGCTACAAGTTTGAGTGTTCGAACCAACGAGTTGGCTCTTTTCGCAAATGTGCCAAAATCTTGACTTGATTCCAAGCCCAATTCCAACTTGCACATACTCGACGGGCTTCTGAGTTAATCTTTGCACGAGTTCTAATGTCACTATTTTGTAGGAGCCGCGAACACTCCGTGTTTAACTGTGAGCTTATTTTTGAAAGCATTCAAGGCTAGACACTTGATTCATTCTAAGTTCACTTCACTTGGCATCTTCATTTTGACCTGCATAATCACTTGATAGTGATCTAGCTTCTATGCGTGGTGGTCAACTCACTTCTTCATTGACTCAATGCAACTCATCCACCTATCCTCCATGGCTGATCTCATCAGACCGAGCTCCCCTGATGATGCATCCCTTCTATTATGTCAAACTCGATGAATCGGTAGAGCTCGAACCCGATCTCATAAGCTACTATCTCAATATCGGTTGGCAGATGCACTCTTCTCTAATCATGTTTGAGTTATTCTACAAAGTAGTACAGTGAACTTTGACAATTGAGTAGATCTATTTTCTCTTTGTCAAGGTGTCTTCTCATGAATTTTCCGTATAGAACAATCTATTTCCACGTCACTCGTCTTCGCAATGACCATCCTCATAGCTCAGTGAATGAATCACCATCTCGACCTGTAGCCTCCCTAACAACTCAATGGATAACTTGGCCATCGACTCAGCTTCTAGTTGCACATTCAATTTCGAAACTTATCCCTTGGCATGCCAGGTGATTATCCCCATGTGGTAATGCTTCTCACGATCTCCGTGAGGTGGAAATTATGTTATGGTTTGTCATGGGATTGTCTTCACCTGGAAATTAGTTATTCAAATTTCCCCACATGTAATTACCGACTTGGCTTGGCAATGCATTATCTCCACCATTGGCTCCTCGTGCTTGGGATCTCGGTGTGCATTTTTTCATGCCAAGCTTGGAAATTTTGGCTTGGAAACCCAGATGTCATTTTTTCATGCCAAGCTTGGCATGGCCTTTACACCATGAAATCCCATAGTGGGGAATCCAGAGCTTTGAAACCATTCTGCCCATGTCAATGTCTTGGAAAAATGGATCTTAATGCCCACTCAACTAACTAAGTTCCTACACTAACCCAACTCGGCTCCATATAGCTCGTCCACATGAGGTATCCTGTGTCACCTCACATCAGCTCAACTCGGTCGATGGAGTTAACTTTCTCAAGTCACATTTGAGCTGAGTCATAATGAGGCATGTTTGTTTCGTACTTGCATTGGCTCTCAACTCGGCCCAACTCTCGCAACCACCGAGTTAAATCTCATTGAGTCCTCTTATGGCCTAATGTCGAGTTGACATCTTAAATGTCAATATCCTTATTTATAGTTTATCCTTCGAGTCGTATTGAGAGATCTCAATAATTCAAACATCGAGCTCTTGATGCCACACATTAAGTTTAAAGAACCTTGCTAGATAGCAAAATGAGCTCAATTGATTTTATCTAAATTTTGAATTTTACGGGACCCTTCTATACTCTAGGCAAGTTTTGAGCCTCCGAGACACGAAGAAGGAAAAATAACTAAAGATTATTTAAAAATGATCTTGAACCTTTCAGAACACCGTAACTATTCTTCAAAGCACAAAATTTTTCATGTAGGCCCCAAGTTCTTTCATGAAGCCTTCCCTGGTCTTAAGGTCCTATGTACCCACGTTGTCCAATTTTACCCCAAGGGAAAAATTAGATAACACCTTCTACCATTGATTTATTCTCATGTCCTCATCCACCGACATTCTCACACACTAACGTCCTCCACACACCATCATACTCTAGATTTTATTTGGAATTTTTCTATACTCATCACCCACGTCCTCCAACCCACTCAAATTATTTATCTCATCTATCACTTGCTTCTATATATCATGTCCCTCGGTCACACCTAGTCTTTAGACGGGAAGGGGGTACTTTCATTTTTCATCACTACCACCTTCTATTTTCTCCATACATTTCGCTTCTCTTCATGTGTCCTATATTTGAAACATGACTTGATTATTTGCACATCCTACACTATCATCATTGAAAAAAACACATACACACACATTCACACAACTAAACATATTTCAAAAACAAAATAAAACCATATATCCCAAAAATTGCAATAAAAACGATTTCTCATGGATGTTCTTTTGCATTTTATTCAATCATATTTCATTCCAATTCTCCATTCATTGTTACATATTTCATTTACAATTTGTTCACATTTCATGTTTTGGTTTGTTTCACAAATTTTAGTGAACTCCTAATGATCTTTTTGTCACATTTTATGAGTCAATAGTCATTACTACAATTTTTTGAACTTGGTCTCTCCTTACTTGGTGAATTAAGAAAGATTTTCCACCTAGAAATCCACACATGCTTACATACTTAACAACTTGTCTTGAAGACCATAGTGCATTATTTTTTAACACTTTCCAATGTCATCTCCATCATCACTTCCACTCCCTCCATCAAGCCACTAGTGGTTCTAAACCCCTTGACAAATCGAGAGAGTTGAATATCATGTCAAAAAAAAAAATCAAAACAATCAAAAGAAAAATTCAAAATTCAAAATTCAAAAGAAAAGTAAAACAAGAGAAATATTGAATACTCTCTCTTAGGAGTCTTTCTAGTATCTCTATTGGGGCCATGGACACTGGCCGTGAAGAGAGCAATGTTGTGACTAGAATCAAATGTTTGTCCGTCGAGGCTATGGATGCCTATTAGCGCGAGTAATGCATGACTTATAATTTCCTTCCATTTTAATACCAACCAATCACATGTCTCACTCACACCTACATATTGGATTTTGCTTTCACTCATTGTCTTATAGGTCTTCACTTCAAGCAGTAATTAACTTTCACACACACACGGGATATCAATGAGTTAGAAGGCTAATATGTCACCTTATTCGGTTTAGAATTTTCTCAATCTCTTGTGTTAGTTCACATGTTGGTCTCATGTCTCGTAGCATTCAAATGATCTTTTATTCCCACAATCAAAGTACCCGTTAAGGTTAAGGTAAACCAACGCATTTAAAGCAACTCTAACCAAGAATGGCGCCGATGATGGTGAGCATATGGTCGAGGATCTTCTACCCTAAATGCTGAATGGGAACTCAACGCCAAGTATGTGCTCTAAATAGAATGGCGATAATGGCGAGCATATGGTCGAGGATCTTCTACCCTAAATGTTGAATGGGAACTCAACACCAAGTATGTGCATACCAATCCCAAGATGGAGTGAGGGGCGACTCATATGATGGAGTGTTAAAGAATACTAATCTTCTACCCTAAATGTTGAATGGGAACTCAACGCCAAGTATGTGCTACCCAATCCAATATGGAGTGAGGGGCGACCATATGACGGAGTGTTACAGAATACTATGCTTGAAAAGAAATGCGGAAAGCTGGAAATACTCAACACCCAGAATGTGCTTGCTAACCCAGAATGGGAAAGTAGCTACCATAGGGCGGAGGTCAATTAAAACAATATCAACTGCTGAAAGTAAGAAGGGCATTACAGTATGATAAGCAAGAATCTAAGTTGCTGCCAGTACTACTGCCAGCTTACAATATAAATGGTGAGATCTTGCTAACAATGCGAATCATCATAAGAACAGAGTTACAAAGATATTGAAGACTTTCTTTGCGGATAAGTATAGCTTAGAAATGAAAGAGCATTAAATAGATCCAACCTCTTTTTCAATTTGGGCAATTCCCAATGAAGCCCGCCAAGTCTTTGAGAACTCTCACACCCGTCCAAGATTGAAGATGCAGATTTCTCCGAGCTGTTATGACAGTACTGTATTTTTTCCATATAACCAGCAGCATACAGATTTCTAGAATAGCTCAGAAATTCCTTAAAACTTACTCAAATAACATGATACTGATTACAAATCACTACTAGCAAGAGGGCGCTCAGACTAACCCCAAAAACAGACTCAAAATGCAGGCTATATTAAATGCACGAAATCCAAGACACCATGAATGGTACGGCCCAGCACAGGGGCGATTTTGCTTTTAAAATCAGATCTTCTTCCAAAAATCTACAGACTTGCATACATGGGCGCCTAGCCAAGAAGGAAGGAATGAAACAATACCCACCATGAATTTTTTTGTCTTTTTGGATTTATGAATAAAACATCGAATCTGCTTAAGCAAAAATGCAAAAACCAGAAAACTCTAATATGCAAAATCTGAACCTAATTAGACAAATGCAGATTACACAACACTAATTCCACTGAACTCACAATCTAGACTAAAATCACCACTAGTTATTGTCTTGCAAACAAGAAGTGATGCCCGAGCTAGGAGGCCTTCATTCCTCGAAGCAAACCCAGAGCCAAACAGGCAGCATAACAGTACTGCAGTCCAAAGATATGGAATGATGCTCAAAGTCTTCCTTTTATAACTTCCTGTTGACTTCACGAAACCCTAAAATCACTTCAATATCCAAACCCTAATCCTTTCTCCAAGATGGCGTCCTTTTCCTTTCAAGCTTAATATTGATATTTTAATTAAATTCAATACCTTGATAAATGTGCCCACCTTAAGCTTGCTTTGACTTTGGAAATTAATAAAATAATCTTAATGAAGGCGCCACCCTCAAGAAACCCACTTTTCAAAACAACATAAAGTCAATAGACTAGGCCAAGGGGTCAACGTTCGAATATAATATTAAAACGTGACCTTTAATTAAATATATCAACTTAACTCTTCAATCATGCCCTGAAGCCAATAATGACTAGTCAACTGACCAAACTGAAGTAGGAAGTCAACCATGTTGAACCCAACTGAAAACTGCCAAAAATAGAATTTACTAAAAATAGTAAATTCCAGAAAATGCTCTGAATGCCGAAATGAACATACCACTGCGAAGCTTTCTGAAAACCCAGAAAGAATCCGCCTTTGAATCCACCAACTCCGAGCAAAGACATCCTCAAAAATAGGAAACCCTAATTTACCTTCCGACTAGCCTTCGGGTTTCCAGAAAAAAGGCCAACGGTCACTGGAAAGATCAGGTCTGAGAAGGGGACATTACAGTCCGCCCTCCCCAAGATTGCTTGTCCTCAAGCAATCGCAAACCAGGATGCTGCAGAATCTCATCACTTTCCCAAGTCGCATCCTCCATCGGCAGGTTCTTCCACTTCACCAGGTATTCTCTGATAGTTCTTTTCCTCAAAGTACGCTCTCTGAAATCAAGTATCTCCTCTGGAATTAGAACCAACTGTCCCTCCTCATCCAAAGGCGGTAACTGTGATGAAGCAACCACATTATGTCCAAGTGCCTTCTTGAGGCGAGATACGTGGAAAACATTATGCACTCTGCTATCAGAAGGTAGCTCTAACTCATAAGCTACTGCCCCAACTTTTCTGATGACCTTGAATGGCCCATAGAAATGAGGTTTGAGCTTCTCAGCTCCACTCTTCTTGAGAGTAGACTGTCTGTAAGGCTGCAATCGGAGATAAACCATATCCCCAACCTCAAAAGAACGCTCAACACGTCTCTGATCAGCATACATCTTCTGCTGATTCTGTGCAATCTGCAGATTATCCTTCAAGGATTTCATGATGTCTTGACTTTGCTGCAACAAGTCCTTGGCTTGGGGTGCTCTGCTCTCACCAAACACCAAATCGGAAAAGCTAGGTGCTTCATACCCATAAAGAGCCAAGAAAGGAGACATCTTAATCGACATATGAAAAGAAGAATTGTAGCAGTACTCGCCTATATGCAGCCACTTGACCCAAGCTCTCTGCTGTTCTGACACATAGTTTCTCAAGTAGCCTTCCAACCACTTGTTCACTACTTCCGTTTGTCCATCTGTTTGGGGATGGTAACTAGTGCTTGGAGTGAGCACAGTACCACTCATTCTGAAGACTTCTTGCCAAAAAGTACTTAGGAACTTGCTGTCCCTATCACTCACAATGTTCTTTGGCAACCCATGCAGCCTAAACACCTCTCGAAAAAATAGATCTGCAACTTGGGCTGCAGAAAAAGTGCTGGTAATGGCAAAGAAATGAGCAAATTTGGTTAGCCTATCCACCACTACATAAATACAATCCTTCCCTTGGGCCTTGGGCAACCCTGTGATGAAATCCATCGAAATGCTTTCCCATTTTTGATTGGGAATAGGGAGTGGTTGCAGCAAACCGGCTGGTAATGTATGCTCATTCTTATTCACTTGACAAACAGGACACTCCTGAATGTAGCGTTGTACTTCTCCTTTCAATCCTTTCCAAGAAAACCTTTCTCGGATCTGCCTATATGTCTTGAAAAACCTTGGTGACCAGCAACTGGAATATCATGAAAAGTCAAAAGAATCTTCTTCTTAAGCTTTGAATCAGCCACCAGAAAGATTCTTCCCTTATAGTGTATCAATCCCTCAGTCACCTTGTACCTTTCATCATGAAAAGTACCCTCAATAATGCTGGTTGCAAACTGATTTTTGGCATAATCAGCAAGCAACATGTCTCTCCAATCTGCAGTAAGCTCACATAATGAGCTAAGATGAGGTCTCCTGGATAAAGCATCAGCCACGATATTATTTTTCCCTTTGACATATTCAATGTCAAAGTCGTAAGCTTGAAGCTTACTCACCCATTTCTGTTGCCTCTCATTCAGGTCCTTCTGGTGCATGAAATGCTTGAGGCTATTGTGGTCAGTCTTAACCACAAACTTGTTCCCCACCAAGTACTGCCTGAACTTGGCTAATGCATGCATAATGGCAAGCATTTCCTTGTCATAAATTGAGTATGTTCTTTCCACACCCCTTAATTTTCGGCTCTCAAACACAATAGGGTGTTTGTCTTGCATCAGGACAGCCCCAACTCCTTCACCTGATGCATCACACTGCAGCTCGAATGGCTTGGAGAAATCCGGAATAGCCAGAACCGGACACGAGCTCATGATCTTCTTGAACTTGTCAAAAACAATTTGAGCCTTTTCTGACCAACAAAAGGCTCCTTTTTTGGTGAGATCAGTAAGGGGAGCAGCATTCTGTGAATACCCCTTTACGAATCTCCGATAAAAACCACAAAGACCCAGAAAACCTTTCAACTGAGTCAAGTTCTCAGGAGGTGGCCAATCAACTACTGCTTTGATCTTTTCCGGATCCACCTTCACTCCCTCAGCACTGATTATGTGGCCAAGGTACAGTAACTCCTCCATTCCAAATTCACATTTGGATGCTTTTGCGAACAAACTCTCAGATTCCAGAATACTAAGCACTTCCTCCAAGTGCTTGAGATGATCCTCCCAAGTCTTGTTGTAAATCGAATGTCATCAAAAAAAAATCAACACAAACCTCCTTAATCGATTTTGAAAAACACGGTTCATGCAAGACCGAAAGGTAATGAGCGTTAGTCAACCCAAATGGCATGACTAAGAATTCGAAATGGCCATAGTGACATCTCGAAAGCTGTCTTCTCCACATCCGATCCTCTCATTCGAACTCGATGGTAACCCGATCTCAAATCGATCTTCGAGAAGAACTTGGCCCCATGTAGCTCATCAATGAGCTCATCTATCCCGGGAATGGGGTATCTTTTTTATGGTGCTTTGATTCAAAGCACGATAGTCCACACACATGCGCATGGTACCATCCTTCTTCTTCACAAGAACCACGGCAGATGCAAAGGGGCTCTTGCTTGGGCGAATGAAGCCCATCTCCAAGAGTTCTTGAATATTCTTCTCAATCTCATCCTTTTGCCTCTTCGGGTACCGATATGGAGTTGTAATCACCGGTTTAGCTCCTTCCTTGAGCTCTATGATATGTTCTGAACCCCTTTCAGGTGGTGGTCCAGGAGGCAAGTCTGCAAAGACCTTGCTCTTCTTCGTGAGTAGAGACTGAACATCAGGAGGATGGTCTCGTTTAGTCTCAACCGGACTAGCAGGAAGGATCATGCACTCTGCAACCCACTCGGCTTGATCGTGACGGATCAGCCTTGCCATTCTTTTGAATGACACAACCCGAGGGCCCCCATTGGACATTCCTCTTAGGACTATCTTCTTCCCATCAGATTGAAACTTCAGCTCCATAGTCTGCAGATTCAAGGAGATCTCCCCAAGAGAACGCAGCCATTGAATGCCTAGGACGGCATCAGTATCTCCAATGTGGACTACATAGAAGTCATCCTTGACTTCGTAATTCCCCAATTGCATGGTCAGGTTCGAGATTTTCTTAGTACATGAAATATGGAATCCATCGGCAACCATGACCTTGAACCCTTCAAACTCCTCTGTTTGCAGCCCCTTCTTTTCGCCACCACAACTTCATCAATGAAGTTGTGTGTTGCTCCAGTGTCGATCAAGGCAACGATTCGCTGCCCTTTGATCATCCCTCGAACCTTGAATGATTCGTTTCTTTGGAAGCTAGAAAGTTGAGCTAAGACTCCACCACTTTCTTTCTCATCTCCGGACTCTTCTGGAGCTCTATCTACCTCACTTTCTTCAACATCAGATTGCTGGTCGGAAAAATCAGAACTACTTTCACCAGCAGAATAGTACTCAATCTGATTGAATTTAACTCCCTTAGGGCAAACATGATCTTGAGACCACTTTTCCCGACACCGGAAACACAACCCTTTTCTTCTGAGTTCATTCAGGGTTTCAGGATCCAACCTGGTGACATGGGGATTGTGATGTTTGAACTCCTTGTGCTGAGGTCTCAAAGGAGGTCTATGCTGAGGTCTTTTCCCTTTATCCCTTTTCTGAAAGGGGGAATTTGACTGAAATTTTGCCTTAGGAGCAGCCCACTCCATGTTTCTTGCTTTCTTCATGGCCTCCTGCAGGGTTGGTGGATCAAAGGCTTTAACCCAACCTTTGAGTGGTTCTGTCAACCCTTCACTGAAAAGGATCACCAATCTCCTCTCCGTGATTCCAGTCACCATGACTGATAGTCTCTGAAACTCCATAATGTAGGCATCAACTGTGCCATATTGTCTCAATTGTGCCAGTTCCCTGAAATGAATTTCAGGATCCTTCTTTTCAAACCTCTCGATGAGCCTAGTAGTGAACTCATCATACGTTGTGATAGACCGATGACCCAAGGTAACTAGGCCATGGTACCACCATTCATGCGCCACCCCATCAAGGTGTAGTGTAGCGAACTTGATCGCCTCCTCTTCTGCCATAGGTCTGAGAGCTAGATAGTTATCCAGCTTCTGAATCCAAGCTCGGGCTGAACTGGTATCATTCCCGTCAAAGTGTGGAAGTGTCACCTTGTTGACAGCTTGGTACAAGTCTCCTTGATTTGATGGTCTTCTTTGATCATAGTGTCTCCCGTGTCCTTTGTTTTTCCTTTTATGATCCATGAAATCGTTATAGGACATATCCATCTTGATGTCATCAGGTAGAGAGTCATACTCTGCACGACCAAGTCTCAACTGCTCCACGAATGAAGCATTCTCTTCAGGATCTGGCTGAGTGTTTACAGGTGCCAAAAAGGGGGGTTTGAAAGGCCTGGAAGAAATATAAGTGTTGTTTGACACAGTCCGGGCTGCATGTCCATCATGCTGGTTGGAGGCACTATGCTCTCCTCTGTGCCCTAAGTTGTTCTGTGGAGTGGTATTCTGACCCACTTTCCCCATCATGAGAGATACCATGTCCATCAAGGCATCCATCTTTCTTCCAAATCTCTTTCCGGACTCATAGACCTTTCTCTTCCTTTCCCATTGTCATCTCTGTTGTTGGTAACTCTCTCGTTACCCCCAACTGATCTCTCACCCTCTGCCATATCTGATTCCTGAGAAGACTCCCAATGAGCCCTCAAGATCTCTGAAGCTGTCTGACCTTCTGGAGCCTGGTAAGGCTGGAACTGTTTTCCAACCTTCTTGTCTTCCCTTGCAATGTACCTCTTTTCTCTGTCACTCATAGACAGATTGTTCACAGGATGGCAAGATCTTCGCTCTGATACCACTGAAATATTCCGAGCCAATTTTTTCGTTTTCCTTTTTTTTTTTAACAGATTACAACATTACAATCAAAGTACCCGTTAAGGTTAGAAGGTAAACCAAAACGTACGAAAGCAACTCTAACCAAGAATGGCGCCGATGATGGCGAGCATATGGTCAGAGGATCTTCTACCCTAAATGTTGAATGGGAACTCAACGCCAAGTATGTGCTACCCAATCCAGTATGGAGTGAGGGGCGACCATATGACGGAGTGTTACAGAATACTAATCTTCTACCCTAAATGCTGAATGGGAACTCAACGCCAAGTATGTGCTACCCAATCCCAGTATGGAGTGAGGGGCGACCATATGACGGAGTGTTACAGAATACTATGCTTGAAAAGAAATGCGGAAAGCTGGAAATACTCAACACCCAGAATGTGCTTGCTAACCCAGAATGGGAAAGTAGCTACCATAGGGCGGAGGTCAATTAAAACAATATCAACTGCTGAAAGTAAGAAGGGCATTACAGTATGATAAGCAAGAATCTAAGTTGCTGCCAGTACTACTGCCAGCTTACAATATAAATGGTGAGATCTTGCTAACAATGTGAATCATCATAAGAACAGAGTTACAAAGATATTGAAGACTTTCTTGTGGATAAGTATAGCTTAGAAATGAAAGAGCATTAAATAGATCCAACCTCTTTTCAATTTGGGCAATTCCCAATGAAGCCCCCGCCAAGTCTTTGAGAACTCTCACACCCGTCCAAGATTGAAGATGCAGATTTCTCCGAGCTGTTATGACAAGATCTGTATTTTTTCCATATAACAAAGCAGATACGATTTCTAGAATAGCTCGTAAATTCCTTAAAACTTACTCAAATAACATGATACCGTACAAATCACTACTAGCAAGAGGGCGCTCAGACTAACCCCAAAAAACAGACTCAAAATGCAGGCTATATTAAATGCACGA
This sequence comes from Taxus wallichiana var. yunnanensis, assembly GCA_018340775.1. NCBI lineage: Eukaryota > Viridiplantae > Streptophyta > Pinopsida > Cupressales > Taxaceae > Taxus > Taxus wallichiana. The sequence goes on along the minus strand of CM031242.1, from coordinate 940,268 downwards.
AATCCAAGACACCATGAATGGTACGGCCCAGCACAGGGGCGATTTTGCTTTTTAAAATCAGATCTTCTTCCAAAAAATCTACAGACTTGCATACATGGGCGCCTAGCCAAGAAGGAAGGAATGAAACAATACCCACCATGAATTTTTTTGTCTTTTTGGATTTATGAATAAAACATCGAATCTGCTTAAGCAAAAATGCAAAAACCAGAAAACTCTAATATGCAAAATCTGAACCTAATTAGACAAATGCAGATTACACAGCACTAATTCCACTGAACTCACAATCTAGACTAAAATCACCACTAGTTGTTGTCTTACAAACAAGAAGCGATGCCCGAGCTAGGAGGCCTTCATTCCTCGAAGCAAACCCAGAGCCAAACAAAGCATAACAAGATCTGCAGTCCAAAGATATGGAATGATGCTCAAAGTCTTCCTTTTATAACTTCCTGTTGACTTCACGAAACCCTAAAAATCACTTCAATATCCAAACCCTAATCCTTTCTCCAAGATGGCGTCCTTTTCCTTTCAAGCTTAATATTGATATTTTAATTAAATTCAATACCTTGATAAATGCGCCCACCTTAAGCTTGCTTTGACTTTGGAAATTAATAAAATAATCTTAATGAAGGCGCCACCCTCAAGAAACCCACTTTTCAAAACAACATAAAGTCAATAGACTAGGCCAAGGGGTCAACGTTCGAATATAATATTAAAACGTGACCTTTAATTAAATATATCAACTTAACTCTTCAATCATGCCCTGAAGCCAATAATGACCAGTCAACTGACCAAACTGAAGTAGGAAGTCAACCATGTTGAACCCAACTGAAAACTGCCAAAAATAGAATTTACTAAAAATAGTAAATTCCAAAAATGCTCTGAATGCCGAAATGAACATACCATCGCGTGAAGCTTTGAAAACCCAGAAAGAATCCGCATCAATCCACCAACTCCGAGCAAAGACATCCTCAAAAATAGGAAACCCTAATTTACCTTCCGACTAGCCTTCGGGTTTCCGAAAAAAGGCCAACGGTCACTAGAAAGATCAGGTCTGAGAAGGGGACAGCCCATAACCCCTTCACCTTTGCACTGCCCCAAAACATGAGTTTTCCCAACTTCAAGCTCATGAACCCCCGCTTTACTTCTCCGGACCCTCTCTTCTCTTTCATTCTACCTAACTTGCATCGGTGGGTTTCTCATGAGAATATCCTAGGCCTACCCTTCTCGCTTGCACCTTTTCATGTTCCTCATGTCCTAAACCCACTTACCAGCCTTCGTGCTCACCCCCGAGTTCCTTATGCGACTCTCCCACAACCTCGCGCCCTCACCTTTTAGCTCACCCTTCATACACCCACTACTCGCCACACCTTCTACCTAGCTCACTTGATTCCCTTACCTGACTCGCAAGCCCCCAACCTACCCAACTCTACCCTAGCTTGATGATTCATCCATGTGGCTTGGTCGGACCCATTTCCCTCACCAACTTCCCCGGCTCCTTGCATTGACTCACCTCTCCCCGTGGCAATGCCCCATTCATGTTTCCCCTCAATCACACCTATGACTTCAACCCTATCATGCCACCACCAGCCCACCCACTCCCGCACAACTATCTTCTATGTGCTACCTCATGACCTAAACACCTTGCGTCATGTCTTATTCCTACCTCATGCGAGTGACTCTCCAACTCGATTCCCCTTCATGTGGTGAGTCTCACATGCAGCTCATCATTTTCCCTCCTCCTCACCGATCTCAAGCCTCGCCTTTCCTAACTCGACACCCACTTCACCCGATAACTTGTTCCTCATTGAGTTCTCCCAACCCGTGCCACACTCCCAAGCCCTACATAAACCATAACTCTCCACCCGTTGAGTCATTATAGTGACTCGACCCTCAACCTCTCTCCCTTGGCTTTCCCATCTCACCCTCACCCATCTCACCTAGTTCACCCCTAACTCGCCTTGGCTCACCCTCTCCCAACTCTCTAACCTAGCTCACCCTCTCCTAACTCACCGCTAGTTTTCCCACCTAGCTCGTTCACTTACTCACCCACTAGATCACTCCCTTACTTGCCTCCTTGCTCATTGTAACCTCATTGTCCAAAAAATCACAATATAATTCTCATCACTTGCACCCACTTTTGTAGATATCCATCATATATTTTTCCTCTATACATGACTAGGAAATAATATCCTTGCCTTCCCTAATCACATCTTTTCCAAGGTTCATGTTTACCTCATTTTCAACAACTACTTTTCGTCCGCATTGCACTAGGGGAACCTACAACTCCAAAAATTGTCACTTGAGGGGGAAAATACAACAACCCTTCTCATCCGATTCTATGACATCGATCAACAATTATCTTAGTCAATTGACTCTATAATCTCCGCCTTGCAAAATCAACCTATTGATCCCTTCACAGACTCTGGCTGAAGTGGCCCATCAATCACATTTATAGGTTCTTGTTTATCCATGCAACCCTCTAATCCTACGTTTGTGGAAACCACGGTCATAGGGTTGGATGTTGGACTCCTAGAATATTGACCAAGTATGAAGGCGCGTAGGCGCGCAAGGTCCCAGTTATGGAATGGCGTGCGGGGTAAAAGCACGTAAAGAAGCACACGCGATGCATGAGGAAATAGCTAAGGGTTGGGACTTAGTCAATTTGGACATCAAAGTAGAACACGTGAAAAGCATGACCTGGTTGTGCATGGATAAGGTGCCATCTGGCGATAGGTTGGCCCAGGAAGGAGCATGCTAGAAGCTTCTAGAAGCGCATCATGGGATAAAGTAGAAAGCTCATGCCTGAAGAAGCATTCTCACATGGAGGACCACATTCAGACACTTGGCACCGGATCTGAGGGCGTTGGAGGGTGAGTTGGTAGTCTAGGAAAGCTATAAATACAAGCACCCAGAGTAAAAGAGAGAGAGACAGAGAGTATGGGCGGAGCTCTGCAGAAATATTGTGAGGACTCTGTTAGTGGATAATTGTATTCAAAAGAGAATGCATTAGGTTTAGGGATTGTAATTTCTTTTTGAATAGCTTAGTTACATAAGTCCGAGTGTAATGCATGACATCATGATCGCTTTCTCGTGACACTTTGTAATGGCTCAATGGATGTAATGAGGTTACCTGTTATATATATACATGAATATCAATGATTTTGATGCATGTTTCTCTCTCATGAGTTCTCTTTCCTTTCATGCTAAGTAAGGATGCTTGTATGTTTCTTTCTGTCATAATACACATTATGGATTCTATTAAGTATTCGGTCTGAAATGACTACAAGGATCTAGAGGCCGTTCTGAGCCCTATGGTTCTTATATGTCCTAACTTCCCTTCTAGAATCTCTTACACAAATCATAGATGATGTTTCCCACTAAACTCACATAAAGGAGAGACTCGGTACCCGCGTGTGCCTCGGGGAGCGCCCAGCTTTTGTTGGGTGATAGGTCGGTGCACATGGGATTCCTTTCTTTATGTTAAGGGTAAAAATGACTACATCTTGGTTCCATTCGGGACCTCTTTTCAAAGTTGTAGTGGGATTTAGCATACATCATGATCTGTGTAATGAGTAATGATAGAGCGGTTAACATTGGAAAGTGTTGAATCATGGTTCAAGAGCACAGAGGATGAATTTTCTCAGAGATTCAACACTGGACCTGAGTTTAATGCATGTAGATGGGTAGAAGAGAATCTCTACCACGATCTGTATGAGACCTTTTTCTGTTGTTTCCTAGTGGAGCTGTATGAATGGCTCTCAGCCTATGCATCTAGATCAAGTTGGCGTTATGGATCGCATGTATGGACCCAAGAAGAATACCAAAGCTGCATGATGCAGATCTGACATGGACCCGTGATGTGGATCATTTGTGAAAGGAGTGTTGGCTAGCTACACTCTGGAGTATGCCATTTCCACATATTCCTGTCCGGAGGTTGCTGAGTTTGAGTTTCTACGGGAGCCCAGAGGATCGTTTCTACATGTTGTCCCTCTGGCTCTAAATATCTTGATGATTACCATGAGTTTAGAGGCTTTCCTAATGGTCGGCTAAACCATTCTAAGTGTTGGGCGAGGAAGCTAGGGTAGAGGAAGATGGCAGATGTCGCGATGGAGAAGGATAGGGAGGAAAGACAACTCAAGTATGGTGAAGCACGTGAAAGGGATATTAATAGACAACACGATGTTGCAGGTGTGATGGATGTATGGCGGTAGATGTTGCGGGAAGGATTTGAGGTTCGCATAGAGGACGTGGAACTGAAAGCAAGATGTATGACCCCATCTTGGCAAGCACGTGAGAGAAACCCCTTCGGCTTCAAGAGATCTCATCATGTGGAGAAAGAAGAACCGTTGCACGCATCTCGAGCCCATCTAGTGACCGAGACCCAGCGCTTGGTTTCCAGATAAGGGGGATAATATTGCTAGTCCAATTGGTTATATTAGAGGTGATCGGTCTATGCCTGGAGGTATAATTTCTTGTTTGGGACTTCTATGGCTGCAAACACCAACCCAGTGTTAGGACTTTTCGGGCAAGGTATAGGCACACAAGCATTTGGTCTCACGTCTGGGAGTGGTGCGGGGTATATTATTGGCATTGGGGCATTGTCGTAGAGACCATTGGTGCGCATCTCGGTGGAACCGTAGGACCCTCGCACGACCACTTCTGGGACTGGTGGGCTGGTGGATCTAGTGGTTCAAGAGGAGTAGGAGTTGGTGGGTCTAGTGGATCTGGTGGTTTAGGACACAGATGGCCCCTAGTGGATCAGTGGAGGAAACATAGGTGGAAACCAAGGCTCTGGCTCAAGAGGATTTGGGCCCCAACCACCCCACAAGTTTTCTTTGAAATGTCTCTACATTTGCCCGATTATAGAGGTATTGAGGATGCTACGGAACATGTTCACAAGTGTGAACTGTTATGGTGTGCAAAGGGTATCACAACCCCAAAACGGAAAGCTAGTCAGTTTGCAACCACGTTGCGGGGCGCGTGCATAGCTAGTATAGGAAGTATGACCCTCGTCAAATAGTAGTGGACTATACTACTTTCCATAATGCATTCTTGGCAAAATTCCACATTCCTGAGTTTGAGCAAAAGAGCATCTACACTTATAAGGATATTTAGCAAGGAATGGCAAAGAGTGTGCGGGAGTATGATGCGCATTTTAAAACTCTCTTGTCTAAATTATCATATGATATTCACCCTTCATACATGCTCAGTGGTTTGTTGGGGGTTGATCACTCCTTTTAGAAGGGCCCTATCTCATAAAACTTTCTGAGACCTCGCGAGGCATTGGAAGCTACCCCGCGCGCCAAAGTCAGTTGGTAGTGTTGATACTAGCGTTAGCCCATTCCTGGAGGCTCAGATTACTGTTATGGCCAAGCAATTGGAAAATTTGTTCGTAAACTCAGCCCATGAGACTCGTAGTGGTTTGTGGTGCATAGATTGTGAAGTAGAGGGGCACGTTAAGGATAATTTCCCCCAGAGGACAATACGCGTCGTGGCAGTAGATTGTGAAATTTGTCATGGGGACCATGATGCAAGTAGGTGCCCATTGCTTTGCAGCGCGCAATACGGAAGAATGTATCTTATTATTACAAAATTTACACTTCTATAACCCATGATACTAAGGATTGTAGGCTCATTGATCAGATCCATGAGGCCATTGATCATGGGGTGCGCCAAACCAGCGTTGCCAGTAGTTCTAAGGGTGATGATCACCATTATGAGGAGTGCGCAGATGGAGGCACGCGTGGAAGAGGTTTTCGAGGAGGGTTCTATGGTCATGGAAACCGCAGAGGAGGAAGGAGTGAGTTCTCGCGCATAACTGTTTCAATTATGGATCTACGGAGCATTATAAATGTGAATGCTTGGACTGTTGTAGTGCTCGTGGTGCGGAAAGAAGCATAAGTATGAGGAGTGCCCGGAATTGTTTGAGCATATGAATCAACAGCACTGGAAGGACAAGGGCGCTGCAATGGTCAGTATTAAGAAGGCATACATACAGTGGATGCCTCGGGTAAATGAGGATGCGAGGTTTAGATCATGTCTTGTAACAACAAGGGCAGAATCCACGCGCGTAAGAGAGATACCAAGACAAAAGAACCTAGTTTCAAGGGAGGAGGTCGTTCATGGAAAGTATCCAGACCCCGTGCATCAAAAGGAGATATATCAAGACACCATGGATGTCATTCGGAGCCTACAAGGGGAAATCCAGTGTCTAAAGGAGAAATCCAGGAGGGAGGAACAAGGAAGGAGAGTCGAGGCGCAAAGGATGACCTGGATGAGGTCAAGGAGGTGTGTAAAATGCTAAGGCAAGAGAATATCATTCCCTTGCTTAGATCATGGTTGAGAGAGAAGGTACCACACGCTGGAGGAGAGCATGAGAGGTAGGTCTTGCACATGAACCTCCCCCCTCATAGCCTTGACTATGACAAGGAGATCACGTTGAATGCAGTGGTAGATGGATGGCTCCTCAAGTAATATCCTCATTGACACTGGCATGGAGGTTAATGTTCTAACTTTGGATGCATGGCATCAGATGGGAAGACTGCATTACTGACCATCTTGAATGTGTTGTATATGGCAAACAAGACTAAGGCAATGCCCATTGGTGTCTTGAAGGATGCGAGATATATTTATCCAGGAGCTAAGTTTCTTTGGGGACTTGAAGTCTTGGTACTCGCCAAGGAGATAATTTCCAAAGACTACTTGGGTGCCCTTGGTATTACAAGAATAATGCGGACCTTTAATTCAACAAAGGGTACATCAACTTCGAGGACAAGGAGGAGCGGGTCATTATACCCCTGGCTGATTGAAATCGACACCCTATATTGAACTATTGGGGGAAGAAGTTCTAGACAGATATATGTGTGCTCAATCAGAGACCCAAAGATGATACACCCTACTAACGGGGTTATCCAGTTTGAAGATGCTCAGTCAGTGAGTGATACCACCAGTCTAGCATGTGACAATTGGGCGCATGGGACTTATGAATTGATGGGACGGCATTTGAGAGGGTCGGTGACCAAGGTAACAAAGGTGCACATGGTTCGGTGCCTTGGAGGAAAAGAACTACCCAAGTATTCAGAGGAGCCTTCCCTGAGATCTTTCTGCAGGAAGTGGAAGCTTAGTGGAAGGATGAGAAGGAATGGAGAGGGATGTTAAGTTATGTCTTGCTCAAGCACAGTGGCTCGGTGGTGGGCTACACATCAGGAGAGCCTTTTAGAGTGGCGCGAGGTAAGAATTGCTCTCTCTGTCAGATTTTCTAGGAGCAATGTGCCCACCATCATCAAGGACTACCATGGGAAGGAGCCCGCCTCTTTCCATATCCAAGAGTGTGAACGGGTCTGGAGAGAAGGTACGGAAGCTTTGCCACCATCCCTCTAGGTGCACAAGTTTCATTACACTTGTAGGGTTGTGCGTGTGCATGGTATATTCATTCGGAGACATACCACCAGACAAGGAATTAGCAAGAGCTCGCGACTAACCTTATTCAAACCTTTGAGTATCGAGAGTACCAAACCATCAGTTGATAAGGCCTTGTAGGGTATCAAGCACCTTACCATGGGGGATAGTGCCATGATGGAGGATAGGCTGTTGGAATTACTAGGTGAACCGGGATTGGGGAGCACTTTGAAGAAGTAGAGGAAACAGAAGAGTTACAGCTTGAGCGCGCGTGTTTGGAAAAATAAAAAGGAAAGTTGGTGTATGTGATTGATGGAGAGGAATCGGAAAGCTTGGATGTTAACCATTCTATAGGGACGCTAGTGGACAATGCACGAGATACTCGTGCGCGCGCCTACCATGAACCCTTAAAGACAAAGAAGGTTAACATCGGTTCAGAGAAGAACCTAAGGAAGCTATTATTGGAGACTATTGGTCAGAGAAGGAAGTATCTAAGATCATTGCTCTCATTGCTGAATTTGAGGATTTATTCCCACGTGGGTACCATGAGCTTAAAGGCGTTCACCATTCCTTGGGGGAGATGAAGATAAAACTGAAGGAAGGTGCGCGCTGGTTAGGAAAAGGCCCTACCAGATGAATCCCAATTTGTGCATGAAGGTTAAGGAAGAGATAGACAAAATGATAGCTTATGGGATCATTAAGGTAGTGGAAGAGTTGGAATGGATAAGTCCGATGGTAATCAAAGCATCAAGAAGGATGGGCAGATTAGGATCTGCATGGATTATAGGGAATTGAATGTAGTTTGTGTCATTGATCCCTTTCCGACCCCCTTCACTAAAGAAATTTTGGAAGGAGTCAGCTGGGCACAAAATCTATTCCTTTACGGATGGATTTTCAGGGTACCACCAAGTCCGGATTCAGTAAAGGAGGACCGGAGAAAGACAACTTTCGCCCAGTGGGTAACTTTTACATACATGGCCATGCCCTTTGGGTTGAAGAATGTGCCTATTGTTTTCTCGCACATAGTGGTGCAAGCATTCTAGGATTTCATACATAAGTTTCTTCAGGTCTATTTGGATGATTGGATAGTGTATGGTCTAGTTAAGGACCATTGTGACAATTTAAGGTTAATGTTTGAGAGGTGTAGGTAGTTGAGGATATCCCTCAACATTAAGAAGTGTGTGTTTGCTACACCCTTTGGGACTTTATTGGGGCATATCATATGTAAGGAGGGCTTCTTTGGTAGATCCCGCTAAAGTTGCAGTTATTGTGGGGTTAGGGGAGCCTACTAGCAGAGCACAGTGCGTGGATTCCTTGGGCATATGGGCTATTACAGGAAATTCATTAAGGGATATGCCAAGATCGTTGTGCCTTTAGAGGAGTTGCTTAGACATAAAAGTGCCTTCCATTGGGGAGAGGCACAGCAGAGGGCATTTGATACATTAAAAGATAGGCTTGTCACCGCACCTATATTACGTTTTCCCTCTTGGGACAAGCCCTTCCATGTCCATGTAGATGCCTCAGGGACCGCTATTGGAGCAGTGCTTACACAGCCAGGTGAAGGGATTATTGATCATCCTCTATGTTTTGTGAGTAGGAAGCTGACACCAGAGAGAAAAACTATACCACAATTGAGCGTGAGGCATTGTCGATGATCTATGTGCTCTTCAAGTTTAGACAATATTTGTTGGCAACACCCTTTGTGTTTTACACCGACCACATGGCATTAAAGTATTTGGTGAACAAGCACATTTCTATAAGGGTGCATATGTCGGTGGGTGTTGTTGTTTCAAGAATTTGAATTCACCATTGTAGTGAAGCTGGGAAAAGCAATTGTGGGCCTAATCATCTGTCAAGAATTGATTCAGGGGAGGACGCGCAGAGTATTGGGATGTGATGAGCAATTTAGGTTGTGATGTGTGCCCTTGGATTTGGAAGAGATTGCAGTATTTTTAAAGGAAGGTGTGGCACCGGAAGGAATGAAGACATTAGAGAAAAAGCAATTGGCCATACATCGCACGTGCCCTACATGTTAATCAGTGGAGACTTATACAAGTTGGGATGTGATGAAGTTTTGTGTAGGTGTGTATTAGAGCATGAGTGCCTGCCATCATGGCCCATCATGGAGGAAGTGTGGGTGGGAATTATGTAGGTGATGCCACCACGCATAAAATATTAATGGCAGGTTTGTGGTGGGAAACCCTGTACAAGGATTATAGAGACTATTGTAAAGCGTGTGACCATTGTCAGCGCATTGGCAAACTAAGAAGGAGAGATGAAATGCCTTTGTGCCCTATCCCTAGCACGGAGCCTTTTGAAAAGTGGGAAATAGACTTTGTAGGCCCTATTGCACCAGTGGCACGTAGGACTAGGTCACGTTATGTCATCACTTGCATGGATTATCTGACAAGGTGGGCGAGGCAGCCCCAACTAAAGATTACACAACAGCCACAGCGATAAGGTTCTTGTGGGAGAACATTATCACAAGGTATGGATGCCCATTGAGTTTGACCAGTGATAGGGGTACGCATTTCTTGAATGAGACCATGAGGATCTGTTATCAGAGTTCATGGTGGCTCATCACAAGACTACACCCTATCACCCACAAGAAAATGGAACCGCAGAAGCATTCAACAAAATATTGATTCATACTAACCAAAATTTGTGATGTCGGAAGATAAGATTGGGATGAAAAAGTATCGGTAGTATTGTGGGCTTACGGGACAAAGCATAAAAGGTGAACAAAGCCACACCATTTTTTGGTGGGAAGCTATTTTTTGGTTGAATTTATGTTTCCTTCTTTGTGAATAGCGCGCATAGTAGGGTTGCTTGATGAACAAGGCTGGAAGAAAGGATTGATGACTTAATGAAGTTGGATGAGAGATGATCACTTGCCAAGTGGAGCTAAACAACATAAAAATCAAATCGAAGGCTTGACATGATCGCCACATTAGAAACAAAAAAGTTTGAGGTTGGGCAAATGGTTTTACTATATGATTCTAAGTTTTTGTGCCATCCTGAGAAGTTGAAAGTCCATTGGTTGGGTCCTTACACAATCTCGTACATCCTTGATTCGGGCACATGCCAATTACAAGCGTTGGATGGGATGAAGTTGCTGGACACTTCAATGGGAGTAGGCTGAAGCCCTACTATAAATAAGTCTTCTCGGTGTTTGTAAATAAGGTAGTTTTGCTAGTTAGTTTAGAAATTTCCTTTATGCTTTCCCTTTCTTGTGTTTCCCTTTCGCGTTGTTGTTTTATTTTGTGCCTTGGGCACTAGTAACCTTATTGCTACTTTGGAGAATTTGTGAGTGCGCAGAGGACCGCGCATCGTTTTAAGTGTGGGGTGGAGTAATGTGAAGGAGCGCATGGTTAGAGTGCCAAGGAAGTGTATGTTAAAAAGCCTTGTTGAATGGCCTGGTTGAAAGAGGTGTATGGAGAGAAAAGATGGAAGAAGGATGGTTGGTGCCAAGATAAAACTACTTTTAGATCCCACGTACTAAGGAGGAGAAAGCGCATTAAGCAACATGAGGTAGGCAAGAGCAAAAATCAAGACAGAAGAAGTGCCTTGGCACGGGTTTTACGCACATAAGAGTCTCCTGTCGGGTTGGATTGGTTATGCGCTAGAAGGTTGGAGGAGTTTTCGCGCATGTTGGGTGCATGAGTGAAAGCACTGAAGACGGGCTTTGTTTGAAAAAGCTGCATTAAATGAAAAAAGTATGGTGGTAGGTGAAGTAGCATTTAATGCTCAAAAAGGGAAAAGCTATAAGTAAAGGGTCGAGGCACTTTCATTTTCACTTTACGAATAGAGAGAGAAGCGATTTTTACATCTATTACAAACTAGGGTTTCAGATTTGATCATGTGAAGAAATATCTGAGAGGTTGAAGCGTGAGCAGCCAGTTTGGATTTGCAAACCTAGAAGGAAGGGGTTTCACGGGCGTGAGAAAAGTTGTGAGGAGGCATTGTCTTGTGGAAGTTTTATCCCAGTTAGGGTTTGACAAACTAGGGCACGGGTTCAAGAGGTTTTTCATCATAGGTTTGAGATCTGAGGCTAGAAGAAGTGGAAGAGCAGAGTAACAAGGAGGGAGTGAAGTGATAGGAGGACCTCGACAATGGCACCCAAGAAAGGAAAGGGCAAGGGCAAGGCCAAGCAACAAGAACCTGACGTGAATATGAATGAAGAGTGGTATGCGAGAGATGCAGTACCCAGATGGGGTAATGATGGGTAAGGAGTGGGAGTCCCACCTGAGGAACGTGCCTATAAGTGACTATAACCATCGAACAAACATGATCAAGAAGGAAATGACACTGGAATTAGTGCACCCCATGAGTAAATGGACACCAGAGGGCTTGCCCATCTACAATGATGATGTTAAGGTCAAGATGGAGAAGGCAGGGTTGTTGCAACTCTATGAGTTGCCCTATTTTGGAAAACCAGAGTGCCTATACCAATGGCTAATGTCACGAGTACATGAAGATTACTTCCATTTTACAGGGCGCAAGATGCGCATTACTCCTCAACTCATCTCTCAGTTCACAGGCCTCATATGTGAAGGAGATAGCTTGGAGGATGACCTAGGCGACAAGGAGGCAATTCAGGAAACCATCACCGAATATGCCTACAAGAAGGGGTCGAGGTACTACGACATCTCAGACATCAAGGACCCAGTGATGAAGATGGCCGCACATCCAGTAACAAAGTTGAATGGCCAGGAGAGATGGACCCAAGTCAGTAAACCACGTTACATGTTTGCACAAAAAGATTACAAAAGGCGCCATATACAACTTGTCTGCATACATTACGGAGGAGATTGTTAGTTGCGAAGGAAGGTGACAAAATCCTCTTCGGAAACGTCCTACTAACCATCATGTTTTCAGAGATTGGAGTGCCTGATGCATCGGACAAATTTGTATGGGAGTACCCTGCTGAGGATCCTTCGCCGCGAAGAGATTTGAGAAGTATGCATGCGACACAATGACAGCACCCCACAAGGCGCGACTGGAGAAGTGGTATACACGCCTGAGGAACATTCGAGGTAGAATGGAGGATTCCTAAACAACTACCAGTAGTCATTGAAGGAGAAGCTGAATTTGTAGTATACCAACATTTCTGCAGGTTCAGGCTAATAGATGAATCATGGAGCCCTTAGTGTGCAAGCTTCCCTTTGCTTTCACAGCTCAATACTTCCAAGCGGGAGTAAACAGATTCAAGGAATCCAAGAAGCTGAAGCTGGAACTTGGAAGCCTAGATCGGGACCACAGAGAGTTGCGCAAAAAGTTGAACTACCTCGGCTAAGCGCGCGTACGTAGAAAGATACGTATCGCATGAAGTACAGATGACTAGACCAATAACATTGCCCATTGCAGGAGGATCCGCGGCACGCGTATACCTCCACATAAGACCAAAGTTTGAGAAAGGTGCGTACCTGGAGAACGATGTCTCCATACCTAAAGATCCCATGGGTAGGAAGAGGCCCACGCCCAAGAAGAGGGGAAGAGGCGAAGAAGCACCAAGTGTGCAGACTGCTCAAATGGTAAGCATGCCATCAACAAGTGCCAAGCATAGCACCTACACACGCATGAGAAAGAAATCACCGGTAAAGGAAAAGACACTGGAGGAAGAGGTGCCAGAACAACCCCTCACCAAGGAGAAGTCATCGAGAAAGAAGAGAAGGTTGAGTCCCCTATCAAAGAATCACCTCTCAGGAAAAAGTAGAGGATGGAAGAGGAAGTTGACTCGGAGGAGACCGATAACTTGGAGAAGTACATGGGTGGAAGAGAGGACGAGAGTGAAGAAGATGACAGTGAGGAGGATGAGCCTAAAAGAGACCAGGAGCCACATGTCTTCAACATGTACGATTCAGAAGAAGAGAGTGGAGAAGAGAAACAGGAGTTCGTGTTCGTGCGGTGCAAGGGCACACAGGATGGGGAATGCACAGGACATGGGAAGGAATGAGGAGATTGGCGCAGAGAAGCAGGAGCCCATAAGCTTCACAAAGGAGCTAGATAACTGAGGTAGCAGAGAGAGAGGCAAAGAAAATGCTTGAGGCCTTAGTAGACCAAGAGTTGGAGCGCAGCACTGACATAGTGCTGGAGGAAGGAAAAGAGGAAAACATTGAAAAGGAGCATGACAACGTGGGAGGAGGTCCCACTCTAATGGTAAGTTTTCCCAAAGGCACACACTCGGGTAGGAGGACCCTTGATACTAGAGAAAAGACAAGTGATGGGCTACGTTGATGACTAAAAGAAGGTGCTACATGCATGGTTCCAGAGCACTGTACCCACAGAAAGGCTTTTAGCCATGGGGTCATTTGAAAAGGAGGGTGCGTACCCCAGATGAAGAAGATGCTCTCTTGGGCATTTGAATCCCACATTGATGAGCCAGACTTGAAGTCTGCCAAGGAGCAATCATAACAGTACCAGAGTCTAAGGGAGCCAATCCCTTGGTAAATGCCCAGGAACTCTCGGATGAGCAGTGTGTAACGCATCAACAAGGTCGCGGTCGAGACAGAGGCTAGGCTCTTTGCGTGCAAATTAGAATAAGAGTGCTAGAGGGAAAGCTAGGGAAGAAAGAAGAGGAGCTGGCTGAGAAGGCCAAGAGCTTGAAGCAAGAAGAACTGATCAGTGCGTAGCTGAGGTGTGAGCTAAAGGATGAGAAGACAAAGGTGCGAAGTATACAAGAAGGTGGAGTCTATCAAGAGCACCATCATTTTAAAGCACCTAGACCTAGCGCCACCCACATGAGTAAGTACGCATCCACTCTGGAATGCTTAGAAGATCTAACGTGCATCCTCACCATGGAGAGACGACCTTTGGCCCTAGAGTCAGAGGAAGTGGCCGCACGCTTAAAGAAAGAGGACAGGTTGAGGGTGGTAGCGCTCATTGTTGAGTATAGCAAGGTGCTCGCAGAGGTTAAAGTCATTACCCAATCTGCTGAGGCCGCATATGATACTTGCGTAGACAGGGATAAGGTAGCAAGCACCTTGGTCGCCACACTCGAAGCGGAGCTAAAGGAGTTCCAAGAGAAGAATAAAGGAAATAAGGAGAGAGGGACAAGGTTCTTTGCCGAAGTAGAAAGAAAATATGAGGCAATTGAAACATTAAGGGGTTCAATCAAGGCCCGGCTGAAAGAACTATACCCTCAGATTACCAGGAGGATGGACACACTCGAAGACCTAGGCAAGGAGATGGAGAAGATCGTTGACACTTTGGGTGCCCAGGGAATTGGCCTAAGTTTTGACGAGGTGAGCACCCTGATCGGTGACCTCTGTCAGAAGGCATAGAGCAAGGTCGACATATGGAACAAGCTAGAGGCAGACTTGCGGAAGGATTTTCCTAGCTTGCTGAGTTAATGCCCCCCCATTCTTCCTTCTCCCCAATTCTTTCATTCCTTTATTCTTTTGCAAAATGTAAGACTACACCTTGGTTCCTTAAGGCAGCATACATCTTGGTTAAGTGGAGTGTTTCCACGGATGGAGAATAGGCATAGTGTGGGGTGATGTTGGACCCCTAGAATATTGACCAAGTATGAAGGCACATAGGCATGCAAGGTCCCAGTTATGGAATGGCGCGCAGGTAAAAGCGTGTGTAAAAGAAGGTGTGCATGCACGCGAAGACAGAGCCAAGGGTTTGGGACTTAGTCAATTTGGACATCGGAGTAGAACATGTGAAAAGCATGACCCGATTGCGCGTGGATAAGGTGCCAACCTGGCGACAGGTTGGCCCAGGAAGGAGCATGCTAGAAGCTTCTAGAAGCACATCATGGGATAAAGTGGAAAGCTCAGGCCTAGAGAAGCATGCTCGCATGGAGGACCACATTCGGACACTTGGCACCGGATCTGAGGGCACTGGAGGGTGAGTTGGCAGTCCAGGAAAGCTATAAATACAAGCGCCGCATAGAGTAAAAGGAGAGACAGAGAGTATGGGCGGAGCTCTGTAGAAATACTGCGAGGACTCTATTAGTGGATAATTGTATTCAAGAGAGAATGCATTAGGCTTAGGGATTGTAATTTTCTTTTTGAATAGCTTAGTTACATAAGTCAGTTGCAATGCATGACTGCGGTCTGCTTCTCTGTGACACTCTATAATGGCTCAATGGATGTAATGAGGTTACCTGTTATATATATACATGAATATCAATGATTTTGATGCATGTTTCTCTCTCATGAGTTCTCTTTCCTTTCATGCTAAGTAAGGATGCTTGTATGTTTCTTTTTTGTCATAATACACATTATGGTTTCTATTAAGTATTCGGTTTGAAATGACTGCAAGGATCTAGAGGCCGTTCTGAGCCCTATGGTTCTTATATGTCCTAACTTCCCTTCTGAAATCTCTTACACAAATCATAGATGATGTTTCCCACTAAACTCACATAAAGGAGAGACTCGGTACCCGCGCGTGCCTCGGGTGAGCGCCCAACTTTCGTTGGGTGATAGGTTAGCGCGCATGGGATTCCTTTCTTTATGCTCTGCTCATATCCATATATTCATATGGCTTTAAATGCCTATTATGGGAACCTAAAATAAAGACCATTGAAAATCTTGAAAGAACATCAAAATCATTTTTGATATACATGTATAACTTCGAACTAAGGTAACAAAAACTCAAAAAGGAATGAAACATATTTGTAAATTCAAATTGTTCTCTCATCATCATTTACAAATTTGATAGCCATTATAATGAAAGATCACTATAATAACTAAACTATGCTATTAAAAACTAAATGACTAAACCATAAAAAAATGTAATAACTTTTTTATCTATTACTCATAAATGTTACAAGGGCACTTCCAGATGAAGTGACTACACCACTATTAAATAAATAAAACAAGAGGGAAACTTTTGACTGATGGCCACGCTTTGAGAAACGTGTTGCAACCTCCACCGTCTGTGTTATCCGAGCCATTTGTCAATAGTGAGATTCTTATTCTCCACACCTGTAAACCTGCATTTCACGGCCTACGAGTTGACGATTGATACCACCTGGCAGAGAAGAGAGGTGGAACATCATCTTCATGGAGGACATTGTTTAAGATATTGGTAGGCACATGCAAGTTTGATGGACCTAGTGATGTGCAAGTGCAAGAGTTTAGTTCTTACGCAAATGGCCCCTTGCTTCTAAAGGGATGCATTTGAAGAGATGGTCACGAGGCGGGGTGCTACGAATGCCATATGATAGTGGATCCCTACATTTGTGCTTTCCCTTTCTGTGGAAACATATTCACCAAGCCAGAGGCTCTCCAACATCACCAAATCATTAAACATGCAGGTAATAAGTATATTCTTTCATATAATGTTAGCAACGAATGAGTGTTATTAACAATATCAAGTGATGATGAAGCAATATCGGAGGTGGGCGAGGAAGCTTTGGATCACAATGTGGTGGAGATGATATTCCAATTGAGTTGGTTGAATAAGGAAAACCCATCTGCAAAATCCAAAGAATACTCAAAGTATGCAACACCCAAAAGACGATTAACAGATTCGAGGGGCACATGGAGATGGTGAAGGCAAAGGAAAAGCATGTTGCATTGCAGACGGAAACAAACTCCTCCGCTTCCATTGCACCACATTCGCTTGTTCAGAGTTGGGTGGTTCTTCTTCCCACCTCTGTGCTTTGCCTTGTTGCAATCTCTACAACCTCATCAAGAACGGCTTCTCTCCCAATTCTAAAATATACACGACAACAACCGGTGGGAGCGCACATGATCGGGAGCGAGAACAATGTGAAGCTGCATGTGGTATCAATATCATCCTAACATTTGCAAAGGATATAGCTATGCGTGAGGCTTCACAAGATCAACGAGGCCTATCAGGTACCTAACTAATTTATATATTATGAATTTATGAATTTTCACCTTATGGGAATTCTTGTTTGTAAGCCAATAATAGCTTTGTTGGGCTCATAGATAGATAAACTAAATCTTTCTTTAGATATGTTTCTATTATATGGATATTAATGTTTGTTGTGTATTTATAGATTTATTGGAGTTATGAATGGTATGTTTTAGTCTTAATATGGGATTGTTATTATAAGTTGATGGTTTTTGATACATGAGCATCTTTGTAATGTCCAATTTGGAGAAGAAAAATGAGTAGGAGAAATATTATACAGATTATTATTATACTGATATGAATCACGAGTGGGATGAATGGGTGAGATTCGAAGGTGGTTGGCCAAGCAGAGATTATTGCAACCATGTTAACAATGAGGATTAATTTTAAGCAATTTATAATGACAGAATTCCACCCTTGATCATTTTGTCAAGTCTAACTATTCAATTCAGGTCTTGATCTTTGACAAATGCTTGTACATACAACTTTACCTCATCTTTCTCACTTATGATTATGTCCCTTTTCTATTGTATTGTAGATAAGATCACTATGTACAAAAGTCTTTTTCATTTCATCACAACCTCTAGCTTTCCTGGTCATAAGGTGGATGGTTTCTTTCGAGTGAGGAGCTCCTAATTATTATTGCTTATGTAGGCTACTCAAAATCAATGGAATCATTATTCAAAGGAAAATATGGGCACAAATGTTTATCACAACTTTGTTGCTATTTATTTTTCAAAGATATGGATTTGTAGCTTTTTTAGCAAAATCCTACTAGAATTAATATTTTTCTCTAATTTGGTAATGGTGTTGAAGTTTATTTTTTAATATAAATATGTTATTATCATAGATCAATATGGGTTTCAAACTACTCCCATGCCTCCAAAAAATGAAAAGAAGAACCACAAGTGCAAAGACTTCAATTATAACAGTTTGGATTATAATGACATCCTCATTCATATAATTTATGACTTCATGTGCCTAAGAAAAGCAGTCTCATTTTGCATACATATGTAACATGGCATATCAAACAAAGATCTGAGTTAATTTTTTCATGCACAATCTAGCGAATGCTTATAATAATGTCACTCACATTTTTGAATAAACCATTGAGATATTTGGAAGCCTCATTTGTTACAAATTACAATCCAGAAATGATCAGAGTCTCTGAGATATTTGCAAGCCAAATTGGGGTCAACCCAACAAAGATAACAACAGTCCATGGGGTAATATGTCAATAAAGCAATCAATCCTATCAACATCATCAATTTATGCACATTCTTGATTAACACCCTAAATCAAAGAAGTTGTAGCATTAGGTTTTTACTTGGGGATTTCAGCTAAGATTGTGGTCCCAATAATTTTGATGGAACTTCAAAACCATAAAAAATAGTTTCAAAAGAGGTTGAATATAGTCTTGTGCTTTCTGCTCCCACTTTTGTATAAACTTCAAACATGGCAATCAGAACTGCAACAATTAATAGAACTTCATTTTAAACGAGTTCGTCGGAACTAAAAAAATTAATAAAAAATTCAATTGGGATTTTAATTTGGGAGACTACCGGGCTTAAAGCTCCCAAATTGATCTTTACTAGAATGGTGCTGAAAAAAATTGAGTACATTTAGAATGGCCCACCAAATACATCTTAAAATATCAATGATTTAAGTCCTCGTCTCAAACATCAATATATTGACTTCAAATCTCCATTAAGATTCTTGTTACGCCAAAAGGATTTCCACATGGGAATGAGACTTGTAAATAGCCGATGAGATAATTCTCGTTGGATTTTAATACCTCTAGTAACATGCAAGATGAGGTTCTTCATACTGCCATGTTTTTTGAATGCATATTTATACATCTGAAATTATTTGGTTAAAGCTAATATCCTTCATTTTTTTAAGTTTAGCATATTTAGAACCCACGAAAAAACGGCTGTAAAGTCCACCATGGAAGAAATCAAGAGATAAAATATAGGAAGAAATCCAAGAAAACAATTCCAACCCTGTAATTAAATGTGTCCGCAAGCTTCTTTACAAAAAAACTTCATGTTGGGCTTATAGGTGGTCGTGTTCTCGTGGAAAAATTCCATTGTCTAGACAAGTAGTGAAACATTATTCTCTAGGACAGAGTTGGATATAGACCCACTACCAAGAAAACAAAAACATATTTATCTTCGACATCATCTTCTTATTATGATAGTATGGAACAACACAACATGGGTTTGATTTTCATATTCGTCATGCTCAAGTGTACCTCTTAATCATTGTAGCACAACCTAGCATAGGCGAGATGTCTAAGATTTGTAAACCTCGGTCATACATGAATACCCCAACAATTATTAGATAATAACTATTGTCATGTCACGAGCGTGCATCACAATCATTACAATACGTCACACTTGATTGTATTTATAAATATGTCACAAGATGTATAATGTAGTGAGTAGAACCCCAATGGTGACAACTAACAATGGGATCCCCGATGGAGAGGAAATAACGGACAACGTCAAAAATGCGGGTTCATGTGAATTGTCGATCAAGTGGTCCGCAACTTGAGTCGACACACTCATAGTTACCATATCAATGACATACTATTTTTTATTCTATCATTATCAACTAATTTTTTAATTTCGTGGTGAGCTTAAACAAATCGGTTTCCATGTTGGCCTTGATGACATTTATGTTGCTGACCTATGCGAGAGACAAAGAAGGCCTTGACGCTATCCTTCATTTGATATCTATTCACAATCCATGACACATGCAGAGGGACCGAGGCTGAAGGTTGAAGTGGTAACAATATTGATATAGCCCGATTGGAAGCTTGTCTTGGCAAAGATGTTGTCAAGAACTATCGCGAAGCATTCATGCATCTTTTCCCATGCCACCTCTAGTGCATCATGCAACCCGTTGTCGAAAAGGACTCTTGCCTACTCTTTTCATCCCCCAACCCTAATTGTTGGTACACCTTCCTCTTCAGTTCCAAATTCTATCGTAATTAGTGACCACAAGGATATTAGGGATAATTATCCATTAAAAACAAATCTACTCATTTTATTGTGAAATTGAGTTTTAACAACCTTTGAAGGAGAATTTCATTGTGAAATGAAAGATACCATCTATGTGAAAACTGAAAATAATTGAAGGGCATACCATTAGGTTTGGGAAAATGTCATTTTATTGTTAATGATCCAGACTGAGCATATGGGAGGCTTAATAGGAACAAATATGACAAGTACCCTATCATTGGTAATATTTCAATGTCTCATCTAATTGTAGGAAAGCGAGGATGCACAAACAATCATTGATAATTGAGCTCTACTAATGGTTGGTCAAATAAGAAAAAGGAGGATTATATCTTCAAATTAGAATTTTTAGACTAAGATTCCATACAATTTCTCAAAGACGAAAAAAATGAATTTAAAGCACAAACAACAATGATGACCCGTTTTCCTTTGAACCCATTTGCCTCTTTTGTTGATTTATTCCCACTTTTGGCTTCGAGGATAGGCTTGATGACAATGATGTGATCTATGTTCTCTATGTACAACACAACATATTTTATATTTTTCTCTCTAATTTTCTATTTTCCTTGTACTTTGTCAGGATTTAATTTATGTTCATTACTTTGGAGAAAGAAGGTGCAGAATGAGCTAGATACAATATTAGGTTGGGGTTCCAAGCTTCCCTATCTACAAGGGCCACTAAAGGAGTCTCTACATATGCATCCACTTGGTCCCGTCTTATTGTGGACTCTAGTATGGTTAAGTGTGATGTACATAGGCATATGTAAGCTTCCTGTCTACAATCAACAATGTATGGTACTCTGCAAAGGATTTGAGGGTGAGAAAAAAATAGATACCAAGGCCGATTCCTGAGTCCTTTCCCCTTATACATGGGTCATCACATTTCCTCAGTAGCCTTTGAAGAGTTCAAATTTGGAACCACATACGACATTTCATTATGTTGCCTCCTCTACTAGGCATGTGCATTGTGCGAATAGTTATGCTTTTCGGTGGGTACGTTGACAACCCCATTCATAGCATCCCGTGGATTTGTTTAGGTCCTCCATTTGTCTTGTGAGATAGCATTCCTCTATTTTGCGTGAGATTGTTAGAATAGAGAATTGTTGTCAATATTCCCACATTTTCTGTGCTAGCCACCATGCCAAAATAGTTGGGGATGACGGTGTCGATGTTATCAAAATTGTGCTTCAACATATCTTCTACGTAGATCAGGTCCTCTACTACAATTACGCCTCACATAACATTGACATTGATATTGAGAGTGCATACTTTGTACCTCTTGCTTTAACAAGACTACATCAACATGGAATTTTCCATTGTGAACTCCTACAATAGCACATGCCGTTTCATTTCTAATTTGTCAAGCAAATTAATTGTTTCTTCTATTTTAAAATAATACCACATTATAACTTTTTAAAGTATAGATCAAGAAAATTTACATCGCTTGATCAGAAGGTTACAAATCTCCTCTACTCTTCACTCTTCTACAGATCCCTTTCGGCATTCACATTACACTGCTTGCGTAGGATTGCTAGTTTTATGGTATTTATATTGTTGTACACCCCGCAACTTAAGGTGAACAACCACTAGCTCCTCTCCCTTAGAAACACAAATTCCCATTTTGTATAAAATGGTTTTTTCAACTAAATGTCAAATTGTCAAGAAATAGTTTACCTTTTGCTCTTTTCCATTTTAAGTAAGCGACCTAGAAGCACAAATTCCCATCTCTAAAATGGAGAGAGAATAAGATATGGTAAATGAATCTTTTTCTTAGAGATCTGGACTAAGGGACAGATATTCGTAGGAAAAGTAAAATGTGGAGGGCAAGCAACCTGGCAGCACAGCCATTCCTCACTCAAAAACAAAACAAGGGAGATAAAGGGTAACTTTTTTCTTAGATATCTGGAGGCAGAAAGCAAAATACACCTAATTGTTTTATAAATCCACCCACAAATATAGAATCCCCCTCCCATGCCAATTGATATTTTAGATGAGGGTCCACGGATGATGGAAGGAATAGGCTTATTCTGCAATAATGGATTCATAATTTTATCCTCTCAAAACTGAAATAGGGGCGGGCTCTATTGCTTAGGATGGATGAGAAAAAGGGATTCGATAGAGAAATTATTGGTATCCCAGATGAAAAGCCTGGTTAATGTAAAATATAAGAGAAAGGGAAATACAAAGAGTTTTACCAAAATCTTAATCGGACTTCATTACATTTGTTGCTTCCAACAGTCTCACAAACATTGAGCCAAATGCGTCCTATTTTTTGTTGTTTTTTTTTTAATACAGACCGAAGAGAAAATGTTTCTACCTACTTCAGAGGGTTTTAACAGAGAAAATGTTTCTACCTTGTCCAATTTTAGTATTGGAGACCGAGACGATTGTGCCAGTCGGCTATTGATTCTTCTGGGTACCTATTAAATATCTTGTGTTTTCCAGTACTGCCGCTTTCCCTCTGGTCTTTGAGTTGAACCCAGGAGGGCTTAAAATCGAGCATCATATGTGTTTTCTCGGGAGGAAGTGGCAGCTCTGTATCGATGGCTGACGCGAATGGATGAATGAGTTGCGGCCACCGCGGATCATACAGCCAAAGCATCGATCCACATTTTTGGCAGAACCTTCTCTCCGCGCTGCTAACCTATAAATAATAATAATAATAACCCAAAGTGACTACTAATCTTTTTATGCCTCTAAAAAAGAAGCAAAACAGAGAATGTCCCACCTGCGCAGAGGAGTCCTCCGGATTTTGAATGGTGGCCTGATACACGCTGATGTTATCTTCTCCGCTCACAATCAATGTGTTCGCTTCGCCTGCAACATTTATGGCGTACCCTCCACACCCTGCGGTCTTTCTGCATACTCCGCAATAGCACAACTGCATTGCATTTGATTAATTTATAATCAAATGAAAATAAAATACACTCGAAATACTTAAAGGCAACAAGGTTACCTGATAAGGCACTGGATGCTTTGACTCGCATGAAAATCTAACTGCCCTGCAATGGCAACTTCCTTCCAACTTCATTTTATTCTTTTGTAACTACCTGTTCCTCATCTTCAGTCCTCACCAAAACCTGCAATGCATAACAAGAACGGCAAAACATCTTATTATGTATATCGCCACGTCATAACCATGATCGTGAGTCACGACTACGTGGATGAATTCATGTAATGACACAAAGTGAGCACAATCTAACCTCCACGTTGTTTCGAGTATCCGCTTTACCGTGGTCTAGATGACCAGCTGTGATTCCCATATTTACTGGCATATGCCCTGTTTCTTTACAAATCCGGCAACAAAAAACCGTGTTTTTTAGTCTAGGATTTGAGACCACTGCTTTACTATCACCATATATTTGGGAGTCTTTTGTCGGCATCTATCTCCGTGCATATACAAGTATACGTGAACGACCCCATTTCTACCTACTTGATATTTGTTTAATGTGTTTTACCAATAGAGTCTTTACGACTTCATGATGCTATAAATGAAGAGGCAGTTTAGGAAGACGAACCCATACCCGTATTTTGGATATTATCATTATGTATGGGTTGAATCAGGGGAACCATGACATTAAAAAATACCTTCTTTGCACCAGAACCAAGGTCCCTCATTTAAAACCTTTTTAAAGTCTTCCTTTGAATGCAATTGTACAATGAAAAATCCATTGGAGCAAATGTGGACTTTACAACGCTTGGCCCGAGTTTGAAAAGAATCGTTGATATAGGTCTACGGTCAAAACCCAGTGAATATGCAAATAACAAAATATTGTTAATACTATTGGCACATTTCTTCAGTTGGCTCAAATGAGATTATATTGGTAGGGACCTCATTTGTTTTACATATGCAAATGTGGTAGTTTGGAGGCACCCCCAAAGCCCCACTTGATCTACCTATAACTTTGTTACCTCTGTCCTTACATATCTAATCCCTACCACCATCTCATACCTTCATTGATGCATGGGCATTTCCACTTCTTTGCAAGATTTGGTCAAAGGAAGCCATGAGGGAGAAGGTTTCTTAAGTGTGTTCATTTTTATGTTCTCTTCAAGGTTGTTTACCTTGATCTTTATAATGGATTTGTGTGAAGACCTCCACACTCTCACACAAGTAAATAATAACTTCCTTTTAGAAAACACTATGATTTTTATAAAGTATGCACACTTCAAAAAGACATGGTTACATTTGTTGAAGAGCATAGGACGCTAAAAGACACCTCTCTATTACTCTCGGTAATTTTCACCACGATAGACTAGCTAGCCATCCATTGATCCGGGTTTGATCTATCTATTTGCCTACTAGCGAACATACTTATTCTCTAAGGAATAGACATGATTGCATATGTATTCGCCTATCAACTAACATTTATGTCCACATGTGTATTCGTCTATCGCCTAACATTTATGTCCATTTGTTATGAAGGGTCCAACATCGTACAAATCCACGTCATGATCGTATAGTTCCAATGTAAACCATCAATAGTCTTACAATCCTACGCCTTCTTAGTTTCAAGTTCCAAAAGTGACACCAAAACACTCCCAGAGTCTAATCTACCTTTTCCACCTATCTGCACATCCAAATCCTCTCTGTTCGACCAATACATATGTGTCTCTTTCTCCTCTTGTGCATTTGAGCTATTACTTATCATTTTATCAATCATTGCAAGTGTTAATGCGTTATTCTAGTTGTGAATGGTTAATGTTGAAAGTTAGTCAATTAGAATAATCCCTTGTACAAACCCTTAAATCCTCTTCATTTGTTATGCACTTCAATAACATTAAGATTTAATTAGGGAGTAGACACTACCGTGGATTTGCTGATTTTGTTATTCCTATATTAGAGATGAGTTGATTAGTGGCGCAAAGAAGTAATAGTCATCGGTGTAGATAAGCTCTCCTCGTAGTTTTCTTGTATAAAGTGCAATTGGAGTTGAGCCAAGTGTCCTCAACTATCTTTCCACATTTTAATGTGGAGTCCATCGCTTGTTATTCAAGAAAGGCTACCTTTTAAATCTGACAATCCTTATTTCAGATGTTTGGTTGTTCCAGATCTGATGGGGGCCAAACTGGACTGCAGAATTTGTTCCCCTTTGTTGAGTTCATATTTTCTCTAATGATTGTATCCCATAGTCATTAAGGATCTTGCAGCTCTCATCCCAAGGGCTTGGTGAAAGAATAGTAAATTGTTGATGTTTGGCCTCCTTGATTCTTGCCCTCGCAATATTTTTACCGTGATTTTAATGGGTATGTGTGTTTTCCATCTACTTCTCTCCCCAAAAATTGTGTTGAAACCATAGTTACCTAAGACTCAGGAAAGAGTTTCCAAGATGGCAAAAAAATCTAAATTTTTGGGATAGTGCAAATACAACTAACTAAAATAATATATAAATATTTAGTATAAAAATAAAGTGATCAAATTATAAAATAACTTGAAAGAGACGTACATAAGCTGAAATAAGACCATTTGAGACTTAATTAAGCTGAAATAAGACCATTTGAGACTTAATTAAGCTGAAATATCAAATAAATTGTGAATTATAAAACCATTTGTGACTTTGATTAGCTGAAATAAAACCATTGTGATTGATCAATTGACAATATGATATAGTTCCCAATGAAAATGTGCATAGCACTACTGACTCTTTGTGACAATTCAAGCTTAGTGGTTGACAGTAACAGTTCTTATGCATGTTTTGTTTAAAACAATTCTGTATTTATTTTTACACAGTTTGTTTTGGGTATCACTGGAGCACTTTTAGGAGTCTTTGTGACCTTGCAATTTTAGGAGTCTTAGTGTTTAACATAGAATGCAGTGAATTACTAATAAATTCCCCTTTCATGTGGTTGCTGATAAAAAATTGTCACTGGAGCAATTTTAAGAATCTTTGTGACCTTGCCGTTTTAAGAGTCGGTGTTTAACATAGAATAGAAGGAATTACAACGAATTATAAATAAATTCTCCTTTCATGTGGTTGTCGATAAATTTATGTACTTGGCAAAGTGTTTTTCCACAAGAGGCACATAAGCTTTGGGATGAAGCAAAGTGTATTTCATACTAGCTAACATAACCCTCCAGATAAAATTTATTTTACAAGGCCTTGATCTCATAACCAGCAGGACATACTCAGCTTTGGATAATTCAATAGGCATCCAAAGTATACTCTTGGTACATAACTTATTATTATTATTTAATTATAAACGTGCACATGAATCCTTTGGCAATGTATAAAACAAGGGTGACTGAGATTTAGTCCAGCTTAGCATTCTAGAACTCATTAACTTGAATGTACCAGATAAATATAAATGATCATGGATGATCCATTGTTTGATGAGAATAT
This sequence comes from Taxus wallichiana var. yunnanensis, assembly GCA_018340775.1. Classification (NCBI taxonomy): domain Eukaryota; kingdom Viridiplantae; phylum Streptophyta; class Pinopsida; order Cupressales; family Taxaceae; genus Taxus; species Taxus wallichiana. Next base: position 913,672 of record CM031242.1, on the reverse strand, counting down.
AAACTATCGGAAAAAATAAGGTATCCAGATGTCAAAAAAATCCATGGCTAGGCAAGGGAAAGCAAATAAATTGTCCAGCTTTCAATTTAAATTGACTAACGTCAGGAAAGAGAAAAATCTATGACGTCGGGGCATCACTCAACCACCCTGAGGACGTACAAACATTCCCAACATTCCAAAAAAAGGGGACCATCCCCAAGGCGTCCCTTAATATTAAGGGTGTCCCTGAGTTTTTCAGCAGGCAAGAAACATGGGGTAGATGTTTCCCTCCCATCCCGTCATCCCGAGACATCCCGGATGTGCTAGTATTGGGTGGGACGCATCCCCACGTAACACTGGTTGAAACTCTAATAGGAATTTGCAACTTGGGTGGAGAGGAAGGAATTTCAGAAGATGAACTAAGACAGCTTGCAAACCGGATTTTAGTTGTATTTTTATAGCAAAGAGAGCCCATCGATGAGTCCAAGGGCATAATTTATTTTGCATTTGTTGGATGTTACCAATCCACGTGTGAATTTTCCTTTTCTAATAAAGTGGAAAGCCTAAGTGCTTCATAGGAAGGTGACTGTCTTGGAATTGGAGAATGGCAAGAATTTTCAGACTTTTGCTGCTTGTACATCGACAAAAATGACGAGATTTTATGTGATTTGACGTTTTGTCCAAAGGCAAGCTCAAATTCTGAAGTAACTCACTCCAAGGGATTTCGTAAATTGTTGATGTTTATGTCTCCTAAATTCTAACCCTGTCAAATTTTGCCCCATGATACCAAAGGGTATGTGTATTTTCCATCTACTCCTCTCCACAAGAAATTACGTTGAATTTTTAATAGGGAATCCGCAACTCAAGTGGAAGGGAATTTCAGAAGATAATCTAGGATAGCTTGCAAACAAAAGTTTTAAAAAGTAATTTTATGGCAAAAGTGAGAAACGATATCCAATGAGATAATTTATTTTGAATTTTCTGAATGTTACTATCCAACATGTGTTTACCTTTTCTAATAAAACGGAAAGCCTAAGTGCTTCTTAGGAACTTGGAAGCTGACCTTTTTGGAATTGGAGAATTCTGAGGATTTTCAGCTTTTTTGCTGCTGGTATATTGACAAAAGCGCGTGAGATTTTATGTGATTGACTTTTTGTCCAAAGGCAAGCTCAAATTTCTGAAGTAACCAATTTTACTTTTTGATGTCCTCGATGACAATTGTTGGTGGGAGAAGAGTGTCATACACAAAAATAGAAATTTGTACATTTATTTCCTCCTGTTGCTTGAAGATCATGGCTAGTGGGCCAATTTCCTTTTCATACTAAATAGCCCTGCATAGCATTTCTCCCCTTCGTATGAATAGATACAGGCTCAGCATGTCTCCTTGACATAGTGCTCTGGAACTCTGGAAGAAAGGGGAGAAGATCCCAAATCATGATTCAGGGCTCTAGAGAATAACAGGGTGCATAAGCAACTGTTGATACATGATATTGCCCATGTGTTGAAACTTGAAACCAAAGGCAGAAAAACAAATCTCAAAAAATTCCCAGTTACATCTATCAAAAGCTTTCAAGATGTCTAGTTTATAATGTCCAATCTCCAATGTGTCTGTAGAGAATGAAAGATTTCTTGAACAGACCAGGTGTTATACTTAATTTTCCTACCAGGAACACGTTTTGATTGTGATTAGGAGATGAGCTTCTGAAGGACAGGTTTGATCCTTGACGCTACTACTTCGGAGAGAATTTTCTAAGCCATTTTGTACAGGGTTATGGGTATGTACTGATCAATATGGTAAGGTGGTTAGGCGAACGCCATACTGGGACGCGCGGGGCGTGGGGAAAGCGTTTCCCCACGTTTCCTTTTCTGGCGGGAGTGGGCGAAACGCCTGGGACGGCGAGGAAGGTGGCGTCACAGGGGCGTTGGGTCGGCGAGGGCGGCGGGGCGTCGAGGCGTCCCCGCCCGTCCCGCGATTTTCTGCGCACTTTTTTTAAAAAAACATACTTTTTAGACATTAAAACACTTTTTTTTTTTATTGTATATTTCTAATAACATAAAAGTGACATCCCTAACCTAACCCTAACCCTAAAAGTGCTATTTTATGTTATAAATTAACAATATGGGCTCATTTCATATTCACACCAAGCAAGAGCAAGAGCAAGAGTGAGAGCAAGAGCAAGAGCAAGAAGAAGAGCAAGAGTGAGAGCAAGGGCAAGAGGAAGAGCAAGAGGAAGAGCAAGAGCAAGAGCAAGAGCAAGAGCAAGAGGGAGCAAGAGGTATTTATAATTTTATTTGCTTACAATACATGTTAAAGTTTTTTTTTTTTTAAATTTAGAATCTAGATTATATTTGCATTTGTTAGGGGCTGTTTTTTAGCATTTGCATCTACATTCACAATGTAATCATGCATATGCCAATGCCATATAGTTTGTAGGATTTTTAAAAATGCATATTGCAATTGCATAGGGTTTGGTTATACAAACTACAATGTAAATGGTTACATTTTTTTTTTTAATTACATTTTTATTTCTAGTTTAAAATTTAGATTATTTTTGCATTTTTTAGGGGTTGTTTTTTAGCATTTGCATCTACATTCATAATGCGATCATGCCAAATGCATCTAGTTTGTGGGATTTAAAAAATGCATCTTGCATAAGCCACTAGAGGCTAGGGTTTGGTTGTAAAATTTTAAATTTTAAAATTTAAATGGCTGCGTTTTTTTTAAAATTAATTCATTACATAATCAATCAATCATATAGTTATGGTTGTTTTTAATTCATTGCAGCAATCATCACCATGAGTTCTTCTACTGAGACTGAGTATGAGTATGAATCAGAGCATGAATCAGAGCAGGAGAGGGTTGAACGGGAAGTTGAGATAGGTGGCCGTGGAAGAGTTGGTGATGCCTGATGGGGAGAGTGAAGAAGGGGCACAAAATGTAGTGGCAGCGGCAGTGGTAGTTAAATTCGGTGGTAGTCTTTACCAATTGCCCATCTCAAATGTTGTCCAAATTTGCCATTGGACCATTTGATAAGAAGAAGCCATTGCAACAATTTGCCCAAATAATTGATAACCCCAAGTCTGGAGGGGGGAGCAAAGTATGGAAGTGCAACATATGTGCACTGACTTGGCATGGTAGTATCACTAGGACGATGCACACTTGTTGCATCTTACAGGAAGGGGGGTTGGCACTTGTAAGGGTCTTTCACTAGAGCAGAGAGCTGAGATGGTGAGAATCTTCCATGGAAATACCACGGGCAATGTGCCAGAAGTTCGTGGTTCTACGGCTACTACTCCATTGAGCACTCATAGGAGTGGCAAACTTACTAATACTGCTGGCTGGTTCTAGTTTTGAAGTGTCGAAGTGGAAGCGAGAGGAAGAGAAAGGCCGTGGGGCAGCCCCAAATTCGATTATTGACATGTTTGATTCAAAGGCAAGGGAAGAGGCGGATGATCTATTGGGAAATTTTTCTATCTTTCTTTGGGATTCCATTTAATCTTTGCTCGCTCTCCTTATTACTGAGGAGGCTATGGCTAAGGTTCTGCTTGAGGGGACAAGTTATGTGCCTCTGGAGACACAAAACTCGGGACAACAATCTTGGATAGAAACTATTCCAAGGTTAATATATTGATGGAGGAGATGAAGGTGACATGGGTGTCACATGGATGTAACATTATCATGGATGGGTGGACGGATATTAGACACCGTCCTCTCATCAATATCATTGTCTCTTGCAAAAATGGACCGTACTTCTTGAGAAGCGATTGATTGTTGCAGGAAGCGAAAAGATCTTTGAGTTTGATTTGATTTTGAAGGATGCCATTGAGGAGGTTGGACCTTGAATGTTGTACGAGTTATCACGAGATCGGCTTATGTGTGCGGAGCGTGGCAAGCTAGTGGAGGCGGGAATATAGGCATATTTATTGGACTCCATGTTGTGTGCATGCCATGAACAATGCCTTTGAAAGACATAGGGAAGATTCGGTGGGTTAATCGGATAGTAGTGATGCCGAGAGATGTGCGAGAAGTTCATATGCGATCACCACACATCATTGGCACTTTTTGAAATTTTTGAAGAAGGAATTTTGAAACAATTGACACCCGCTTTGCATCCTATTTTATTTTGTTGGAGAGGATGTCCAGGAGTTGCGGGAGCCCTTGCAATTATGATTATGACACGAGGATTGGACTAGGTGGCGTGAGTCGAGGCAGATCGAGGAAAAGAGTGAAGGAAGTGGTGTTGCGGGAAACATTTTGGGTTGATATGAAATACATCATATCAATTATAGCTCCGATTTTAGTGTCATCAAATATGGGGATTCTAACGGCCCCGATCTTGGTGAGATCTACGAGTGCATTGATAGCATGCTTGGGCAAATGAAGGCGGCTATTCGGGTGAGGACCCCACTTTGGAGTTCTATAATGAACATATCTGACCCATTATTCGGCGGAGATGGGAGAAGTTGAACACTCCTCTTCATATGGCTGCGTATGCACTAAATCCCAAATGGTATGTGCGAGAGGCCGAGGCGAGTTGTCCCATTGGATGATGATGAGGTGAAGAAGGGCCTTATGAAGGCTTTTAAAAAAATGTACACTCCACTGAGAGGCTTCACGGATCGAGAATGGGTGGCTTGGCTTCACTGCTTGAACTCGATGGGTACAAAACATCGGCAAAAGCAGACGAGGGTAGCATTAGCACGGGAGAAACCCGGTGAGTTGGTGGCATTGTATGGGCTTCAGGATTGCTGCGACCACTTGCCATTCGCCTCCTTTCCCGGGTTTCTAGCTCCTCTGCCTCACGAGAGGCGGTCTACGTATGGTTGGATACACTCTGTTAAGAGGAATAGGCTTACCTCTGCGAGAGCGGAGAAGCTTGTAGGCTGTACATAGTGCTTTGCGTCTTATAGATCGCATGAGACACTGAGTACAAGCAGGACTCCGGCATTACGGTGGGATGTAGATCCCGAGGAGCGAGCGAGGTTGAAGAGGACAACAGCTTTGTGCGGCGAGGATTGATTGGGCTTACCTTTGAGGGCGAGGATACTAGTACCGGCGAGGAGGAGTTCATGGATATTGCTTGAGATGGAGATTTGATTTTTAGGTGATACTTGTAGTTGTCCTCTTTTTTGTAATATTGACAATAGACAATTGTTGGTGTATTTGGCTATGAGATTAATGATATGAATATTAGCTATTGTCACTTGATCAATCGTATTTTAGAATGGTTATATGAAATTTCAAATTTCAGCTTGTCTCATATTCAAGAATCAAAATTCAAATATGTATTATGAATTTTCAATTTATGACATTAACTGTTTAACATATTGATATTAGACTTTAAAGTTTATAGTGTATTTGATGTTTATGAGTTCAAGTTTCACCTTATTTAAATCTCAAATGGTTTTATTTCAGCTTATTTATATAATTTAGTCACTATATCTTTTTATTTTAAATATTTATATATTTTTTAATCAGCCATAATCCCCCGTCCCCAAAATTTAGAAATTTTTGCCGTCCCGGAAACCCCGTCCCGCCGTCCCCAAAATTTAGAAATTCCCCAAAGTTTAGAAAACCTACATCCTGTATCTCCTTTTGGACTGTTTCTAGCTGCAGCTTTGAGTATTCTTCCTTTCGGACTATGTAGCCAAACTCTTGTTTGTACCAAATTCTTAACTTTGATTTGATAAATTTCAGATTTTCCCTGAATTCATACATTGCAAAATCTTGTGTTTGACCAGCTGGGAGCCATCAATCTGCTATTTTACTGTGTACAAGTGGGCGATAGCCCAGCAATGTAATTCGTAAGAGATCATCTCTAGTAGTCATTCGGAAGAGATCAATGTAGTTCTTAAGCCCAACAGGAAGCACAAGGTGTTTAATATGATAAACAACTTTGAAAGAATTGAAGTGGGTAACATATTAGATTATACACCTTCAAGAAAGGATGATAGGACGAGAAATGGAAGATGGGGTCGGGAGATGACCGAATTTTTTCAAACCCAGCTAATTCACAAGAAATCTCTGATCTGGAGAATTTACAGACCAATATAGCATATGGAGCAAGATGTGATTGTCCCCTAACAATGTTATCCATAATGAATGACGGGTAAGGTTATCGTCATAGTAGACTGCATGAAAAAGTCTCATTATAGCATAATGAAGATTTTTCTTTTTAAAATTTCAAGAACAATGTCTGTAGAATTCAAGTGAAGTGCACATAATCAAATGAGGACATAAATTACTGAGTAGATGTAATCTACTGATTTCATTGACTCCTCTCATTTCATTGTATAGTGACTGACAGATGTATATATATATATTACACAATTTCCTATTCATGGCGGACACTTGTCATTCATGCCACACCTCAGAAACCCAGATATAAGACATCATTAATGATTAGGTTTACAACATTAGGTTGTGCCCCTCTTATAACTAATCATTTAGACATAACATCTAGTAAACATTTTTTTCAAATTAGTTCCTTACTCCCTTGTGTATACACTGTACAAACATGTAGTCTACAATGTAATTACACCTAAAGCATTTCAAAGAAATAAATTAAAACATACAAAAATCACTTGATGTACACAATACTGCAGCCAGAATTCATAGGACTTTCATGCTCAAACTTGAAAACTCGTGGATGTGTTTGAAGCATAATCAATACTGCCTGCCTGAGAACACCAGTACCGATCGCATGTATCGCAGATAGTACTCTGAGAAATATCTCTGATGCTATGGCAATGTATGCTGCTCGGATGGCATCGTCTGCTCTCCTGCCCCGCAGATCACGTGTTCTTTATTTTCAAACAGCGGAGTCAAACTTCAATTACTCCACATTGAGTGGCTCAGTTCCGCCTGTCATTCTTTTCTCTTTTGATACTTTTCCTCTAGAAATCAGACAAACGGCTTGAATCAAATTCAATAAAGAATTCTTATCGAATTTTGAATTTATCTCAAGAACATGGAACATAATGTAACATTTTTGAAAGTTTGACTATTAAACAAAAAATAAACTTTTAAAATTGATAATTAACCTAAAGAAATAAACTTTGAATAGAGTGGAGATTGACATTACCTTTTAATTGTTTTATATTAAAAGAGAAAAAACAACATGTAAGACAGTTCTATTTCTTTACTCGCACTATTGCATACCTTCATATTAGTGTTAGACAATGCCAGCAAGGAAAACAATCATAAAGAGAAATCAAGTTTAAATGATATTCGACTTTAATGATCAAAACACCTCCCTATTTGGTCTTCTTAACAGGAAAATAATAGCTAGAGAGGGCACGTGATATTCGAGTCCAACATCGAATAAATTTTAATGTAATAACATCAATATAGATGGGGTAGTCTTTTGTGTGGAATAAACTGATCAATATAGATACTACAGAAATTTCTAAGACAGTGAAAAGATGGACACTAAAGAAAAAGACCCCGGAAAACAATAAAAGTCAGTCAGACATACAAAATGCATTTTTGAAATTACAAGAGAACTGATAGATGTCTGCAACTACACATGCTGCAGTGTTTACAAACCAAGATCTGCAGAATGAGCTGAAAAAGCTCAAATCCTGCACTAATTGTCGGGTACCAGGCAAAAATAAGAATGAAGAAAATTGAAGTTCTCTCTAAGCAGGACGCTTTGCAGTATCTCAGACTAAATTTAAAACGGCTAAATAAGCAGCTGCTCGGACTAAATTCAAGAAAAAGACAGGAATTTTGCCTTTGGATACAAGAGATCATCTTAATCACGAATTGGAGTTGAGAGTTAGAAAATTAGATGGATCTTGGGTTACATTTGATAGTACCTCCAATTTGATAGCGATCTGCTGAAGATCCCCTGAGGAAGGTTTCTTGTTCCCAAAAAGCTTTATGAAGATGAGGACTTCACTCATCTTCTGGTGGAGAAGCTCAAAAAAGCGAAGGCATGGTAGTTACAGCTAGGAAGGATAATTATTGGCAGATTATTTATATATGTAGGGGTTGGATTTGGAATTCTAACCCAACCCCAGGATGGTCTGTCTATGACCTTTCACAATAATGTCACACACACGTACCCCTCATATACGGGAGTATGTATTGTTTGTTGGAAATGTAACAGATGCGGTCATTTCCTAGAAAAGTTCACAGTTATAGATCATCATCTGACTTTCTTGACTGCTGTTCATGAGAGTCTGATAAAGAAATGAAGAAAACACATTAAAGTCCATGAATGATAAAAGTAGGTCAATGGGAATTAAAAGTACAACCAGTTGTAGTAGCATGGTTTTCTTGGTTTCTAGAAGGGTTCGATGTCAACTTGTAAGTTATCCATATTGGCCGCCATTGGTCTGATGGCCCAAACCTTAATGAATTAGACTCCAAAAATCCTATAAATACATAATGAATCCCTTCCAAAGGCATTGCAGTATTCTAAAATTATACACACGTGTCCATAATTGAATATGCCATAAACTCCACAAGTATAGAAGAAAACACAGATATGGGATGGTATCGATGGATACCCAAAAAAAAATCATTCAATATAAAATGGACTGATACAAAAACTGACCTACACATAACACAATGACATACCACAAGTGTTGGTAACTCGAAGGAACCCATAAAGATGGCTTTTACACTCTAACATCCCCCTAAAACACAACTTATAGGGACCAAAAGAAGACGACATTAAGCCAAACTTTTAGAAAAAGTGAAGGCTTTAACATCCCCCTTAATCACAGCTTTTGTAAGCCCAAGCAATTCCCACAACTTGGAAAACTTCACTTTGACAGGTGGTTTTGTGAAGATGTTCGTGAGCTTATCATCAGTCTGCTCAAATCTGAAATCAAACATTCCCTTCTGAATGCATTTCCTGATATAGTGCTTGTTGGCAGGGTTCTTCATTGAAGAAGAGCTGAATAGAGATATCGTGGAAGCTCCTGAACATACCACAGCAACTGGAAATTGCACAAACCACTTGGTGGTTATACGGTATCAAAAGGTGCTTCGCGGCATGCATTGAAGACCACCGAGTGTATCATAGGCATGATCAATAGACACATTCTTTGCTAGATGTAACGAATCTATTTTCTACTTATACAAGATTAGGATTAGTAGATAGTCTATGTGGATAATGTGTGGATAGAAACTAGAATGAGGGAGTATAGAGAGAATAGAGTGAGCGATGTATTCGGCAATATATGGTTGGTGCTCACGAATTGGCTGGGTTGGTGCTTGGCATTGGGGATAGTCTAGTGGGTTGGTGCTCACGAATTGGCTGAGTTGGTGCTTGGCATTGGGGATTGGTGTCTCTAATAGGTTGGTGCCTACGAACATTTGTAAAGCATTTAATTTTGGGCTGGATTTGGACAGTAGATCCAAGCAGTCTTATTTTGTGGTTTTTCCCGAGAGAGGGTTTTCCACGTAAATCTGGTGTTGCTCTATGTTATGTTATTTGAATGCTTTTAAATGCTTTAATTGTGGATATAAGTTTTAATAAGTAAAATTTTATCTTATACTGATTCACCCCCTCGCAAGTATAAGCGTGTGCTTAACACTATGCGTATCGGAAGATGCTTCACGGCATGCATTGAAGATTCTAAGTGTATCATAGGCATGATCAATAGATGCATCCCTTGCTAGATGTAACAGATCTATTTTTGCTTATACAAGAATGGGATTAGTAGATAGTGTATGTGGATAGAGAGGCTGGAATAAGGGAGTATAAAGAGAAGATAGTGAGTGATGTATTCGGTGGTATATGGTGAAGCTGTAATCAAGTAATGTATTGCATTTGAGTTATATGAATAAAGCGGGGATAATTTGGCAAATATTTGTGTTCTTTGTTTAACTCTAATATGCTTAAATCATAAACTTGCTTAAATTTCAATTGTTAAATGTGTTAAGTGTTTTAATTAATTGAATATATCTTTATCTACATAATATCAGCTCTATTTAGGACCTTTACGAACTTAATAAGCTACCAATCATGTCGCTTAGTTTATGTTAACATTTGGTGTATGAGCCTAGGTTTTTCCTAAGCGATGTCAAGGCGGATATCCATTAATTTTCTGAAAACCTGCAATTACTGAAATCGATAACTAGTGAGAAGAGAGACTTAAGAATTTCTTAAGGCATGAAGTTAGGAGAACTGGATATACATGCTTGCAAGTAGAAGAAGCCTTTTTCCATGCGGAACACAAATAATTTGGTCAACCTTTCCAAATGTACTTTAGTCATGGATACCGAGATTAGCAAAGGCAACAAAGGAATCTAAATTGAGACTAGACAAACTAATACAATGGAAAAGGGTGATGTTGCAAAAACTTGAGGCATTGGATGAACTATGGAGATGCATGGTCGTCATTACTGGTTTGAAACAATCTTAGATTCACTTATCATAACATGGGCAATCCAAGGTTGAACTAGCTTTAAAGAGAAGAAAGTTGACTTCCTCGAATGTGAAAGAGGAAGATTTATAGAGAAGATACCGCTTTTTATCCGAACTCTCCTAGTGGGGAAGGGGATAATAAGAAGTGTTTATTTAGGGAAGGAATCTACGGTATGACATGCGGGAAAAGTGGGGATCCTCAAGGATGTGATTTTAGAAAAATCTGGTCTATCGGAAATAAATGGGGGAAGAAAATAAGAGAAAATTAATGAAAATTTTGAAGAGACCATAGAGTATAGCAATGGTTTGGTGATTAAGAAGAAATTGAGAAGAAAATAGACTAAATGGTAGCAAATGAGTAGAGTGAGAAGCAGAGTGATTAGAGTGGACAAATGGTTAAAGTAGAAGCATTGCGGGTAGTAGAGGGGAAGAAAGAGTAAGAGGGAAAGAGGGGTAAAAGTAGAGTAAAGATGGAGTAGTAGAGGAGAGAATTAGATTAGCAAAGGAGAAGAAGCAATGAGAAAAGATGGAGAGAGAAGAGAGAATAAGGCTCGGCGTTGATATCGTCTTGTATGTTGTCCCACTCAAGTGGAGCAAGAACTCGAGGGAAATGCCCTACCCCGCCTAGAACTACTTGGTTGTCGGTGTCATCCAAAAGATGTGAGGGGCTGCCCTATAGCCACACTAGCTAGATCGAGAGCTAGGCATTTAGTTTCAACTTGAGCAAAAGTAGTTTTGATGTTTGAGCTTGACAGTCTTTGTTAGAGCATTGGTTTGAAAATGTTTTAAAGGTGGGGTGTTTGTTGGTTTTGGTGTGACTAAATTAGAAATTACAGCAGCATTTGTGATTGTGTGTTGTGGAAGAGGGTGGTCGTGTTTGCATAGAAAGGAAGTGTTTGCTCGTGAGTGTGGACACACTGTAGTTTGATCGAAGCACTATTATTCTTAATATTGACGACACACCGTCAATTAGACCTATCTAATTCCCCTCTTACGACATTCTTTTGGTTGTATTCCCATAATCAATTAAGCAGGCTATTATAGCCTCCTATTGACTAAACCCTTTTCTTATACCCTTCTAGACTATTTCTACTAACTTCCTAGACTATCAATCCATTTCATTGGATTGATTAGACCTCTCAAAACCCTCTTAAACCCCTAATTCCTCTCTAAATAGGATTAACTAGCCTAACCTAGTTTAACTAGCCTAAGGCATGTTTAACCTCTTCTAAACCTAGTCAAATCTTACTTTGACTCTCTAAAGTGTTTTTGGCTTATTCATTTGTCCCACATGCACCAAAAGTCTCCCATTCTTGGAAATGGAAACCTATAAATAGCCCACTACCCCAAGTCATTTTCTAAGAACACTTCCCCTCTCTAAGCTAAACTATAGTATTATTGCTAGGATTAGAGCTTTTCTTCATTTGTCATATTGAGCTAATATTGTTTTTGCTTTGCTATTTCCATTCAAGTTTGAGTAAATGGAAGAAACCATGTGGCTCTTTAGCCATTAATGGAGAGCTTCCATTCTCACAATCACAAATTGATTGCTTAGAATCTATCTAGGTTCATTTGTAAAGCTTTCAAGAGTAGAGGATAACTAGACATGTTAGATTTACTTGTTTTCTTCAAGATTAATGCATGCAAAAGTAATGAATCCTTGTTTATCTCTTATTTGATGGTCCATTGAACTGTTTGTTCAAATCTTTGGGGATTCTTGAGTGTTTCTTACCCCATTTCATAGCTTTTGCAAACTATTTCCTTGTTCACAATGAGTTTGATTGTTAAGAATGTGTCAGCTGATTTCTATGACGGGACAGCAAGTTTAGTTTAAGTTTTCAATGTTTACAAATACAGATTTGAAAGTAAATTGTTGCTGGAAAATTACCGTTTAATACCACAAATTTTCAGATCTTATACGTGCATGCAAAGAAAGTCACAAAATTTAAGTTTTCTATGTTTACAAATACATATTTGAAAGTCAATAGTTGCTGGAATTTACTTTTAAAACCACAGATTTTCGGATCTTATACATGCATGCAAAGAAAGTCACAAAACAAGCAAGATCCAACTATGAATGCAGATTGTTTTCAGATTTTTTAAATGCCTTGGAATGGATGCAAGCACAAATATTTCCGACTTGCGAAAACTGAAATGATGATTTTCAGATTTATAGATCCAGAGAGTCCCACTCTCTAACCCTCTTCTAATGCACTGCAAGAAAATGAATTTCTCCTTTTCACACTCTAAATGCAAAGCTGAAATGATCTCTTTTTTTGCTAGTTTTCCTTTGGATGAGTGGAAAGAATGATTTGTAAATTACCTACATGCAAGAGTGGAATTAAAATAAACAAACCTGAGATCTAATCTCTGTTGTTAGAACAAATCCAGAGCTAGGAGAAGAATTAAACTAAACAAAAATCTAAATTTAATCCTAGTCTACCTTTTTTTTCGGTGGTTTTTATGAATATTTAACAAGAAGTAGAATTCTAAACAAATTAAACAAATAACAGAAAGTAATAGAAACTCCCAACCTTTTTATGATGAAGAAGAGATTGGAAATAATTTGTATTGAAATCCGTCCTAGCCAAGATGATGAACCAAGACATAGCTCACATAGTTGCGCAGGATGCGAAGGCGGAAGAGAAGGATATGTTTCGGATATCTCAAAAATATATTTACACTAACTAAAGTAAACTAAGTTATATGATTACATGAAGACAAGAGAATATATAGGCAAGTTGACAACTTGCACACAATCTCCTATTTGCCACAAGAATAGCCAATTAGTTGGCCTTTAACCATGGTTGATTAACTAAAATGTTAATAATGGTAGTTAATCTAACTAGGAACAGCAGTAAATAACAGTAAATAAAAGCAATAAATAAATATGGAAAGTGACCCAAACAACTAGGCTAATGAAAATAAAAACCCTAATGTGCAAGAAGAGTAAGGAAACGACTTAGCTGATCCGGAGGCCGATCTAGATTGTGTCGTAAAATGAACTAAATATTCTGGAAGCAAGAAAAAACATGCAGAGGTCTCGAAAAGGACAGATTTGAGTTGTTTGGCTGGACTGGGGCGCCCGGGAAAGGATCAAGGCGCCTGTGGGCGCCTAGTCGAATTATGAGCACCCTAGTCTATGCAGGAAGTCCAAAAACCAAACTTGCAGGGTTGAGAGATGATGTGAAGCCCTCGTTGTCTATCGCATGTAATTCGCCGCTTTGTGCCAAATGTCGTCAATGATCACTTATGAAAGATAGACTTGCAAAACCCCAAAACAAGCATCAAACCCTAAAAAAATGCAAATGAAGGGGTCGGACTATCTTAGCTACCACAATGGTGGACTTACTAATTGAGCGTTGCACTACATCTCAGACCCGATGTAGTTTTATGTGCTTATGTGTGCAATCATGCCCTAGGTGCTCTTGTGTCAATCACACTTTGTGAAAGTAGCAAGCAATAACTATGTGTAGAAATGTAATAGAATGGTGGATGGAATAGAATAACTTCCCTCCTATGTAGTGTGATGCAGATGAACCAACCTTGTGCCTTGTGCCTTGTGATGGAGCTAGATGGATGCAAATGAGCCTTTGATGGATGCTGACCTTAAGTGATGATAGTAGTGACTAGTGCTTGGTCCCTCATTATGGTCCCATAATTTTATATTTATATGGTTCTCTTGTTCTAATTTCATAATTAACCCCTGAAAAGGCCGACCTCAAGAAATATGAAATGTTCAAACAGCTAAAAAGTGCCCAAAAAATGGTGGGAAAGTGGGAAAAGGATCGGGGCACCCCTGATTGGGACGGGGCACTGTGGGCGCCCGGTCGAGGCTAAAATGACGCATAACAACAAAAACAAACTAGGCAAGTATGTGTTGAAGGTCTGCAGAATAATAGAAAGCAAAGTAAAATGGCCAAAAGAGGGGGTTAATTAGTACTTTCTTCTCTCAAAAACCATATGAATAGTAGTATAAGACTGGGACTAAATAATGTCTAAAGTGCATGATTTTGTGACTACATTTGCCCCCACTTTATGTTGGTGAGCGAAACGCTTGGTAACATAAAGTAGATAGAGATGCATACCTGGATGTCCATGTAGAGTGATGTAGAAAACCCGTCGAAGGACTAGACAAAGTATGGAGTGACAAAAAGATGATGGAGCGTGGAAACTAAAGATGCAAAAGCGCAAAAAAGTGATGAGAGTGAACTTAGGGTGGAAACGCATGTAGTTGTTGATGTGTGTGATGTACCTGCATGGTTAGTATGGTGTGTGTCGCATAAAAATGTTCATTGGACGTTGTTGTTGTTAGCTGTTTGCTTCTCATACGGTCGAACTTGCAAGGAGAAGACGATCAAGAAGTCAAATACGCATGTATATATGTAAAAATGCATGTAAAAGACGCATGTATATGTATGTAAGAGTATGTAAATGTAAAATATGCAAATGAAAAATGGAACATGTGCACCTGATCCATGATGAGAGAAAGGGTGTAGAAAGAGGATATCATGTCTGGTTTTTGGGCAATCTAATGCCATAGGTGAAGAAGTATAAGAAAGAATTCCGTTTATATCCCAACCTTTAACTCGCTTCCCGAACATGTGTGAAAAGATCTCTGTATTGCCTAGTTTTTGGGCAATCCGATGCCATTGGCTGAAGTAGTGTAGAGAGGAAGTCCATTGTATCCTCTAACTGTAACTACTCCCCATAATGCTAAGGACTACCATGTGTCTGTAAAAGTGTGTACGGGGTTCGTAGAGACTGGTCTAAACCCACTCGATGTATAACCCACAATGCCAAGGGAAAAACATTGCAACTGAAGGCCCAGAACCGTGTATGTAGAAGCTATATAGTATGTAAACCCCAAATGATGCCCCCTCTTTGGGGGTGCATGCGACGTCACGATAGGAGAATGCAGCCCCAAAAGAGGACCAACCACATGAACTCTATAACTCTACCCTACAAGGGGAAGGGAAAGCGCTTGGTAGAAATCAAGTGCGCACAAACAAGAGGTTAGCTAGAGACAAGTGTTAGTACGAACAAGCATGCATGGAGAGTAATGTGTAAGCTACGCAAACAAAGTGTATAAGCTACCAAGTAATGTAATAATGTAAACACGCAAGAAGACAAAGTAAGCCGCACAAAGCGGGCTGCAAACATGGGACATCACTCACGATGTCGTAAGACACGTAAAGGCCATCATGGCCGCATATAAACAAACAAGTGTGCACACCAAACAAAGGGCAAGGCCCGCATACAATAGAAAAATAGTAAAAAACAAGTACAAACAACAGATAACCATGGAAGCAAGTAATCCTGCGAACAAATGTTGCACATGAAGCACCCGTTAGCATGTTAGAAAGATAACCAATATGTCAAAAGCATGTATAACCATGTAATATAGAGTGCTAAGTACAAAATGAAACAATAACACTGTGAGAGACGAATGTGGATGCCCCCAGTGACCAATGTAGGATGGGTAGAAGGCGAGCATCCGTATTGCATGCAAAAGACCTATATCTATGATTAGAACTAGAAAAAGGCGTGAACATGCATGTGTGTATGGTAAAGATAATGACATACAAGAAATCTAGCTAACATGTGTAATAAGCAAACATGAACAAGCAAAAAATGTAAGCAAGAGTAAAAGCAACCAAGATATGCAACATGTTGTGGATAGATGGAATGGAATGCAAGATGGATGATAGGAGCCACATGCCCCCCGAGTGAATGGAAATGTATGCAGTGAGGTTCATTTGGTTTGCCCCCTCAGTAGTCAAGAATGAACCATAAACGAGAGCGCGTCATCGGGAAATGGTCGAAAAGTGTGTATTGTGTCTAACGCGTTGTAAGGAGTGTATATGTGGTGATGATATGCGACCTAGTGATGAAGTATGTGCGTGACTTTATAGCCAAAGCGTATATCACGACAAGATGATCAAAAGAGTGATGATTTAACCTAAAGCATATATCACTACAAGATGAATGGAGAGAGTGGTGATGTAGCCTAAAACATGTACCACTACAAGATGGGATAGATGACCATTTAGCCTAAAGCGTATGTCACTAACCTAGTATTGTCACATGATAGAAGGTCGAGTGATGGATGTGTGTGTATGATAAGGTCCACTTGTGTTATATACCCTCAATACAGTCAAAGTATGGACCATGAGAGTAGAGTGCGTCATCGGGTATAAGTGCAGCGCATAGAGAATGTGATGTAGTATGTGCGATGATTGTGTAGGATGAGTAATGTACGATGTATAAGATGTAATGCAAGATGTGTATGTGGACTAAAAGTTTAAGGTGTGTTTATATGTATGTAGGATGAGTAGTATGTAATATAGACCCTAAGAGTGTGATACATGTATAATGACGACTAATATGATGTATGATGTGTAGATGCCAATGTTAAAACGATATAGACTAATATGTAGAGTGTATGATGTATGTGTGTAAGACATATGATGCAAAGATGTGTGAAGCAACGCAATGTGGGGTTCATGTGTAGTATGTAGCCCTCAACAATCAAGTGTGAACCGAAGCACAAGAGTGTGTCATCGGGTAATGCAAAAGATGATAGACGACTGACACTAATATGTGATGGGGGATGTGTTAGATCTATGCCCCCAAGTGTGTGGTAATGCGTGTACTATTCGATAAATGATGTATGAAGGTGGTGAAGTATCATAGATTTTGTAAGATTGATTTAAGATTAGGATAAATAATGAGAGATTGTATGGTATGCGTGCACGATAGATGATTGTAGATGTATGTATGTATGAGTGGTTATGTAATAGATAGATATGTGAATGTAAGATGAAACGAGGTTCTTAATCGTAATAAACCCCTCAACAATCATATAAGAACCATAAGAATATGAGTGTCATCAGGAGGGTAGGGTGACAAAGAGTCACCTACCAAAGACCAAGTTTGCGTGAAGCGGTGGAAGCATGGTGGGCAAGAGTAATGAGGACCATGCGGTGGTGGAATTTGTAATGTGTCTTGACCAGTAGAAGGGGTAGTTGCTTTGACAAAAACAATTGGCTGCTGAAGTGGTGTAGGATGGGGAGGTATCTTGAATGGTGGTAGTTTTGGTGGTGTTGATGACATTGTCAAAGGCTTGATAGGAGGCCAAGTTGCACTGAGTTTTAAAGGAGGTTGCTTAGATTGACTTGTTAATGTTGTAGATGCCTTGAGAGGAGGGGGAGTGAGACTAATTTTAAGAGGTGGTTCTTGACTTGAGTAGATTGCATAGGTGGCGCTTGAGTGACGGAAGACGAAACATTAGAAGTGATGAATGGATGCTCATTAGACATGGTGGAATTAGATTTAGGAACCCACTGAGATGTAACATTTGTAGATGGGCATGTAATAGAATGTTGTGTAGTGAATGACATAAAGCCCGCGCTTCAAGATGTTTGATTCGTCATCATTGAAAGCGTAATAATCGGTGTCATTATGTCCATTGATTTGATGATAATTGCAATATAGCCGACCTTGATATTTTGATAGTCAATAAGGAGGATAGAAATGAGTAGGTGGTAAAGTGATCAAGTGACGACTAAGAAACTCATTAAGAAGGTCATGTTGCTTAGCGTTGCGATCGAAGATGAAAGGATCTAGTAATGGTATTGTTAGTGCAAAATCACAAGCACCCCCTGCTGGATGCAAATCAAGGTTCTAAATGATGTCTTAGGCATCCAAAGTGTGATTGCACAACATGGAAACCTCTCTCCAAGTGTGGGACTTGTGGCGAGAGAGGAATCTCCAGATTAGAGGCTGGTTCCTCAAACTCCTCGATTTAGATCTATATTTGCACAACTACAGAGGTTTGAGATCCTAATCCTACTCTAAATTGCAAGGAGACAGGGGATAGAAATGCAAAAATTGAAACTAACTAAAGATGGTGATGCACCAAAAGGAGTGGTGAATATTTTTGTCATGCAAATAGACACAAACCAAAGATTGCTGACATAAAACATACACAATGATAAGATATAATTTAGGATCCGAAATGAAGCAAATAATACAAACAAAGGACTGAAACCCATTCACAAAGCTTGCATTATCATTTCCAATGTCAAAACCATCGCATTCTGACCTCGAGAGAGGTAGAAAACTGTTATAATCTTTGAAGAGGTCGATTCTTGCAACAATCACTTTCTGGAGGTGAAAGAAGAAGTTTTCTATGCCAAAAAGTGTTCCCCCTTTTAGAAATGAGCCAAATCTGGCTTTTACATTGCATGGGTCGAGCCCAGGAGAGAGAAAACGTACAAAATGTGGGAGCCCATTCCTCATTGACTGCAAATGCATTAAATCGGCATGGAGGACCTTACAAACCCATACCCTATTCTTTTTGACCAAATGGGAGGAGAGTGCGACCCATTCTGTATTAAATTTGGTCGCTGAAATGTCACTTCTGGCCATGGACACGTACCAGAAACGTTTTTGAATTTTCTCTCTCCAAACTGAACCAAAATTAGAGATTGACCATGGAATCCTGTAGAGAATTTCATAAGCTTTCCAATGATATAAAGAACGTGCAAATCCGAGCTCTGGATCAAAAGATATGAAGGTCTGAAGTTTTAGGGCAAAACGGCCCAAAAAAACGGATGTCGGGCAAAAAATTTTAAATTTTGACCTTTTTGCATTTTGGAAAAATTTTTGAAAAATTTCCGCACTGGCCACGATCGGATGCCACGTGTAGGGGTCGAAGTCTTTGGTTCGATGAGCAATTCTCTCTCCTCTCTGCCTCCCAGCGCGTTTTACTTTGAAATTTTGACGTTTTTATAATTTTGGACAAAAAATTCACTTTCCCCACGCCCGCCACTTGGGACACGTGGCGTGATCGGGTGGAGGACAAGGCGCGGGGTCATCCTTGTCTTTTAATTTTTTGGCCCAAGACTTTTGCCAAATTCTCTAAGTCCTCCCCGAGCTCCGCACTCCCCTTCCCTCTTTGACATGTGTCACATTACGATTCATTGGCGGCTCTTTCGGCTCCCCGCATCCCACGCGTACTTTTGGCCTAGATGTCCCGGACGAAAGTCTCTGTTTCGGCCGAACCGGCCGGTTCGCGTCCTCCGCGTACTTTTGTCCCAACTATCCCGGAACAAAGACTTAGGCAAATTTTCTTTCTTTCGGCCGATTCGGGCTTTTCGCGTCCGCAAGCGTGTACCTACTGGCCCGATTTGATGTCCCACCGGCTGCTGCGCGGACTACCGGCGGCTTTTCGGTCGGTTCGCGCCCCAATGTCCCAACTGTCCCAACTGCCTGGACTTAGGACTTAGCCGATTTTCATGATTTTCCCGCCCCCGAGAGATTTTGATGCATGTTATCAAAATTTACCCTGGGGGGTGAATTTTGGATAACAATTTGGCGACTCAATGGGGGTCATCTGCCTGCTAGATGAAAAGACCAGTAGCCTGAAGCAGTCCATTGGGCATGGAGTCATCAAATATTCTATTTAGAACCTCAACTGACTTAGAATGTGCAAGGAGGAAGATGGAATATCACCTGATGGAAGCAAGGACTGCAAAACATCTCCATGGACAGCAAGTTGTGCCAAAGCACTTAGGGAAAACAAAACTAACCTACAACAAAACAATGTGCACAAGCACTTGGAGGAATGAAAATCTAATCTAATATTTACAAGGTGGTGAATTTCCTCTAGAAGCAACGCTTGAGATAGATTCCATTGAGTTTGGAAATGCAGGTTCTTCACCATCCAATGAGGCCAATTGGAAAGCATTGTTGTTCTTGCACTTCGTGACCATGTATGGGCCACTCCAAATGGCATCAAATTTTGAATGCCTTCCGGTTTTGCTCTATCCACATCCCATTTCAACACTAGATCTCCAACCTGAAAAGATCTATCCTTGGCCTTCCTATCAAAGGTCTTTTTGATCAAAGCTTGATCCTTTTCCATTGCTTGGGATGCCTGATTTCTGATCTCTTGCAGCTCCATCAACTCTGCATACCTCACCTCCATGGGCTCAAACTCTAGCAACTCCAGATGCTTCATGAGTTCCAATGTTGGCAACTCAAGTGACATGGGCAAGATTGCTTCTCTTCCATAGACAAGTTTGAATGGAGAGTTACCTGTGGATCTTTTGGGAGTTATCCTATCAGCCCATAAGGCTGATTTCAGTTTGGTATGCCAAGACCTTTGATTCTCGTCAAGAGTCCTCCTAATGATCCTCAACAAGTTCTTGTTTGTAGACTCGGCCTGGCCATTACCTTGAGGGTAATAGTTTGATGAAGTGCTTAGGTAGATACCATTCTTGACAGCCCACTCAGTCACCTTAGATCCAATGAATGCCAATGCATTATCAGAGATTATTGTAAAGGTAGTACACCAAATCTGGTTGTTATCCCCTCATAAAAGTCTAAGATGCTAGACTCATTTGCCTCTTTGAGTGCTAACGTTTTGTCCATTTGGTGAAGTAGTCCGTGGTTGTCAAAATCCATTTGTGCCCTTGGCTTGAATTGGGATTAATGACTCCAATGAAGTCCAAACCCCATTGCATGAATGGCTGGTCAACTGAGATTGGATGTAATGGAAGGGCAGCAAGTCTCTCTTTTCCTGTGAAGAATGCACAATTCTTACACCTCTTGATCCATGCATAGCAATCACTGAAGATTTTAGGCCAATAATAACCAGCCTTCATGATTTTTAGAGCTATCACTCTTGGTGCAAAATGACCACCAGCTGGTCCACCATGGAACTCTTCCAACACCCTTTGAATCTGATTTGTGCTAATGCATCTCAGCAGCACTCCATTCACATCTTTCTTGAACAAAACTCCATCAACAATGGCATACGGACAGCCTGCAATCTGAAGTGTCTCCTTTGGGTCTTGTTCATCTCCGGAGGGCATAGGCCTGTGCCTAGGAAGTGTATAATACCTTGGGTCCAGCAAGGAGTGGGGGCAGCATTGTCTTCTTCTTGATTGCCACTTGGCTCATGGCTGTCCTGGACTGTCAAAACAGCCTCTTCTTCATTGCATACTTCTTTTTGCTTCCCCAAAACCAGCTGCTCACACAATCCTTTCCCTCTTACCAGCTTGGTGATCTTGATCTCAATGTCATACTCCATGACACGGGTGATCCAACCTGCCCTTTTCTCATTCAAATCCTTGTTGAGGAGGAAGTCCTTAACCCCAGCATGTGAGACCAGCAACTGGACCTTGTTGTTTGAGACTAAATGCTTGAATTTCTTCAAGCTTCGATTACTGCAAGTACATGCTTCTCAATAAAAGAGTACCTCACCTCATAGTCATCTAGGCTCTGGCTGAAGAAGGCAATTGGCTGCTCATCATTATCCTTGTTCTGCTGTACCAAAATGGCAGAAATAGTGTCATTACCTCCAAATGCATAGAGGATGAAATCCTTGGAGAAGTCCGGGTTGATGAGAGTTGGTGCTTGAGAGATGGCTTCTTTGATTGCTTCAAAACTCTCCTTGCCTTCTGCTGTCCACTTGAAAGCCATGCTCTTCTTTAACATTTTGGTGATGGGCTTGACAAGGGCTGCAAAATCTGGGACAAACCTCCGAACAAAGTTTATCCTTCCCAAGAAACTCTGAAGGGCTTTCTTGTGGCTTGGCAATGGTAGTGCTCTTATGGCTTCAACCCTCTCTGGATCAATTGCTAATCCTTCTTTGGAGACAATATGGCCAAGGAGCTTTCCTTCATGTGCAAGAAAGATACACTTCTTAGGATTCAAAGACACTCCAAATCTCCTGCACCTCGTGAAGACTTGTCTCAAATGAGAGAGGTGGTCTGCTGCATTTTGAAAAAACAATGATATCATCAAGGTAAATCAGCACCACATTGTTAATCAAACCTTTGAATGCCATGTCCATTGCCCTTTGGAAGGTAGCACAATGTTGGACAGCCCAAATGGCATTTTCCGTATGCAAAAGTTCCCCATTTGGTTGTGAAGGCTGTCTTGAACGGTCTTCTTCCTTCACCATAATCTGATTGTAGCATGAGTAGCCATCAAGTAGTGAAACCTCTCTGAGCCAGCCCACAACTTGCAAGATTTGCTCCATGGAAGGGAGTGGGTAATGGTCCTCGAGAGAGGCTCTATTCAAGTCTCTCAAGTCAACACACAATCTGATCTCTCCACTCTTCTTTCTGATTGGAACTAAGTTGGCAACCCAACTAGAATGCTTGATTGGGAATATGATCCTTGACTCAATCAGCTTGTCCAATTCTTTCCTCATGAGAGGCTCCATGTGTGGATTGACCTGGTCTTTGTTTCTACCCTGACAGGCTTAGTATTTGGATCCAATTCAATGGTATCTTTGAGCTAAGTTGGGATTGAAACCTTTCAAGTCTTCATAGCTCCAAGCAAACACGTCAGGGAACTCTTGACATAGCTGTATGAACTCATACCTTTCTTGTTCAGTTGTCATCCTTCCAATTTGCAATGGTTTGTTCTCTTCTACCAAGATGGATACTGAATCCTCTCTCTTGACCTGAATGTTTGCTTTCTCCTTTCTAAACTGATCATTGGGGTTAAAAATGGACTCCAAAGTGATAAGTCCTTGGGCAGCTTGTTAGTTCTCAGCTGTACCACTTGGTCACCATACTGTTGTTCCAACTTTTCTTGATTCTTGGCTGAGAACTCAGCTTCTTCTTGCAAGAAATGGATGATTTGCTGGTCATTTTCAAACACTTGCCAACTAACATTGTTATCCGGCACTGAAGGCCTCACAATCACGTGGATGTTTGGCTGTACCTTGTCTTGTTGAATGCTTTCCACAATGTCAAAGGCTGCCCCTACTGCTGCAAGCCTGTCAGCAGCTTGATTCTCTTTCCTAGGAATGGATTTGATGCCAAAACCCTCAAAATCTTCCATGAGGTCCCACACCCTGTTCTTGTAGCACTTGAGAAGATCATTCTTGGTAGCATGTTGTCCCTTGACCTGATTTACAATCAATTCACTGTCACCAAAGACTTGCAAGTTCTTTATTCCTCTCTTTATTGCCCAATGCATCCCTTGCACCAAGGCTTCATATTCAGCAGTGTTATTGGAGCATGCAAACTGAAATCTAAAAGCTGAATAGTACTTTACTCCTTGAGGTGAAACAAGCATAGCTCCACCTCCTGCACCTTGTCTACTCCTTGATCCATCAAAAAACAGCTGCCATACCTCATTGTCATCTTTGTGGTTTGGCTTGGTGATGCTAGGAATAGGCTGATTTTCTTCGTGTATACAATAGAGACCCCTAGCTCGATTCTTCCACTTCTTGATAAGGATCAAAGCATGTATCTTGTTTTGCCCATTCATCAAGAGTTAGATCCGGGATGCTTCCAACCTTAGTGTCAGCTTCATCAGTGCTTGGGTGATCTTCTTGATCAAATGCTAAGCAATTGGCATTAATCGACTTGGAGTGTAAGGCTCAATGTGGAAGTTTGCAATAGGTTCGACTGATTGTAGCCTTTAGTTCCATACCTCGCTCGAACAAAGCATGTGTGACCAATCATCGAGACAAATATCCCCAATCTTGGTCATGAAGTCCCTCGACAAGCAAGGGCAAAGAGTGGTGGAAGGTCTATGATCGATACATCTTGTAAAACAACAACATTTGGACATGCATGCAAGGTAAGACTCAAGTTTCTAATCACTCCAATGTATTACTTTGCTGTCCCATCTAGCACTGCACTACCCCTTTGGATATTGTTTCATCTGGAGCCCTAGTGATCAGCTATTTGTTTAGGCATTACCGAGCTACTTGCCCCGGAGTCTATCATGCAATTGTGCACTAGCTGATTTCCAATGATCAATGAAACATAGAAAGGAGGGGGCTTCAACATTTTACCTTCTTTGTCCTCCATGATTTCTCAGGTGCAGTAGCATTTGTAAGTACCTTTCTCTTGCATCTGGACTTGCTGATTTGAAGTTGGCCAGTCCTTCATGGCAGCTTGTAGCAGATCTCTTTGGCCTGGGATAGATAGGGATTCCCACATTGATATATTAACATTTGTCTTCTTCATCTGATCAATGATGTTGAATGGGGATGAAGTATCCTTTTGTTGTCCCTTGCTTGTACATTCACTCCTTGCACGTGGGCAGCAATAACTGGTATTTGAGTTGGCCTAGGGGCTGTTCTTGGCTGCCCTTGTGCATTTACAAATGGATTTTGTTTGCCAACCACTTGTGGAACCATGGAAGGTTCGTGGATTGGTTGGGGCTAATGGCTGTTCTTCACCCAAATTCCTCCTTTTGACCTTGTGTTGGCGCAACACCTTGAGAAACTGCCTAGTTCATGCCACAAAAATCCTGCTTGCCAATTTACCAATGTGGTGTCATTTGGGGCTGATTCTTTGTTGGAATGTTTCTTGTTGTTGGTTGTTTCCTTGACGCCCTCACCCTCCACACCAAAAGAGTTGTCACCATTAATGCTTGATTCAAAGCACCATGAAGCACATGGATTGGTTATGAGGCTCATTGCATGGAAAACACCAATCATACTCCTGAGCAATGTTGTTTTTTGTGTTGGCACCAATGCCTTAGAGGCAGATATGGCATTTTTAGATTATAGGCACAAATGAAATGGTCTATTGGCGGGGAGGCCTTGTTTGATTCATATTTGCAGCATTTGGATTAGGTGGCCTTTTGACATGTCGTTCGTATGGCTGCCTATTAGGCTGAGCTTGGGGTTGATAAGGAAGGTCTAAAACCTTGGGCTCTTTGCCTTTTGAGAGTAACCAGCTCATTGCCTAGGTTTGCAATTGCTTCATGACTTCTGAAGCTCATTTAGGGCACTTGGAGATGAAGTGGAAGCTTCATTTGAACTCGATTTCTAGGAGTGGGAGAAGGAGCCAAATTAGGTGCTTGATTGGTGTTTGGACTCTCTAAACTTGGAAACATCTAATTCGGATACGGCATCATGAGGGCCCTGGTGCATGATTACGATACGGCAAATTTTAAAAATCTTGGGTACGTACGCTTAACAACGATTTTATATATATATTTATATATACATGTATATAAATATATAAATATGTATATAAATTATAAATTTAAAGAAGCATTTGCATACTTATTGAAATTTATTATTTCTCTATCACGATTATTTATCTTAGAAATTGTGATAAGATTCAAGGAGTTTTGATTGTTCATGGTGACCTTCACTTGATCCTCCTCAAAGACGATAGTATTATGCGACATATTTCGAAACATCATAACAAGCAGAAAAATATGGATCCAAGTGGCAGTGGGACGATTAGTCCGAGCACGGAGAATTCACTAGAATGAAGTTTTGGAAAGCTATCCAAAGATTTTTAATTACTAATCTGCTCTCACCCTCCACATGAGATTGTCAGCTCATGATTCTTGATTAAAAGCAAGATTGCAAGCACATGGATTGGTTAAAAGGCTCAATGGATTTTGGAAAATAAGAATCATATTGCCATCAATGTTGTTTAGTGTTAGGCACCAATGCCTTAGAGGTAGATATGGCATTTGGATTATAGGAGCTGAAATGGTCTATGGCAGGAGGCCTTGTTTGATTTATATTTACATCTGGATTAGGTGGCCCTTGTGGTTGGTATGGCTTTTTAGGCGTGAGCTTGTGATTTTTGATAAAAGGTCTAAAACCTTGGAAAGAATTGCAAAAAAGAGTAACCAGCTCATTGCCTAGGTTTGCAATTGCTTCATGACTTCTTGAAAGCTCATTTGGGGCACTTGGAGATGAAGTGGAGCTTCATTTGAACTCGATTTCTAGGGTGTGAGAAGGGGGCCAAATTAGGTGCTTGATTGGTGTTTGGACTCTAAACTTGGAAACAATGGCATGGGAGGTCTAGGGGCAAGTTTGCCAGCTTGGATCAAACAATTTTCAGCCCTAATGGCAATGCTATAAGCCATAGGGATAGTTATGCCTCCCATGGACTGAATTAACATAGAAATATCAGAATTTAGAGCTTTGAGATAGTAGAGAAAAGCACCTTCTGCTGTTGGCCTGACTGCCACTGGAATTCTCTCCCAAGTCTTTTGAAATCTGAAGTTGAAATCGGTCACCGCTCATGGGAGCTCTCTTGATGGTTGTCAGTTGCTCCAAAAGAGACAAGTTGTCTCCCTTTTCTCCAAATTGCTCATGAAGTGCTATACACAGCTGATTCCAATTTGTGATAGAACCAGCTCCAAGGCTCCTAAACCATTGCAATGCTTTACCCTTGAATGAAGATGCCAGTAACTTGATAGCCACTTGCATCTCATTGATTTCATGAATTACACAAAGGTTAGCAATATCTTTAACATGATCACCGGAGTAGTCCGATTTTCTCCGGTGAAGTAGGGAATGTTCTTCAAGGCTGCAATAGAAATGGATGTTGTGCATTGAGGGCAAGTGGGCTGCACCTGTGAAGTTGACATAGGGGTTGTTTTTGTGCCATTCTAATTGGTCTTAAAACCCTTGTATACTGAATGAAAGGCCTACCAGGTGGAGGAGTTGAGAGAGTTCTGTTTGGTGGAGATGGAGACCTTTGAATCCTTCTTCCTCTTTGCCTTCTTCTTGGAGATAATTACAGGTATTCAAACAGCACTTCTTCTTCTCCAACTCTTGACCTTGTGGTGACTCTTCTCATGAGTTTTCAGGCCTGCACTGCTGAAACCAGTTGATTCTTCCCCTTGGAGTCGCCAGATATGCAAATAATAGCTCTTTTCAAGCAAGAAAATTGCAGCAGATGCACATCAACTTTGCTGCAATAAAAATGAGACCTCTAGTGTCCCACCGGGCATGCCAAAACTGTTAGTGCAAAATCACAGCACCCCTGGATGCAAATCAAGGTTCTAAATGATGTCTTAGGCATCCAGTGTGATTACACAACATGGAAACCTCTCTCCAAGTGTGGGACTTGTGAAACTGAGAGAGGAATCTCCAGATTAGAGGTTGGTTCCTCAAACTCCTTTGATTTAGATCTATATTTGCACAACTACAGAGGTTCAGATCCTAATCCTACTCTAAATTGCAAGGAGACAGGGATAGAAATGCAAAAATTGAAACTAACTAAAGATGGTGATGCACCAAAAGGAGTGGTGAATATTTTTGTCATGCAAATAGACACAAACCAAAGATTGCAACATAAAACATACACAGGCTGATAAGATATAATTTAGGATCTGAAATGAAGCAAATAATACAAACAAAGGACTGAAACCCATTCACAAAGCTTGCATTATCATTTCCAATGTCAAAACCACTACATTACAACCTCAGAGAGGTAGAAAAACCTATTACAATCTTTGAAGAGGTCTGATTCTTGCAACAATCACTTGCTGGAGGTGAAAGAAGAAGTTTTCTATGCCAAAAAGTGTTCCCCCTTTTAGAAATGAGCCAAATCTGGCTTTTACATTGCATGGGTCGAGCCCAGGAGAGAGAAAACGTACAAAATGTGGGAGCCCATTCCTCATTGACTGCAAATGCATTAAATCAGCATGGAGGACCTTACAAACCCATACCCTATTCTTTTGACCAAATGGGAGGAGAGTGCGACCCATTCTCGTATTAAATTTGGTCGTTGAAATGTCACTTCCGCCATGGACATGTACTTCGAAACGTTTTGAATTTTCTCTCTCCAAACTCGAACCAAAATTAGAGATTGACCATGGAATCTGAGAGAATTTCATAAGCTTTCCAATGATATAAAGAACGTGCAAATCCGAAGCTCGGATCAAAAGATATGAAGGTCTGAAGTTTTAGGGCAAAACGGCCCGAAAAAACGGATGTCGGGCAAAAAATTTTAAATTATGACCTTTTTGTATTTTGGAAAAAAATTGAAAAATTTCCACGCTCCCCGGTCGGATGCCACGTGTCAGTCTTTGGTTCGATGAGCAATTCTCTCTCCTCCGCCTCCCGCGGGTTTCCCTTTGAAATTTTGACGTTTTTATAATTTTGGAAAAAATTCACTTTCCCCCCGCGCCCGCCACTTGGGACACGTGGCGTGATCTGGTTGGAGGACAGGGGCGCGGGGTCATCCTTGTCTTTTAATTTTTTGGCCCAAGACTTTTGCCAAATTCTCTAAGTCCTCCCGAGCTCCGCACTCCCCTTGTGACACGTGTCACATTACGATTCGTTGACGGCTCTTTCGGCTCCCCGCGCCCCACGCGTACTTTTGGCCCAGATGCCCGGGACGAAAGTCCTCTGCCCGGCCGAACGGCCGATTCGCATCCTCCGCGTACTTTTGTCCCAACTGTCCCGGAACAAAGACTTAAGCAAATTTTCTTTCTTTCGGCCGATTCGGGCTTTTCGCGTCCCGCGCGTACCTACGGCCCAGATGTCCAATCTGCTGCGCGGACTGCCTGGCGGCTTTTCGGCCGGTTCGCGCCCCAACGTCCCAACTGTCCCAACTGCCTGGACTTAGGACTTAGCCGATTTTCATGATTTTTCCTGGCCCCCAAGATCTGATGCATGTTATCAAAATTTACCCTGAGGGGGTGAATTTTGGATAACAGGTATAACTTGAGGCTCACTAATATGAGCACATGTAGAAGTCATAGAATGTGAATGAGATGTAGAAGGAGAACAAACATGCGCTTGAGAAGCATCCTTAAGTTGTTGAATTTCAGATTTGAGAGATGTAATTGTGGATTCCATGGCCTTAAATTTGTCTTGAAATAAAGCATGTAGAGCTTGAATTGATTCCAATAGGGGTTGATTAGATGGAGGAACACTAGGACTAGGGTCGTCAGATAGATGGTGGAAAATAGGACTTATTTCGTTCGGTGGCGTATTTTTAGGATGACATATAGAGTTTAGTTCTTTTGTAGAACAGTTAGGATACAATTTAAGAAAATCAGACAAAGGAACTTGAGGAACTTTACGACCCATGATAGAAGAAAGATGAGGATCAAAGCATGATAGATAAACTAAAATGTGGATAATGGTAGTTCATCTAACTAGGAACAGCAGTAAATAACAGTAAATAAAAGCAGTAAATAAATATGGAAAGTGACCCAAGCAACTAAGCTAATGAAAATAAAAACCCTAATGTACAAAAAGAGTAAAGAAACGACTTAGCTAATCCAGGAGGCCGATCGGATCTGTGTCTTAAAATGAACTCGAATATTCAGGAAGCACGAATGAACATGCGAGAGGTGTCGAAAAGGATAGATCCGAGTTGTTTGGCTAGACAGGGGGCACTCGGGAGAGGATCGGGGCACTGTGGGCGCCCTAGTCGAGTTCCGAGCACCCTAGTCTGCGCAAGAGGTCCGAAACCAAACTTGCGCAGGTCGGGAGATGATGTGAAGCCCTCGCTGTTTGTCGCATTAATTCGCTACTCGTGTCAAATGTCATCAATGATCACTTATGAAAGATAGACCTACAAAACCCCAAAACAAGCATCAAACCCTAAAAAAGAAAAATACAAATGAAGGGGTGGATCTGTCTCAACTGCCACAATGGTGGACTTACTAACTGAACGTTGCACTACATCTCAGACCCAATGTAGTTTTATGTGCTTATGTGTGCAATCATGCCCTAGGTGCTCTTGTGCCAGTCACACTTTATGAAAGTAGCGAGCAATAACTATGTGTAGAAATGTAATAGAATGGTGGATGGAATAGAATAAACTTCCTCTTATGCAGTGTGATGCAGATGAACCAACCTTGTGCCTTGTGATGGAGCTAGATGGATGCAAATGGAGCCTTTGATGGATGCAACCTTAGGTGATGATAGTAGTGACTAGTGTTTGGTCCCTCATTATGGTCTCATAACTTTATATTTATATGGTTCTCTTGTTCTAATTTCGTAATTAACCCCGAAAAGGTCGACCACAAGAAATATGAAATGTTCAAACGGCTAGAAAGTGCCCAAAAAGTGGCGGGAAAGTGGGAAAAGGATCAGGGCACCCTAATCGGGACCAGTGGCACTGTGGGCGCCCGTCAAGGCTAAAATGATGCATAACGACAAAAATAGACTAGGCAAGTATAGTATGTCTTTGAAGGTTGTAATAACGATAGAAAGAAAAGTAAAATGGTCAAAAAGGGGGTTAATTAGTACTTTCTTCACTCAAAACCATATGAATAGTAGTATAAGACCGGGACTAAATAATGTCTAAAGTGTGATTTTGTGACTACAATGGCTAATGTTGGATGGCATTAGTTGCACATTCATAACTTATTCAAAGCCAAAAATAAGCTAAAATTAGAACTAAAGAAGCTAAAGTTAATATTAAACCACCTAGGATAATGGATTACCTAAGTTAGGCTTAACAATATCCAATTAGAATATCAGACCAACACCCCCCCTTAAGCATAACTTAGGGAGGTATAAAGAAAACGAAAAATAGAATCCTCGAAATAGATCCCAACAACTAGGCCTTATAAGGTACTTATGTACAAACATACATTGTGATGTTGAGTGCCCCTATGGACACCAATCCATTTTACGAAATACATGGATGTCAAGCCACCGTGTAACCACCAAGTCAAAATAGGAATTGGTGCTTCGAACAAGGCCCACTCAAAAGTAAACACTAATCTAAAAATTGGGTAGAAAGAACTTAAGGAAGCATTGCACAACCATCCCCCTCAATGCTGAACTGAAATAGATGATAAAGAATGAATGTCTCTCAAGAAAATGTCCTTAGTGGTGATGGGAGAGTCATGCAACTAAATGATGCGGGAGCATCCTAGGTTCAAGGAAATCCGGCACCGATTTTGGTTAAGTATGGATGTGCATGAGGATGAAAGGCACAAGAAGTAAAGAGAGAAGGCGCAGCAGAGTGAAGAGGCGATTGCTCGAAAGAAGCAGAGACTTTGTGCAAAGGATATAGGAGAGCAAAGTGCACAGAGTGTCGAAGCACGATAGAGTGCGGTAGTTTGGAGGGACGCAGAGAAGAACAAGGCACGCGGTGAAATGATGCACGGTTGTGTGTGGAAGTATTTTGGCGCATAGAAAGAGAATGGAAGCGCGTAAGAGTGTGAAGGAGTTTTGGCACAAGACAGAGATTGTGAAGAACACGCGAAAGGATAAGCGAGGAGATGGCGCAAAAATGAGAAGCTTCAAGAGGGTGCGTGGATGTTTCAAGAAGGCTTGGAAGGCTAGTACACGAGAAAAGAGGCGAGATGTGGCTCAAGGCCATGAGTGCGCGAGAGAACGAAGAAGAGTTGTGGCAAAGGATTTCGTGGGAAAGGTCAGCATAGGTGATTTAACCGTTGACTAGACATGTCGAGGGCGATAAACGTGGTGGCTCGACAAGGAAGCTAATTAGATGCAATAGTTAGATTTTCCCGACTACAGGAGTGACCGACACTAGATGCACTGTAAGCATCAGATGGTGGTAGCGAGAGAATCGGCATTAGGTATGGATAGAAGGCCAAACAAATCATGAAGGGATCCAACTCACCAAGAGAAAAATTAGAGAAAAAATGCTCAAAATGGAGCACACACGCATGAGGGTAAATTGTGGTTAAATAGCAAATCCTTTATGGCTTTGTAGACTCGATGCGAATGCAAAATGATTCCATAAGACAAACCCACCAAAACGAAGAAAAATGGACGTTAGGAACTCCAAAGCTCACGATCTCTCGAAGAAACCATCATTAATATGAGACATGATACAATCTTCATATGGGTTTCAACAAACAAGTACCGATTAGATACCCATGTACAAGAGAAGAATCTGGACGAACTATTGTGCTCAACCAACAAGAAAAGCACACGGGCACGAACGAGAAGGTGCTTATTTATAGAAATAAAATGAATCTCCCTAGAAAATGTAATGAGGCACATAAAAAGGGGCCTCAAATGTCTCACAAAGAAATGGCACGAGCAAACTGACCACAAACTACTCAAATGACGAAGAAATGCTCAACAATCCAAAAATCCTGCATGAGTGGTATAAAAGCCACTACTTCAAACACCAACACCCCGAGTCTAAATATTGTCAAAAAGTACTAGAACTATGGAGTTGTCTACACAAGTGAAATTTAAGCCGCTATTTGAACCAATTAGTACGATCAAAAATGTAGAATAAATCTTGCTTAAGAAGATGCCATATGAAAAGGAGACATAAATTTTCCTCAATAAATTCCTAACTACAAGGCCATGTTAGGTACTCTTTACAAAGTGAGGAAAAACAATAGTGAATTTTGGAGCCAACAAATCGCGATCACATAGAATGCAAAAAAACATGTAGTTTCAATAAAACAACTCCCAAAACAGAGTTTGTATGCAAAAATTATGGCTCGAAGAAGAATTCAAGGAGAGACAAAAAGTGGGAAAAAATTATTGTTGGAGGTCCGACAACCTATCACACCGGGCCCCACCCTCCAATCTTTGACAATGAGATCTGAAAATGAAAATACCGCCAAGTGCTTAAGTGTGCAAAACATCCCTTCTAAGAAATAAGTGTCCACTCCAAAAAAATAGCCCCCATAAAAATGTAGTACCCCACTTTATATTAGAAAGCCCCCTTACAATAATAAGATTAACCTCACTTTAAAAAAATACACCGCCTTTTTAAAAAAGGATACCACCCCTTAAAATACAGCCCTTTACTTTATAAAAGGAACTCACGAACAAAATGTTAAAGGAGGCCAACCTTCGTGATGTTGAGGGCTACGCAAAGCAAATATTTGTACATAAAAGGTAGGTCATGAAGTAGGTAAACACAATGGAGATACAACTTGGGCCGTAATCCTTGAGTGAGTTGTGAAGGACCCACGAAGGTGTAGGGGTCACATTTGTTAGTGTAGGTTATTTATCCTTTTATTTATTTATTAGGATAATTCTTGCACTTATGTTAGCCCTACACTTGTTGGGTTAGCTTGTTTAGATGTACTAGTTGTGTGTAGTTTACTAGTTGTGTTGAGTTAGTTTCTCAATTATGTGGAATTAGCTTACTAGTCTTGTGGAGTGAACTTAACTACAAAGATATCGGTTCGTGGGAGTTCTTCACCACTGATCTAGGTAGTAGTTGCACTTCCCTCCTCCTATATGTACATCCTTCTTATTGAGCAATGTAAGACAATGGAATGTGATCTAATTCAATTCTAATGTATTTTAGTCTTTCTTTGTTTGCAAATCCAATGTGGTGTTATATTATCATTCGAGATCGCGGCTTGGAACAATCTTATTATCATTCCTTTAAAAAAAAATACACCACCCTCACTTTAAAAAAAATACACCGCCTTTTTAAAACGGATACCACCCCTTAAAATACAGCCCTTTACTTTATAAAAGGAACTCACGAACAAAATATTAAAGGAGGCCAACCTTCGTGATGTTGAGGGCTACGCAGCAATATTTGTACATAAAAGGTAGGTCGTGAAGTAGGTAAACACAATGGAGATACAACTTGGGCCGTAATCCTTGAGTGAGTTGTAAAGGACCCACGAAGGTGTAGGGGTCACATTGAAGTCGTTGGAGGTGTTGACCAAGATGTTTGGTGTCTTGTGAGTTGAAAAGGTCACACAAGGAGCAGCAGTTGTGTGCCTCGTAGGCGATACCATATAGGACCTAGGATACGATACGGCAAGGGGGGGGGGCCTAAAACCGGTCCATTTTTATGTCAATACATGGAGAAGCGCAAATGAGATAGGATACTTTTGAAGCTATACGTTTCATATAATATCTTTTCAACCGGAATCTTATTACTCCAAGGAATATTATATACATGTAGAATAGGTCCATATGATTTTTTATTAGATTTAAATACGTGGAAGAATATATCAAAATTTATTATAGTAAATGATTTTATATATATTTTAAAATAGCATCTGGAAAATAGTTTATAAAATTTCTAATTATATACATAATTCTTACGTGCGTGCGTGTGTGCGCATGTGTGTGTGCACGTGCGTGTGCATGCGTGTGCGTGCGCTGTGCGTGTGCGTGTGCATGCTTGCGCGTGTGTGTGTGTGTGTGAGTGTGTGTGTGTGTGTAAATAAAAGGTTATTAAATTGCTTAATATTATATATAATATAATAGTATTATAGTGTTACGATAGTATTATAATTAATATTCTTATGATGTCATTTTAATATTTATCATGCACTATATTATCCAAAATCGGATATTATTAATAATGTTAGTAAGTGAGGCAATATATCTATAGGGATATAATGATATAACATTATTTATAATGTCGTATAATGTTGTAGCGTTATAAGTGTTAGAGCTTTATAAAATGTATAAGATTATTGTATGTATATAATGTAATAGTAATATAAAAAGTATAATGGTTATAAAGTTCACTATTATATCATTTGTAATACTTATAATACTATTATCTAATATATTTTAATTACAACGTTTGACGTTATTATATTTATAACATTCACTTATTTAGCTTATAACTTATAAGTTATCTACTTATCTTGTCTTTCATATGCATAATATGTGGTTAATAACTTAATTCCTATTTAGAAGGCTGAAATTTATATATTTTTTAATTTTTATATATTTTTGTACTGCCATATCCAACGCCATATCCAAAGGTCCAAAAAAAAAAAAAAAAAAAATTGTATCCGCATATCGGATACTCCGTACCCGCACCCGTATCCAAAACGTATCGGCTACTTAGTATAGGACTCAACACCGTGACTTTGGAGGAGGTAGCGACAGCAATGACAGGGAGTGCTAGACAGCGAGCAGAGTTAAACCATCAGCGTATGGCGGGCGGCAAAGAGGTCGTTTATCAAAATAATGCTTCAATTAAAAAATCATTCAATGTCAGTCCAATGTTGTCATCAGAGGTGAAGCCGAGTGGAAATGTGCAGCCGCATGAGGGAGTGGCTACAATAGGCAATGGAGTTGATAAAACAAACCCCGAGTGGAGAATTGAAGAGTCAACGATGTACGATGGTTAGCGGGGAGGCCGAAAACGGCGTGAAGGTAGGTCGTCGGCAAGCGATTATGCACATTTAAAACGTTCACTTACAACCATACAATCCAAAACAATGTCGATCCCAACAAAAACCGCAGATTCAAACAAAATGCAAATCTACAAAACGCCGTATGGCCAAGGCCGAATATCTACAAAATAGCTATACAACTTGCAAAGCAGATCCAAATATATCCACAGCAAATACGACCTCCTCTAGACAATGCTCCACGCCAAGACCGATCCAACCTAGTTCCTTAAATGCTGCAACAATTTTTAAACATTGTCGTATGAATCCGTATGGCAAAGAAGCAAGAGGTTGCCAAGCAGCAAGTATGGCTCGGATTGTAATAAAATACTGAAGACCTAGAATTTTGGGAAAACCCAGAAATATGGAAAAAAAAATTACTATGTGATCCATTTCCATATAGTACCAGTCCATACAATATGGATTTTTCCTAAAACCTGCAGAAAAACACTAAAGCAAAAATTGTAAACTCTCAAAACATAAGTGTGTTTACAATTGATTTATAGGTTTTGACACCTTCGGGACACAATGTCAAGGTCCGTTTTGCTCCAGGATGCTGCAGAAAAAATGTTGCCTCTAAAATTCCTAAACTACCCTACTGAGCTAACCTACAATGGCTTTGATACCATATTGATATCCGGTCTAGCCAGGATTGAAGATGAATCGAAACATAGCTCACATAGTTGCAGGATGCAGAGGCAAGAATAGAAAGATATGAGGAAATATCTCAAATATAATTACACCGACAAGAAAAAGGACAATATATAGGCAAGTTGACAAATCTCAAAGATCATGTGTTCTAAGTTATATGATTACATGAAAAGAGGACAATATATAGGCAAGTTGACAACTTGCACACAATCTCCTATTTACCACGAGAATAGCCAATTGGTTGGCCTATAACCATGGCTAATGTTGGATGGCAGTAGTTGCACATCCATAACTTATCTAAAGCCCAAAATAAGCTAAAGCTACAACTACATAAGCTAAAGCTAATATTAAGCCACCTGGGATAATGGATTAGCTAGGTTAGGCTTAACAACGTGCAATTAGAATATTGACCCAGGAATTTGCAGCAGTTGAAGTTGGAAGGAAAGCAATTGGGTGAAAGCAAGAAAAAGAAATGTAGCAGTGCGGTGGCTGACTCTAAAGTGATCAAGGAACAAGCTTGGTCTCCTTCAGATTCTTCTCTTATGATAGTAGACAAAGTTGAGTTGTGGTTGAAGTGTAAATGGTAATAAACACCAAAGGTTGATGGTGCTCCACTAATCCTTACCAAGAATAACTTTTGCAAATAATGGTGGCAAGAGCAATATTTGGAAACAGCTCTCAATCAGAAGAAATCTCCAAATTTCAATCTTTGCAAATGAACTCCCGACTCCAATTTTTTTCAACCCTCAAAAATGATCACACAATCTCCTTTTCAAAAGAGAGGCAATTCTCAAAGTGAAGTAAACAAAATCCAAGTGTGAGATCAAAATTTGATCTGCAATTGTAATTGGATGCTAGGGGTGAAGTGGAGTTGGTAGAAAGAGATTTGGAGGCAACCTCAGTTAGTTGGAAGTGATGGCAGAGGGATGAACATAGAACTGGAATAAAAATGCATTCTCAAGATAAAAATAAAATGTTAAAACAAAGGTCATGCAACCGCCAGGAAATGCAGGTGGCGATTGCGTGACCACCATGGCGGCTGGTGAGTTTGTCAGTCTTATGACGCGATGTCTGCGGCGTTTGGTGACAGTGTTGTGACAGTTTGTGAGACCGCTACAGCAACTACGCAAACCGCAGGGCAGTTTGCGCAACCACCGTGGCGGTTGAGGTGTGCAAAGGGAAAATGCAAGGTTTGACCGTGAGGGAAACAAAATCTTCAGCTTTTGTCAGTCAGGGCAAGGTCTAAAGAGTAACCTCAGCAAGAATAAGTGAGCAAAGATAAGTGCAGGAGGCGGAACAGGGTCTGAGCGTTTTTGTAATATTTGGAGGTCATAGCATTGTCATCGGGTTTTTAAAATATTGCACCGTGCAACATTTGGTTGCATACGGAGGTCAACAAGCTAGAAAACACAGTCAAAATGCATGTTTGATTGTAACAGAAATAAATAGTGATAGGATTCCTGAACCCTGACCAGTCATTGAAAAAGAAACCTATATGATGGAAACTCCTTGTAAAAGTATGCACACAGCTTTTAGAGTTATGAAAGCAGCTGGAAAGAGTATGGAGGATCTTCACGGGTTCCTTTGAGAAAACTTCTACGTGCAGTATTATGGGCTACTGGGTGAGAATTTGAAGACCACTTTGTGTGAAGAAGAGCAAGCAAAAGAATGGAGGATGATTAGGCTGAGATCTATTCTTGGTTTTCTTCTTTTTGTTTCAAGTTAATCCCATAATTACATGGCTAGAGACTGAGAGGTGGCCCCTCTGGGTTTATTTGTGCTATACTGCTCACTGGTGGGTATTGCCTACTCCTTTGGTGCTTCTGCACATGGTATGTAATTGTAGGGGTTTTGTACCCTTTTTCGATTCTATAATTTACCTTCAATAAAAGTAAAAGAAAATCCATGGTTAAAAGTTATATTTTGGTCCCAAAGAACCTATAAACATTCTTAGAGAAAATTGCACCAATAGACATCACTTCCAACCCTGTGGAAGAGTGCAGGTTGCTATAACTGTCATTCTCTGCCACTCTGCATTTTTAGGTTGAATCAGACAACAAACTAAATCGAGCATCATTTTAGTCTCGGATCCGAATGAGATAGCAAATTCTAACCCCATAAATTACAGTAGAAGCAGGCATACACCCCTAAGAATTGGATCAACATTTTCAGCAAATGAATATGCACAGGACATTTTGTCAGCCACAATATAAACGTGCATGGTGCTTAAGGCTTTTGTAGCAATAAAATATCTATAGTGCTGCATGCTTAAATTGTAGAATCAGTGGATGGAAAATTGAAATAAA
Organism: Taxus wallichiana var. yunnanensis; assembly: GCA_018340775.1. Classification (NCBI taxonomy): domain Eukaryota; kingdom Viridiplantae; phylum Streptophyta; class Pinopsida; order Cupressales; family Taxaceae; genus Taxus; species Taxus wallichiana. Next base: position 875,484 of record CM031242.1, on the reverse strand, counting down.
TTGACACTACCTTGAGAGGATACCAAAATGGGCAAATTTAATTGATAGCCCTTGTTAATGAACTTAAGATATAACAGTACAGGTGCCAGCAGGAGTTCTGTCAAGCATCTGTACCCAACGATTCTGTTTAGTCATCAACATGCTACGGACTCTTGACACCGGCCATAATAAGTATTTTAGCTTGACACTAGCAGACTGACACGTGTAACCTTAGCTCTGCAGTTGATATTTGGGCCTGACAGTAACGCCTGGAAGACCAAAAGACGTAGTTCCACTTCATCTTTCTTGATGGGACTTGTATAAATATGTAACATATCGATCTAGGGGATTTCGGCCTCCATTTCCATTAATTCAATCACTTCTTGTACATCTGTCTCACATTTTTTACAAAACTAAGAAGATAGTACAAAGTTGTCATTACAGTTCCAATCCTTGTGTATTTCATGTTGTTTATGCACTCTGATCGGCACTCAAAAGTAATAGTATAAACTGCTTCCGTCAATAACACATTGGAATCCCTTACATTCTGGTGTGTTGTCACCCGAATAGTCATTGGATGTGGACCATAAAATAATATGTTTCTCAGACCAGGCTGTACACACCTATGATTGGCATAGCCTCGGTATAGCACCTGAACAAGCCCATAAAATACTGTGGACCAGTATAGAGCCAAGATATATGCACTCTGATTGCTAAACTGCTTCCACCGATAGCGCATTGGAATACCTTACATTCTGGTGTGGTGTCCCACAAATAGTCCTTAAATCCGGACCATATAACCACATGCTCCCAGGCCAGGCCGTACATGCCTATGAATAGCATAGCTTCAGTATAGCAACTGAACAAACTTATAAGATACTGTGGACCAGTTTAGAGCCAAGATATAGCCATACAAGTCAAATTGGCGTATGGTACATCCCTCTTATTTTTGCACTGGATTGACAGAGTTGTTCCGTATCTCAATCACTTACAACTTACAAGTTAGTTGAGGAATATTGTTGTGGGATTCTGGGTGCTGAACTTGAACTCCACGGAATTCTGATAATATAAAAATGGGACCCCAGAGCGTACGAACCATGGTATTTTAGGCCCATATTCAAAGCTGCTATCTAAATATGTTATTGACAGACACATTATCATCAGAGGTTTAACTTAATATGGCTACATGCTTGTCATGAATCAATGCATCTTGTAGCAGAGCCTGTAACTAGAATACTCTAGAATGTCTTTAAAGTCACTTGGGAAAGAATATCTGAATTAGTTTTTGTCAAATTTTAACATTTGTCCGAAATATGAACAATTGCATTAGCCCGGTAGATATTTGACTATCTGCCGCTAATAAAAAGGCCATGATAAGGTCACAGTGAATCTGAGTTCTCAGAACTCCTAGCAGTTAGTCTGAATGTATAGTCAACGGGATTAGAACCTCTAAATATACTATACCTTGAACTGGGATACCAATCAATACCAAGCATGTATTTTTTCTGTTTGAAATTGTTGGAATTATTGCAGTGGGAGAGAAATGGGAATCCATCACTTGATTGTCCTTTTCATGGGGCAGAAAAAGAATTCTGAAGGAAAACTGCTTCCATTAACTGAAATCTAGGAAATAATACTGACAGAATATGATGAGGATCCTTACAAGGAAATAGGTTCTCTTTAGTAGAAATTCAAACTAGATCACAAGGAGTACTTGGGATCCGCAGAATTTACATGTTGAAAGCCATAGCATTGCTGAACACTGAATTGGGGAAATCTATTTCTTATGCATGCAACTGGAGTAACATAGATAAAAATTTCTCAACTTCAATGAAATAACTTGGAAAAACATAAAGCATCAAGCTCTATATAAGTACTTTCTAAAATAGTCTCTCTACTGGATAATAAAGTTCAAATTCCTTCATTTGTCCTCCTTATAGAAGCAGATACTTAAAAATGAAGGTACTCAATGGAATAGGAAAGAAACATCATTAGCAAACCTAGAAAAACAAGACAATATAAAATAGAAGAGTCATTTTGTGTTAGTATGTTGCCAAAATATTGAATGAAAACGAATCTATGAATAAACATCACTTCTCAGCATTAAGTCAATAAATTTTGGAAAATATATAGATACCTTCCTTACTCTGACTGACACATAACCAGCTGTACCAGCTTCCTTACCGCTACGATCTTCGCAATATCACTAACCTTAACACGAAACTGCATACTTCCCAGCTGCACCAATAAACTGCCATCTTCTTTTGAAGGTGCTTCTGCAACAGTGGCTAATCTACTACCTAGACTTTGAACAACAACTAGATCTCCAATCTTGGGAATAGGAAAATTAGCAGAGTTTGTCTGGGAATTCGACATCTCTGTAGCATTTGAGCAGTATTTTCCCAGTATAGAAGCTATATCTGCTTGAGCTTTTCTCATAAATCCAGATAAATCTTTATTTTCTACATATATTTGCTTCTCGAAGTTTGCAATGACTTCATCCATCTGACGCTTCGCTTCAGATATTTCTTTTTCACAGCTTCCACTTCCATCAGCTTCAAGTCTGCTTCTCGTTTATCAAGATCTTCTGTCTCGCCAAAGAGCTACAGCATTGCCAAAATGAAAGATAGGAATTTATTATCGAAAACCAAAAGAAAATTTACAATTTAAAAAATACATCATCTTACATATCAGTTTTACCTAGGCACATTAGGACTTCTGTATCACATTGTATTTTTAACTCTAATTTATGGTCTTAAGACAGTCACATGGCCTGAAGGACTTAATAGATATTCCAATCCACTCTTACCAAATCTCCAAATAGTCATGATTGTTTGACTCGTCACAATTTAGTACTGTCCCATTTTTCACTCAAATTCTATAAGGAAGTATTGAATTTTTTTGTTGGAAAACTCGCCAACATTTTCAGAATTTTACAATTTTCCGGTTTTTCCTAATTAATCTTTTTGATTGAGATCCTTGCAAATTAATTACCATTCGTAATTTTGGTAACCTTGCCCTGCACATCCTACCCTCTCCCTCTCTTTTCTGCCCACAAGGCATTTGGCCTGACATTTCAATTTTTTTCTCTTTAATTGCATACATGCAGAGATGGATAAAGTTCATATTCTTCCTATGACCAGAAAGGCAAAACCTATAAACCTAAACATGAACTGGAAAAGGAAAAGGAACATTGTCAATTTTATTATTCAAACAAACCCCAGGCTTATACAATCAGATAAGCAAGCAGTAATTGTGCTGACAAAACATGTGGCATACAAAATTGAATTTGAAATCAAGCAAGTTGAGCATACATCGTTAAACTTGAGAGAGGGAATAGAATATACCAATGGCTAACACAGAAATTAGAAATTTAGTAGTTACATATTCACTAAGTATTAACACCACCTTCGTTTCTCCATAAATACAATGACAGGCATACAATACCAGCTACAAATATATTTAAATGTTCTATAAATGAAAAGCTAGTGTTTTTATCCATTTTCCCCTTGAACTTTACTTTCAATAAAATGTTTACCTTAAATAGAAGCCAACAATAATCAACTTTTTAAATTTAAGTAATTCTTTTTTTGTGTAATTTTTCCAATAATGACGTTCATGCCTCAAATTTATTGATTACAAGGAAATTTCAGATGTACACTGTACTCATAAAATGGGCCAGGATTGTCACTGAAAAAACTTGAGATGTTCCAATGACATCAGAAATGATAAGCATCATAGAGGACACAGTGAAAGATGTCAATTGACAACCAATTATGGATTCTTGGAGTTACCTACATATCTAACACTTATGGTCAAAACTATTAAACCATATATCATACATTTCTCCAAATTCTAAAACTTTGTAACACAACAAACTGTCCAATATTTTGCTTTTGGTATATGAAATAAACATATTACACGAGCTATTATGTTTTTTTCCAACAACAGCAGTTGCCAGATTATTTAGTATATAATGTATTTTGTTACAAATTTTACCAGGAAACATAGTTTTAAGCACAATTGTGATCTAATGCTTTGTTTTTAGAAAATTGTTATACAAAACGTGTTATGCTATGGTACCAAATTGTTAGATAAATTAACGTGTTCCACGGAGTCTCGGAACAGGGACAGGGGGATGGGTTACACCATATATCATACATTTCTCCAAATTCTAAAACTTTGTAACACTGAAAACTGTCCAATACTTTGCTTATGGTATATGAAATAAACATATTACACGGGCTATTATGTTTTTTTCCAACAACAGCAGTTGCCAGATTATTTAATATATAATGTATTTTGTTACAAACATTACCAGGAAACATAGTTTTAAGCACAATTGTGATCTAATGCTTTGTTTTTAGAAAATTAGTGTTATACAAAATGTGTTATGCTATGGTACCAAATTGTTAGATAAATTAAACAGTGTTCCACGAAGTCTCGGAACAGGAGGATGGGGGGATGGGTCTCAGAGACTAAATTGAATGGACGGAGTAAAATTAACACAACAAAAAAAATTTCATTCCATAATCAACATGATCCATATATTACAAATTTATAGGTG
>CM031242.1:849778-870838 GCA_018340775.1 Taxus wallichiana var. yunnanensis | reverse complement strand
CTTGTTGTCTCACCTCAGCGAGTTCAGCAGATAGAGCTCACCTTGCTGACTCACCTTGAGCTTGTGTGGTAGCTCATTTCAGATTTCATCGGGTAGCTTGTGAAGTAGCTCTATGCGAACTCACTAGGAACTCACAGGGAGCTCAGGAAGCTCGCCAAGAGTAGGTTGAATTGAGCTCACTTGTGAGCTTTTGAAAGTAACTTGTTGGGGACCTTACACAGGAGCTCACTAAGTAGCTCACTTGGGAGCTCACCTAGCACCTCGGCTAGGAGCTCACCGAATAGCTTGCCAAGTAGCTCACCTGGGGCTCGTCAAATAACTCACCTAGGAGCGCTTTGACGGCTCTCCTTGCCAACTCACCTTGAGCTCACCTTGTGAAATTGCCTTAAAGCTCACTGACGTGACTCTCCTTGCCCAACTCCCCTTGAGGCTCACCTTGTGAACTTACCTTGAGCTCATCTAGTAGCTCACATGTAAGCTCACCTCAGAGATTTCCAACAAGATCACCTTTGAGCTCACCTAGGAGCTCGGTGAATAGCTCACTGGGAGCTCAGCTGGGAGCTCAACAAGCGGCTCACCCAGAGCTCATTGAGCATCTCGACTTGAGCATTCCAAAAACTCACTGGGGCTCACCTCATCGGCTCGGCTTAAGCTCGTGCGAAGCTCTCGAGAAACTTAACTTGAGCTCACCTAGGAGTTCATCAAACAACTCACTTGAAAACTCACATGGGAGCTCACACGATAGGTCACCCAAAAAACTCGCATGGGAGCTCACTACCATCTCACCTTGCGGGTTCACCTTGAGCTTGCTTGAGGCTCACCTCGCCCACTCACCTTGAGCTCATCACGTAGCTCACGTTAGAGTTCATCAAGTAGCTCACCATATAGCTTGCTAACAACTCACTGGAGGTCACCGCAGGTAGCTCAGCTCGAGTAGGTTGACTTGAGCTCACTTGTGAGATCACAGAGTAGCTCACGAAGACCTCGCGTGGGAGATCGCCAAGTAGCTCACTTGGGAGATGACCTAGAAGCTCACCTTGCATCTCACTAAGTATCTCGCCTGGGGCTTCCCCTAACAGCTCACCTTTCTAACTCGACTTTAGCTTGCCTTGTAAACTCACCTTGATCTCACCTTGCTCAACTTGCCTTAAGCTCATCTAGTAGCTCATGTAAGTTCACATTAGAGATTCTTACAATATCACCTTTGATCTTTCTGGGACCTCACTAGTAGTTCACTGGGAGGTCATTTGGAGCACTCGACCAAATGTAGCTCGATTTGAGCTTTCCCATAAACTTACCTTGGTGCTTAGCTTAGATCTTAGCTAGGACCTCACCCAAAGGTCAGCGAGTAGCTTGACTTGAGCTCACTCAGGAGCTTGTCAAGTAGCTCACCTAAAAACACACATCGGAGCTCACTGGTAGCTCACTTTTCCAACTCACCTTGCCAGCTCACCTTGAGCTCACTGAGGAGCTGACCTTACAAACTCACCTTGATCTCATCTGGTAGCTCACCTCAAAAGTTCATTGAGTATCTTGCCAAGTAGCTCACCTTATAGCTCACAGGGAGCTCACCGAGGAGTACCTCACTAAGTAGGTTGACTTGAGCTCACTTGTGAGCTCATCGAGCAACTCACCGGGGACCTCACCTAGAAGCTCACCTTGTAGCTCACCTGGGAGCTCACCTTGTAGCTCACCTTGGGTGACTTTGTAGCTCACAGGGAGCTCAGAACAACTCTCCAGTAGCTCATCTGGGAGATCTTACTAGGAGCTCACCAATCAGCTCGAGTTGAGCTCACTTAGGAGCTCGTCAAGTAACTCACATGGGAAATCATTTGGGATCTCACACGATAGCTCACCTTGCTTCCACTTCGCCTTGAGCTCACCTTTCAGCTCACCTTGAGCTCACAATGCCAACTTGCCTTGAGCTCATCTGGTAGCTCACATGTAAGCTCACCTAAGATATTTCCACCAAGCTCACCTTTGACCTCGCCTAGGAGCTCACCAAGCAGCTCACCTAGGAGCTCGGTTGGGAGCTTGACAAGTAGCTCACTTAGGAGCTTGTCGATCAACTTCGACTTGAGGCTTTCCTAGAAACTCACTGTGAGCTAGCTTTGACAGGATCACCTTGCCATCTCACCTTGAGCTTGCCGAAGAGCTTTCCAGTAGCTCATTAAGTAACTCATCCGAAAACTCACATGGGAGCTTTCTGATAGCTCAACTTACGCCACTCGCATGGAAGCTCACCACCATGCCGACGGCTTGCCTTGACAACTCACTTTGTCTAATCGCTTTGAGCTCACTTAGGAGATCACCTTGCCAATTCACCTTGAGCTTATATGTTGCTCACCTCGGTTTCATCAAGCAGCTCACCAAGTAGCTCACTTTGGAGCTCACCTAACAGCCTGCCGGGAGCTCACCTAATAACTCACAGGAGCTCAGCTTGAGTAACTCGCCCAATACGTTGACTTGAGCTCACTTTTGAGGCTCAGCCAGCCACTTTCTAGGGACCTCACCTAGAATCTTGCAAAGTAGCTCACTTTGGAGCTCGCCTAGCATCTCACCGAATAGCTCTTGAAGTATCTCACCTAGGAGTTCTTATGGGGCTTACCCGATCAACTTGATTTGAGCTCACCTGGGAGCTCATCAAGTAACTCACCTAGGAACTCGCTTAGGAGCTCACCTTGCCAACTCACCTTGAACTCATTTGGTAGCTTACATGTAAGCTCACCTTAGAGATTCTTGATAAGCTCACCTTTGAGCTCACTGGGAGCTCAGCTGGGTCACTACACCTAGGAGGTGGGCAAGCGGTTCACCTAGGGAGATCGTAGAGTAACTCAACTTAAGCTTTCTAAGAAACTCACCTAGGATCTTTCCTAATAGCTCACCTTGTCATCTCACTTTGAGCTTGACCAGAGCTCACTGAAGCATCTCGACTTGAACTCACACGATATCTTGTCCAGTAGCTCACCAGAAACTCACATGGAGGTCACTGAAAACTCACCTTGCCCGACTCACATGGGAGCTCACCTATAACCTTGACTTACCACCTCACCTTGAGCTCGCTAAGGAGCTCACCTTAGCAACTCACCTTGAGCTCGTATGGTAGCTCATCTTAGAGTTTTTCAAGTAGCTTGTCAAGTATCTCACTGGGAGCTCACTAACGACTCACTTGGGATCTCACCAAGTAACTCTCCAAGTAGATTAGCTTGGCTCACTTATGAGCTCACTAAACGAATCACCGGGACCTCGCCTAGGAGCTCACCAAGTAGCTCACTTGGGATCTCACCTAGGAGCTCACCGAATAACTCACCAAGTAGCTCACCTGGGAGCTCTTAGGAGCTTTCAATCACCTCAAGTTGCATTCGATTGGGAGCTCATCGAGTAACTCACGGGAACTCACACAGGAGATTTCACGACAACTCACCTTGCCAACTCACCTTGAGCTTGCCTTGGAAACTCACCTTGAGCTCACCTTGCCAAATCACCTTGAGCTCATCTGGTAGCTCTCATGTAAGCTCACCTATGAGATTATCGACAAGCTTGGCTTTGAGCTCACCTTGGAGCTCACTGAGTAGCTCACCTAGAAGCTCAATAGGGAGCTCGTGAGAAGGTCACCTAGGAGCTCATTGAGCGACTTGACTTGAGTTTGCCAAAAAAATTTCACGGGAGCTCACCTGATAGCTCACCTTTTTGCTAGCTAACCTTGAGCTTGACTAAGAGCTTGCCGAGTAGCTCAACTTGAGCTCACTCTTGAGCTCGTCAAGAAGCTCACTCAAAAACTAACATGTAAACTCACCTAACAACTCACCTTGCCAACTCACGTGGGAGCTTGCCTATTAGCTCACCTTGCCATCTCACCTTGAGCTTTCTAAGTAACTCACCTTGTCAACTCACTTTGAGCTCTTCTAGTATCTTGCCTCGAGTTCATTGAGTAGCTTATTAAGTAGCTCACCTTGGATCTCACCTAAGCTGACTTTCTGAGAAGCTCACCGAGTAGCTCACTTGAATAGGTTGACTTGCCTTGCTTGTGACCTCGGCGAGTAGCTCACTAGGGACCTCACCTAGGAGTTCACCAAGTAGCTCACTTGGGAGCTCACCTAGTAACTTGCTTGGGACCTTTCCAGAATATCTTTTCAAGTAGCTCACCCGGGAGCTCTTCTAGGAGCTCACCGATCGGCTCGAGTTGAGCTCACTGGGAACTCATTGAGTAACTCACCTAGGAGCTCACCAAGTAGCTCACCTAGGATCTTGGCAAACAACTCACCCGGGAGCTCATCGAGCGCTCAACTTGAGCTTACCCAAAACTTTCTGGGAGCTTTCTAATAGATCACCTTGCCATCCCGCTTGAGCTCACCTAGGAGCTCACCAGCAGACTCACTTTGTGAGCTAACTCCGGGCTCGTCATACTGCAACTCACTCAAAAACTCACATGGGAGATCACTTGACAGCTCACCTTGCTAACTCACATGGAAGCTCACCTATTAGCTCACCTTGAGCTTGCTTTAAGTACCTCACCTAACAGCTCTCCCGGGAGCTCGGCGAGTAGGTTGACTTCGACGCTTGTGAGCTCACCGAGTAGCTCACTTTGAGGACCTCACCTAAGAGCTCGCCATGTAGCTCACCTAGGAGCTCAGTAAGAACCTCACCTAGGAGCTCATCGAGCAACTTGACTTGAGCTTTGTAATGCCTCCATTTATAAAAATAATAATAATAATAATAATAATAAAATAAATATAAAATAAAATAAAAGGATTCAAATTAAAAGAAAAGCTGTGATATTCTTCTTAGGGCGGATTTAGGGAAAAATTGGGTTTCTTCCATCATTTTGGTTTTGTGTAGAGAGAGAGAGTGCATTGATTCGCCACCATGGGGGAAGCTCCAAGATGTCTCACAGTAAATGCCTGAAAGAAAGGTGGTTTGCAGTTCGTTTTACACAAATCAATGCGCTTTGGGCATTTTCTTGTTTTCTTTCAAAGAGATGCCTCGCCAAATGTCATCCCATGGATTTTCCATGTTTTCCTTTTGCGGCCTATGCCAGCATCCTCTCGGTCGCGTCAAAAATGAGTTCTGGGACCCACGTGGACAACTACCAAAAACATGAACTGGAGAGGCATTTTTGTCAGATGTTGTAGTTGCTACTGCCCTGGTAGACATTTATGCACAAAATGGATGTGTAAGACAGGCTGTAAACTGTTTGATAGAATGCCCCAAATAGATGTGGGCTCATGGAATGCCACGATGGCAAGATATGCACAATGAGTTTGTTGAAAAGGCCTTGGAGACTTCCAATCAAATGTATTTGGTACGTGTAAGCCAGACTCCATAGCCTTTTTCCAGCAACCTCCCAACCACTTTGTCAAAATGGGAGCTTTAGAACAACGCATGGACATCCATCAAACATCATGGAAAGATAATAGTTTTTTTATATGTCTTGTCAGGTGCCCAGTTTGGCACGTATGCAAAATGTGAAGGCATACAAAACTCATGCGAACTATTTGACAAAATACCTAAAAGATATGTGGCCTCCTGAACTGCAATGATAGCAGGATATGTAAAAAAAAGGGTCTGTTAAAAGGCATTGGACTAGTTGCTAGAATACCTCAAAGTAATGTGGTCTTATGGAACATACCCTAACCATGCAAGCTTCATTTTTGTTTAATTAGCTTTCAGCCATGCAGTTCAATGCATAAGGGTTGTAAATACTTTGATGGCATGAGTGCCTCTTATAGAATCATGCCTAGTTTGAATCATTATGTTTGCTTGGTGCTTGCATCAATCGTGCAGTTGTGAGGATGTATTTTCTTTGTTCGAGTGAAATAAAAACATGATCTCAAGGGCTTGATCGGGGAAAGAACATTTGGCGAGATGCTTTGTAGTTGCAAGTGATATGGCAAATATGTATAAAAAAATGTCAACTATTTGACAAAACGCCTCAAAGAAATATTGCCTCATGGAATGCCGGGATTTCAAGATATGCACATAATGGATCTGTTTCAAAAGGTTTTAGAAATGTACAAGCAACTACTTACTCTATTAGAAAACCATCAAGGCATATAAAACAATATGTTTTTGTTTGCAATGCAACTTCCCTGGTAGACGTGTATGCAAAATGGTGGAGCTAAGGATGCTCGTGGATTGGTTGTGAAGTGCCCAAGCAAGAGACTTAACCCAAGCTGTGGCTTTGATGACTTCATCCTCTAGGCATGGTACTTCTTCCCTTACCTCTCATAATTCTCATGTTTTAGTTCTCTTTTACAACTGAATAGAATTTTAAAATTATGGGATTTTTAATACAGTTAAATGTTCCTTCAACTCATTACAAAACAATAATTATTGTGTCAGTAACTCACAAAGTCATTATAACTCACCTACTTTAAACCATGAACTATCACCCTCACTTCTAGATGATTTATAAAACTCTTACCCTTCTTGATCACTCCAATATCATTTTATCGACCAGACGAATTTGACTCCCCATTGATAAAGTTGACCCTCTCCCTGTTTTAAATAGTTCAATTTTGCATTTTTCGAGACTCACCAAGTACCCTTTGTAACTTTAGAAACGCGATGTGAAGTTCCATTCGTGTACCTTGGTATATGAGGAGTCACCTTGACCTTTGGTTTGATCCAAATGAACATATGACATCCTTTTGACTCTCTTATAGGAGCCACTGCTACATTGGTTTGCAATGGTAGAAATATGTTATATCTAGAAAGTTGGCTTTCATTTTGAACCACGATTTGAAACTGAATGGAGAAACTACGTCCCATATTCACAAACCTCTAGCATTTATACGAGACAAATGCATGGAACATTTAGTATAGGAAAGAGCACTTTTTGGGATAGTTTGGCAAAGCCATTTTATAGAGCCTCCGGTCACGGTTGACGAGGTCAAACTGGACAATTTCATCTTGTCACTCCGAGAAAATGTGTTGCCATTTAAAAATGGTTCTCTAGTTCTCATTCCCCTTGACTCTGATGAATTCTAATTATATAGGGGAACTAGTAGCAGATGTATCATTGCATGCTCCTCCATCGAACATTTGTTTTAGATGCGGTTTTACGGGCCCTTGAGCTAACCTTTTTCACTTTACAACTAGGTGAACTATGACCAGGTGGCCTCGGAAAATGAGCCGCCAAACGCAAATCATTCACTATTTTTCAATTCCGTCGATTCTATGAACTCTTGGTATATCTCGGGACACATAGAAAGTTAATCATGGTGCATGTGCTCATCGGAAGATAACCTTTGGAAGTAGTTTCTTAGCCTTTGAGCCCATTTTGAGCGTTTTGTAGCTAGTGTGAAAATGTAAGAATAGAATTTTGCGGACCTCGTAGGGTTGCCAAATCACCCTGAAAACGTTTAAACACATGTAAATAACTGTTTAAAACACTATAATGAAACTTGTTGTGTGTATTAGAACTTTTGACCAAATGGTGTTTTCTCTCTCTTCCCTTCTCTTTCTCTCTCCTGAGTTGCAAAACGAAGAAAAATGAAATGTAATGAATACATGTTCTAGACCTTTTTATTTCGATTGCAAATTGTAATTATTGTCAGATGTAAATGGGAAACTGAAAAATGATAATTATGATTGATTAGGGTGGATGCCATGCTAGTGATTTATTGCTGATATCATGCTCACGTGGGTTTTGCAGGATGGAAGAATGACGACGAAAAAAGGCGATGTGTAATTTTATTATTACTATTAAAAAATTTACGAGGTCATTGTAAAATGAATAACTGTATAATGTAGTCTCTTGTTACTGAAAAGTTATATCTGAAGTTTGTTAATATGTATGAGATGCTAGTTTTAGGGATATCTTAGGAAATGTGCATCTAATTCACCGGTTCAATTTGATTCTTAGTTGTGTATGGCAAAAAGATTTGATATATATATATATAGTAAATGAAATTGAAGTTAATATATTGTAGTACTTTTTCAGCATTCAATAAATGATTAAATTAATTACTGGGTTATCTTCTTACCTTGCAAATGTAATAAAGAGTCTTTTTTATGGGAACACTCAACCTTAATAAAATATTCATGCATAGCTTTCCTGCATGTGTGATCCCTTTTTACCATATAAGAAATTTAAAACCATAGAACGACCTTAAACTTTGCACTCGATGAGACCTCCTAGGTTAGGTAAATAAAACCCCTAGTTGGAGTTACCGTCATAGTCATTAGGTTTAGCGACATTGTCGTGAACCCATATTTTAGGAATGACATGGTCCAACTTTATCCAGAGTATGCGGTTTCCTTCTAGTTTTGGTAATCACGAGAAGAATTTCCTCTCTTTAGGTCGATACCAGCCGAGTGGTGAAGACCACCTTGAAGTCACCTTATGAGTCCTTGTTAGAAGGAATGACTAAGCGGTGTAACTATTGATGGCGAATCACAAAGACTCCCTAAATGTCTGCAACTTGATGGGTTAAGACTCTTAGTGTGATTGCATAACATGGAGCTTTTCCCAAGTGTGGGACCTTGTGAAATCGGAAAGCTCTCCGGATGAAGGCCGGTTCCTATTCCTCTGTTAAGATGCACACATAGAAAATGTAGAGGGTTTACTAAAAACCTAATCTAACTTGCCAAGGAGACAGGGGTAAGAAGATGCATAAAAATAAACCTAAACTAACAAAGGTGATGCACCGAGGAATGAAGAACACTGTCTCACCAATAAACACAAACCATTAAAATGTAATGCAAGATCATGCACAGAGATAACTGAGTTTTGTAGTGAAATATCAAGCGATGAAAATGAACACGAGAGGGGTTGAGAATCATCCAAAGACATGCATTATTTGCTCCAAATATTGATACAACACACCACAAAATTCCAAGAGGCAAATTTGCATTACATTTTTAGATGGGAGGTTTGAACTCCAAAAATTCACCTACGAAAGAAGAAGGGAGGGAAAAACAAGAATGTCCAACCTTTAGAAAGAATCCCCTCCTTAAAATTTATAAGAAGAATGAGAGAGAAAAGAGAGAGGAATTCCACATCTACCCCAACCACCTCTAGGTTGCATTTAATTCATCTCATTATGGTGGTAAGAACCCTATGAAACCCAAAAAGTGGAAAACTGTATTTTGCATTTTTAAGAACTTTTTCCCACCCAATTTAATATATCCAATCGTAGTTGGATAGAGGACATCGTAAGATTTCTAAAAAGTCCAACCTTGAATGAATCGAGCTCCTGTGAAAAGTTATGGCCTTCGAATATACGGGTCGGTCTACTTCTGTCGGCACTTGAAATGTTGCGCCTCTGAAGGTGCACCTTGGTGCATCCATCCTTACATCGACATACCCTTACGTGCACCAAGGCATGAATTTTTTTCATGTCAACACTCCATGTCATGCTCCCTTTTCATGTGCTAAGGCGTGACTTTTTTCATGTTGACACTTTGTGTCATGCACCCTTTACCTATGCCAAGGTGTGAATTTTACCATGTTGACACTTTCTTACCTACGCCATGGGTGCATCCTTTTTCATGTCAAAACCTTCTGATGTGTGCCCTTTACCTGTGCCATGGGCGCATCCATTTTTCGTGTCGACACTCTTTGAGTTTCTTTGATCTCCATATTCTTTTGCTTGTCTATATCTACACGGGGGGAAAGATATATACAACATTTTGGTGACTCAGCGGGATCACACCTCAAGCTCTTGGAGTAGAAGATCGGTGGCATTTTAGCAATCCGTTGGGCATGGAGTCATAAGTAATAACTCAAACCAACCTGATATTTGATCCCGAGCTTGATACTGTAACTCCTTCTCCGACAACACTCTGAATTGTAGAAAACAACCTGAGAGCAGCAAAACCTATGCCAAAGCACTTAGGGAAATTGAAACCTAACTATAACAAGACGATGTGCATATGCACTTAGAGGAATTGAAATCTAGGCTAATATTTACAAGGGTAAACCTTTTCCTTTTAGTAGCAATGTTTAAGATAGATTCTGTTAACCGGAATCGGAGTTCTTCTCCATCCAATGTAGACAATTGGAAGGCATTACTACTTTTACATCCCGTGACCATGTAGGGGCCACTCCAAATGGCATCAAACTTGGAATGCCTTCCTGGTTTTGCCCGATCTGCATCCCATTTCAGAACTAGGTCCCCTTCCTGGAAGGTCCTTGCTCTTTCCTTCTTATCAAACCATATTTTTACTAAGGCTTGATCCTTTTCAATCATCAGAACTGCATGTTCTCTTATTTCTTCCAATTCCATCAACTCTGCATACCTGGCCTCCATTGGTTCAAACTCAGACAACTCAAACTGCTTCATGAGCTCCAATGCTAGCAATTCTAATGATATAGGCAATACTGCCTCTTTCCCATAGACCAACTTGTAGGGAGAATTACCAGTAGACCTCTTTGGCGTTATTCTGTCAGCCCACAATGCTGATTTTAGCTTGGTATGCCATGTCCTTTGGTTTTCATCCAGAGTCCTTCTGATGATTCTTAGCAAATTCTTGTTCGTGGACTCTACCTATCCATTACCCTGTGGGTAATAATTTGAAGAGGTGCTCAAATAGATTCCATTCTTGATAGCCCATTCTATAATCTTGGAACCTATGAATGCCAATGCATTATGCGATATGGTAGTGGCTAGTGCACCGAACATCGTCACTATTCCTTCATAAAAGTCTAGTATGTTAGACTCATTTGCTTCTTTGAGCACTCTGCTTGATCCACTTGGTGAAATAGTCTCGTTCTTTGTGAGAATCCACTTGTGGCCTTGGCTTGAGTTGGGATTTATGACCCCAATGAAGTCCAATCCCCATTGCATAAATGGATGGTCAACCAAAATTGGGTGTAATGGAAGCGTGGCTAGTCTTTCTTTTCCCGTGAAGAGTGCACATTTCTTGCACTTTCTTATCCATGTATAGTAGTCACTGAACACTATGGGCCAATAATACCCTTCCTTCATTATCTTGAGAGCTGTTACCCATGGGGTGAAATGTCCTCTGGAATCTCCATCGTGAAAATCTCGTAACACCCTCTCAATTTGACCTGTCCCAATGCACCTCAATAGAACTCCATTGATGTCCTTTTAAACAAAACACCATCAACAAGCACATATGGAATGGCTTGTAATCTGAAGTATCTCCTTTTTTCTTTGCTCAATTCTGGAGGGCATAGGCCTACTTGTAGGAAGTGTATCATATTCTGAGTCCAACAAGGAGTGGGCACATCATCATTTTCCTATTCTTGACCATCCTGTAGTACTAAGACAGTCTCTTTTTCATCACCTGCTTTAACTTGCCGGCTCAAAGCTAGCTGTTCACATAGTCCTTTTCCATGTACTAGTTTTGTGACCTTGATCTCGATGTCATATTCCATGACACGGGTTATCCATCCTGCATGTTTCTCATTCAGATCCTTGTTTAGAAGGAAGTCCTTGACTCCCGCATGAGAGACTAACAATTGGATCTTGTTTTTTGAGACTAGGTGCTTAAATTTCTTTAAGCTCTTGATCACTGCAAGGACATGCTTTTCAATGAAAGAGTACCTTGTTTCATATTCCTCTAGGCCTTGATTGAAGAAAGCAACTGGTTGTTCTAATCCTTCTTTGTTTTGTTGTACCAAGATTGCAGAAATTGTGTCTCCACCACCAAAGGCATATAGCATGAAATCCTTGGAGAATTCTTGATTGGCAAGAGTCGAGCTTGAGATATAGCCTCTTTTATTGCCTAAAAACTTGCCTTACCTTCGATGTCCACTTAAATATCATGCTCTTTTTCAACATTAGTGTTATTGGATTTACAAGAGCCGCAAAGTTTGGAACAAACTCAGACAAAATTGATCCTTCCCAAGAATCTTTGAAGAGCCTTCTTGTGACTTGGAAATGGAAACACTTGAATTTCTTCAACTCTTTCTGGGTCAATCGTCAACCCCTCCTTTGAAACAATATGGCCTAGAAGTTTTCCTTCATGAGCCAAGAATATGCATTTTTTAGGATTCAATGATACCCCAAATCTTCTACACCTCTGAAATACCTGCCTTAGATGAAAGAGATGATCCACTGCATTTTTGGAGAATACAGTGATGTCATCAAGATATATCAGAACTATTTTATTGATCAACCCCTTGAATGCCATATCCATTTCCCTTTGGAAAGTGGCTCCAGCATTTGATAGCCCAAATGGCATCTTCTTGTAGGCATAGGTGCCCCATTTGGTGGTGAAAGCCATCTTAAACTGGTCATCTTCTTTCACCATTATCTGATTATACCCTGAGTAGCCATCTAGGAGAGAGAATCTCTCCAAACCAGATACTACTTGCAATATTTGTTCCATTGAAGGAAGTGGGTAATGGTCTTTGAGAGATGCCCTGTTGAGGTCTCAGAAGTCCACACACAACCTGATTTCTCCACTCTTCTTCTGTTGGAACCAAGCTTGCAACCCCGCTTGAGTGCTTGATTGGGAATATGATGCTTTACTCTATTAGCTTGTTTAGTTCTTTCTTCATTAGAGGCTTGATGTGAGGGTTGACTGGTCTCTACTTCTTCCTGATGGGCTTAACATCTGGATTCAATTCTATGGTATGTTGTGCCAACTTGATTGAAACCCTCAAGTCTTCATAGCTCCAAGCGTAGACATCTGGAAATTCTTGGCAAAGTTGTATGAAATCTGATTTCTCGATCGGTGGCCACTTTGCCAATTTGAAGTATTTTACCTTCCCAACCGGAATTGGCTCGAATCTTCTTTCTTGACTTTGTATGTTAGCCTTTTCCTTACGGAACTGGTCGTTAGGGTTGAACATAGACTCCAATGTTACTAAAACCTTGGGAAGCTTGTTTGTCCGCGGATGCACTACTTGATCACCGTACTGTTGCTCTAGTCTGTCCTGATTCCTAGATGAGAATTCAGCCTCTTCTTGCAAAAAATTGACGATCTGTTGATCATTCTCAAACACCTACCAGCTTGTGTTATTATATGGAACTGCTGGCCTCACAATCACATGGATATGTGGCTGTGTTTTTTCCCTTTTGATGTTGTCAACCACATCAAACATTTCTCCAAAAGCTGCGAGCCTATCCGCAACTTCATTTTTCTTCCTAGGTATGGACACAATGTTGAAAGCTTCAAATCCTCAACAAGGTCCCATACCCTATTCTTGTAGTTCTTGAAAGAGTCATTCCTTGTAGCATGTTGTCCCCGACTTGATTGATGATTAGCTCACTATCTCCGAACACTTGCAGTTCTTTATGCCCTTTTCTGGTCCAATGAAGTCCATGAATCAAGGCCTCATATTCAATTGTGTGTTATTTGAATAGGAAAACTGAAAATGAAAAGCTAAATAATATTTTATGCCTTGAGTTGAAATAAGCATAACTCCTCCTCCTGCACCTCTCCTATTCCTTGATCCATCGAAAAATAATTTCCATACCTCATTGTCATC
Organism: Taxus wallichiana var. yunnanensis; assembly: GCA_018340775.1. Classification (NCBI taxonomy): domain Eukaryota; kingdom Viridiplantae; phylum Streptophyta; class Pinopsida; order Cupressales; family Taxaceae; genus Taxus; species Taxus wallichiana. The sequence continues at coordinate 857,430 of CM031242.1, read as the reverse complement.
CTTATGGTCGGTTTGGTGATGCCAGGAATGGGCTAGTTTTCTTCATGTATGCAATAGACTCCTAGTTCAGATTCTTCTACTTCTTGGTAAGGATCAAAAGCATGTACCTTGCTTTCCCATTCATCCAGATTCAAATGCTGGGATGCTTCCAACTTTGGTGTCACTTCATCATGCTTAGATAATCTTCTTGATCAAATGCTAAATAGTTGGCATTGATTTGCCTTGGATTATGAGGCTCAATATGAAATTTTACAATTGGTTCAGATCTGATTTTGACCTTAGTACCATATCTTGTTACGAACAACATGTGTGACCATTAGCGAGATAAGTAGCCTCCAATTTTGGATGTGAAATCCCTTGATAAGCATAGGGAAAAGAGTGGTGGCAAATCTATCACTGACACATTTTGTAAAACGGTAACGTTGGGGCATGTATGCAAGGTAAGATTCAAACCTTTAATCACTCCCACCATTACTACTACTATCCCATCTAATTGCACTACCACCTTTGATATGACTTCATATTGGAGACCCAACTTATCACTATTTGCTTGGGCATGACAAACTACTTGCCTAGAGAATCAATCATGCAATTGTGTACTAGTTTGTCCCTAATGATTAATGAAACATAGAATGGAGGGGGTTTAAAAACTTTACCTTGTTATCCTCCATGATTGCCTTAGCTCGGTGTAGCATTTTGAGGACCTTCTCTTGCATATGGACATGCTGGTTTGAAGTTGACCAATTCTTCATGGCAGCTTGTAGAAGATCTCTTTGTCCTGGGATGGATAAAGATTCCCACATTGATATATTCACATTTGTCTTCTTCATTTGATCAATGATGCTAAATGGGGATGAAATATCTCTTTGCTATCCTTTAGGCTACACATTCCTTTCTTGCACATGGGCAGAAACAACTGGCATTTGAGTTGGCTTAGAAGGTGGTTTGGGCTGTCCTTACGTGTTTGGAACTGTATTTTGCTTACCGACACCTTGTGGAGTGATGGAAGGTTGTAGATCACTTGGAGCCAATGACTGCCCTTCACCAATATTCCTCTTCTTTGATCTTGTGTTAGCTGCTACACTCTGAGAAATTGTTTGATTCATGCCACAAAATCCTCGGCTTGCACAATTCGCAAGTGACGGTATCATTTGGAGTTGTGTTTTGCTGAGATGTCCCTTGTTACTGATTTGTTTCTTGACTCACTTCACCCTCTACGCCAATAGTTGTCACCATCAAGGATTGGTTCAAATCACCATTGAAGCACATAGATTGCTTGTGAGGTTCATTGCATGGGAAACACCAATCATACTCTTGAGCTATGTTGTTTTACACTTGCACTAATGCTTTAGAAGTAGATGCAACATTGGGGTTATAGGGCTAAAATGGTCTATTGGTGGGAGGCCTTACTTGGCTTTGATTTTGATTTGCACTCGAGTGGTGAGCTATTTTTTTGGTATGGGGGCGTCATCGCGCTGAGGGCCGATACGGTCTCGCACTTTGAGCTTGTTGTATTTTGATAGTCACCACTCATTTCCAAGGTTCTCGTAATTGTTTCATAACATCCTAGAGTTCATTTGAAGCACTAGAGGATGAAGTAGAAGTTTCATTTGAACTTTGATTTCTAGGAGTGGGAATAGGAGCCAAAGTGGGTGTTTGACTAGTGCTTGGATTTTCTAAGTTTGGATACAAGGGCATGGGAGGCTTAGGAGCCACTTACCAACTTGAATGAGATAGTTTTTGGCCCTAATGGCAATGGTATAAGTAGCAGGGTAAGGTTGTGCCTCCCATAGATTGAATTAACATAGAAATATCGAATTCAAAGCTTTAAGATAGTATAGAAAAACACCTTACTGTGTTGCCTAACGGCCACCGGAATTCTATCCCAAGACCTTTGAAATATGAAGTTGAAGTCACCGATGCTCATTGGGAGCTCTCTTGATAGTTTTCAATTGTTCTAGTAGAGACAAATTTTCTCCCTTTTCCCCAAACTCTGCTCATGGAGGACTATGCATAGCTGATTCCAATTTTGGATAGAACTAGCTCCAAGGCTCCTAAACCATCGTAATGCCTTCCCTTTGAATGAAGATGATAGAAATTTGACAAAGAAACATCCATTTCATTTATCTCATGGATTGCACAAACATTAGAAATGTCCTTGACATGATCACTAGAGTGGTATGATTTTCTCCAGTGAAAATGGAATGTTCTTCAATGCTGCAATGGAACTAGATTCTGTGTATTGAGGGCAAGTGATATGCCGCCGTGAAATTAACAAAGGGATTCGGTGGTTACACCATTCTGATTGGCCTTGAGAATCCTTGTTGATTGGATGAAAGGTCTACCCCGAGTGGAGGGGTTGATAAAGTCCTATTAGGTGGAGATGGTGATCTTCATGGTCCTCTTCCTTTCCTTCCTCTTGCTGCTAGCGAAATGTCAAGTGGAAAAATAACCCCTCTTCTTAAGTATCGGACCGGTTCAAATTCTTCTCATGCGCCTAGGAAACTATTGCTGCTAAACCACTGAATTCTATCCCCTTTGGAGTCGCCAGATGTGTTAGATAATGAGCCTCAAAAGGCTAGATTCTGCCAAGTTACACACCAAACCTGACAATATTAAAAAATAGAATTTAAAAGCTTGAAGGACCCAGAAGATATAGTTCTTCAATTTAGTTATCGGGTATTGTTGTGTAGTTACTAATCCCCGAAAGGTACGGAAAAACTCAGGTCATGCAAGGCAATTGGGAAAACCCGAAATACAAAAAACCATGAAATTTTGAAAGTCAAAATATCAAAAATCTAAGAATACCCTTTTGAAGATTAATCCTGCATCTATCACCGCTGAAAATTTGACTTGTTTTGAACAAGTTAAGCCCTTGAAAATTGATTTCAAAGTTCAGCGTGGAAGGTGAAATATCTGAAATTGTAAAACCTGTAATTTTTAGTCCAAATTTCTTGAAAATTCCTTCAAATATTATGGAATGACCTCTTGGTCCCACCGAGCGTGCCAAAACTATTGATGGTGAATCACAGCACCCTTGAATTTCTGCAACTTGATGGGTTGAGACTCTCAGTGTGATTGCATAACATGGAGCTTTTCCCAAGTGTGGGACCTTGCGAAATAAGAAAAGCTCTCTGGATGAAGGCCGGTTCCTATTCCTCTATTTAGATGCACACATAAAAAATTTGGAGGGTTTACTAAAAACCTAATCTAACTTGCTAAGGAGACAAGGTAAGAAGATGCATAAAAATAAACCTAAACTAACAAAGGTAATGCACCGAGGAATAAAGAACACTGTCTACTTCGCCAATAAACACAAACCATTAAAATGTAATGCAAGATCATGCACAGATAACTAGATTTGTAGTGAAAGATCAGGAAGATGAAAATGAACACAGAGAGGGTTGAGAATCATCCACAGACATGCATTATTTTCTCCAAAGATTGATACAATACACCACAAAATGCCAAGAGGCAAAGTTGCATTACAGTTTTAGATGGGAGGTTTGAACTCCAAAAATTCACTCAGCAAAGAGAAGAAGGGAGGGAAAACAAGAATTTCCAACCTTTAGAAATAATCCCCTCCTTACAATTTATAAGAAGAATGAGAGAGAAAAGAGAGAGGAATTCCACATCTACCCCAACCACCTCTTAGGTTGCATTTAATTCATGTCATTATGGTGGTAGGTGAGAACCCTAGTAAACCCAAAAGTGGAAAAGTATTTTTGCATTTTTAAGAACTTGTTCCCACCTAATTTAAGATATCTAGTCGTAGTTGGATACGTGGGACCTCGTAAGCTTTCAAAAGTCCAACCTTGCATGAATCTGAGCTCCTATGAAAAGTTATGGCCATCTCGAATATCTCTGGGTCGTGGTCTCTGCTTCTGTCGCTCGAAATGTCAAGCGCCTCCACGAAGGTGCACCTTGGCGCATCCATCCTTACGTTGACATACCCTTATGTGCACCACGGCATGAATTTTTTCATGTTGACACTCTGTGTCATGCGCCCTTTACTTGCGCCAAGGTACAAATTTTGTCATGTCGACACTCTGTGTCATGCGCCCTTTACATGCGCCAAGGCGCGAATTTTGCCATGTCAACACTTTCTCACCCTGCCATGGGCTCATCCTTTTTCATGTCGACACCTTCTGATGTGCACCCTTTACCTGTGCCATGGGTGCATCCATTTTTGTGTTGACACTCTTTGAGTTTCTTTGATCTCCATATTCTTCTCATTGTCTATATCTACCCTGGGGAAAGATATATACAACAAGAACCTTCCCATCTGTGGAGTAGGTAGAGATATTACTCCCTTGTATCCTATTGGATTTCTGGGCCTTACAAAATTAGATCTAGAAATTAACTTCATCAGTGAATGAAATCCTTGTTGGATCCAAACGACCTAAATGAAGATCACGATATAGTTGTTCTATGTCTTGCATTCTCGTTAGTGAACCCTTTTGTCCCTCGTAGATAAATGTCTTGTCTTGGGCTTGTGAAAATTTAGTGCCTTGATCTTTCACAAAAGGATTATAGGGTAAATACATTTTAACCTTAATCACACCTATAATAGAGATTGAAGCCCTAAGTAAAAAAAAATGGGAATTTAACTAAACCCTAGTGGATTAGGAAGTTAGCTTGTGGGTAGAAAACTATAATTTAACTCCTTGCATACAAAATTGAGTTGAAAGATGTCGATTCTAGAGAACCTTAGAAAGTGTAATCTTGCAATATTTCTTATGCGGAATCATGTAATGCTAGGATATGGGATCTTCGTGAACACATATCACTTGTGTTCATGTGTAGTTTATAATGCTCCTAGCCATGTACTTCCTTAAGATGTCAGACAGGTGCTTTCATAACTCTTTTGTTTTGAGACCATAGTGCGATGTAAAAGCATATCATATAAGTTGATCATGAGATTGGATATTAGGATTAAGGTCAATTTTGGAGTCCTTATAACTTAATTAAACTTTTCATGTGTTGTAAATAATATAAATTACCTTGGTGTGACCAAACATCAAGAAAACAAAAGATATACATATAAAAATCAAATTTGGAATTCAACAAATTATTGAACTACAATAATAATGGTAGCGAAATAAATATTCCATGATCGATGGATATTCTTGGGGAAAAATATATTTCAAATCTATGTCTTCCTTAATCCTAAGATTTCATCTTGACATCACGTTAGGTTCACTTATGTAGCAAGGTTAAATTCTAAAATTTGAATAAGCATTTTGGGAAGCATAATCTTAACATAAGAATGAGAGAGTTAGAATTTTGTATAAAATTTGAAATATGGAAAATACTTATGTAAGTTATGAAGATTGGCATAAGGGTAAGGAGAAAAATCAAATGGTTGAACAATAAGTGAAAGGTGAAACAAATTTTCAGAACATGTAGGTGGAAAAAGGAAGAAAATTTTTCTTACATAATAATGTTATTGGATGTTTAACGTATGCTAGATGTAACCATGGTAATGTTGTGTGGTGGGTTGTCAATCCTTAAGTCCCTTTTATTGTGGTCGTGTTATTGCTAGTATTCGTTTGTTGGGAAAAGTGTGGCATCGACATGCCGATGTCATCTGCATGTGTCTATGTGAGTCGATGACTTATGTGATTGTCACATGTGAGTTGAGTTCTGTACTTGGAGCCCTTGTTGTGTTGTGTGTAGCATGTATTGTAAGTAAAAAAATTATCCTGGTATTTTACTGTTGTATTTGGGTGTGTAAAATGTGGGCACTACAAGCTTTCCCGGAAACTCACTTAGGAGCTAGCTGACATCTCACCTTTCCATCTCACCTGGAGCTCACCCAAGAGCTCGAGGAGTAGCTTCGTCAAGAAGATCACATGAAAACTCACATGGGAGCTCACCTGATAGCTCGCCTTGCCAACTCATGGGAGCTCACCTATCATCTCACCTTGAGCTCGGTTAGAGATCACCTTACACCACCTTGCCAATTCACCTTGAGCTTGTATGGTATCTCGCCTTGGATATTGTCAAGCGAGTTCACTAAGTAGCTCACACTGGGAACTCACCAGGGAGCTCACCAAGAAAATGGCCCAAGTAGGTTGACTTGAGCTCACTTACAGAGCTCACCGGGCAAGCAGCTTGCTAGGGACCTCACCCGAGAGCAATACAAGTAGCTCACTTGGGAGCTCACTGCTAACAACTCACTTGGGAGCTCACTTGAATAGCTCTCCAAGTAGCTCACTGGGAGCTCTTATGGGAGCTTGTCAATCAGCTCGATTTGAGCTCACCTTGGAGCTCATCAAGTAACTCACTGGGAACTCACCGGGAGCTTCACCTCGAGATAGTTCACCTTGTCACTCACCTTGAGCTCATCTGGTTTCTCACACGTAAGCTCACCTTAGAGATTTCTAACAAAATCACCTTTGAGGTCACCCGAGAGCTCACTAAGTAGCTTACCTATGAGCTTGGTTGGGAGGCTGGGCAAGTAGCTTTCCTAGGATCTCATGTAGAGTAGCTCAACTTGAGATTTCTAAGAAAATTTCTTGGGAGTTTGCTGACACTCACCTTTCAATCTCACCTGAGCTTGACCAGGAGCTCATCGAGCGGCCTCAACTTGAACTCATCCAGGGGAGCTCATCAAGTAGCTCACCCAAAAATCACATAGGAGCTTCACAACTTGCCTTGCCAATGTACATGGGAGCTCACCTATCAGCTTGACTTACTAGCTCACCTTGAGCTCATTGAGGATCTCACCTTAGTAACTCACCTTGAGCTCATCTAGTAGCTCACCTCAGATTTTATTGAGTAGCTCGCCAAGTAGCTCACCTAACTACTCACCTGGGATCTCACCAAGTAAATCACCAAGTAGGTTGACTTGAGCTCACTTGTAAGCTCACTTGTGAGCTTGCCAAGTAGCTCACCAAGGACCTCGCCTGACTCACCATGTAGCTCACTTGGGAGCTCACCAGCCACAGGCAAACTTACCAAGTAGCTCACCTAGGAGCTCTTCTAGGATCTTACAATCAACTTGAGTTGAGCTCACCTGGATCTCATTGAGTAACTTTGGCAGGAACTCACCTCGGGAGCTCACACGATGACTCACCTTACCAACTCACCTTGAGCTTACCTTGGTAACTCACCTTGAGCTCACCTTGCCAAATCACCTTGAGCTCATCTGGTAGCTCTCATGTAAGCTCACCTATGAGATTACTAACAAGCTCAGCTTTGAGCTCACTGAGTAGCTCACCTAGGAGTTTGGGCTGGGAGCTCAGCAAGTAGCTCACCCAGGAGCTTGTCGAGTAGCTTGACTTGATCTTTCCCAAAAATTCCTTAGGAGCTCGCACGGCTTTGTGACAGCTCACCTTGCCAACTCACCTTGAGCTCACCTAAGAGCTCATCAAGCAACTTTCGACTTGAGCTCACTTGGGATTTCATCAAACAACTCGGTCAAAACTTCGCATGGGAGCTCACTGATAGCTCTCCTTGCAACTCGCATGGAGCTTTCCTATTAGCTCACCTTGTCGGCTCACCTTGAGCTCTCTCGAGCAGATCACCTTGCTTTAACTCACCTTGAGCTCATCTGGAAGGTCACCTTAGAGTTCATTTAGTAGCTCACCAAGTAGCTCACCTAGATCTTTCCTAACAGCCACCCGGGAGATCACCTAATAGCTCTC
>CM031242.1:729369-849678 GCA_018340775.1 Taxus wallichiana var. yunnanensis | reverse complement strand
AACACTATTTCGATGATCTATTCTTAAATATATATCCTTAAGGTACTCGCACTATTCTGACCTTAAATAGGTTCCCCTTTTTAAACATTTTGGCAGTCATGTAAAGCGGCTTTATTTTGCGAAATGATATAAACTAGTTACCCATGTATACACCAAAATGTTTCGCACGAATGTTTCGACTCTGCGCAGAATAGATCGCTTCTATCATATCATTCCTTCGAGAAACAGATAAGGGTTAGGGCTAGGAGGAATACCTCGTAGAATGTTGAGATGGTGTGCGTGTACCGTGAGAAAGATCAGATTGATCTGCGAAGAACTCCTTTTGTCTTAAAGGACTACCCGCAAGTAAGAATACAAGACCACAAGATTTTAATTAGTCAACAAATGAGGGATCTCGCCTTAGGCCCAGGAAATATAAAACTTCCTTCGAAGGTGGTCAGTTCCCCTTTTAATATGATTTAACACAAATGATAATATAGAAAGCTATGCAAAATCATGATTTAGGTATCTCGTTACATAAAGCAATAAAACTAAACTATCAATAATAAAGCGTCGCGTTGTTTGTTCGGTTACTAGTCGTTGATACGTTAAAGCTTGAGTTATAGGGATAAACCAAAATTTGGGGGTCATAGTGGCAAATAGGTGAGAAAATGGTTTTGGGGTATAAGTCATAGTTGACCGGCGGTGGTCACTAGGTAACCGACCACGGTTAGAGAACCGCCGGCGTGAGAGGATAAACGATACCCCGAAAGGCAGCAATTCAAGTGCTTCGATGAAAGTTGGTTGTAAGGTGATTATGGGGGTTATTAGATCGTGGATGGCCGAGGGGAATGATGGGAGGATAGGGAAGACTCGCAGTGTGGTAAAATGGCCTTCCGGCAATATCAAGGTGTGTGGTGAAGGTTAAGTGCGTTGTAGCTGGTAGTAGATCTAGGAATAAACTTATGATTACTATTAATCAACAGCTCAAGAAAATGGTGCTTAGAAACATATAACATACTACTTACTTGCCTGACGCAGATGCAAGTTTCAGGACTGTGATGATGAAGACAGACCTAAGTTGGATGCGCTTCTCCTCCTACGATGCTCGGATGAGTGTTACTTTGGGCTCGGTTATTCAGCCGCAGATTGGGCTTGATGTCCTTCTCTGCAATCTCTTCTTGTTTCTTCACTTCTCTCTGCTCGCCAAGCAAAATCTGGATTCTCTTGATGATTTCTCCTTTCTTCCGATCAAATGAAAATCCCTCCTTTTGTTTTTGGTTGAAAGTGGTCATTTACTGGGAACCGATATGGCGGTTATGCAACCGACGGCGGCGGTCGAGTAGAACTGGCATCGCAGTGGCCAAAGCGGCTATTTTTGGTAAATAGCCAGCTTTCCCTCCTTTTCTTCCGAGGGATTGGTAGCGGCTTGGTCAAGTCATTATGAAGTTGGTTTTAGGTGCGGATGAGGAGTAATTAGTCATAGGTGTGGAATTGGACCAAGTTATAGGTCTTAATTAGGTTAGTTTAGGGTTAAGACTAGGTCACGATGAGGTGGCGACATGAGGTGGCGAGGTAGTATGGTGATGTGGATTTATTAATTATAAGGTAATTAATAAATAATTGTGTAAGGTTTAGGTGGTGAGGTTAGGTTGCGAAATGCGATACGGGTCACAAGGGGTCGTAAGACACAAATTTGGTGTCTACATTAGGCTACTCTAGAACTAAAAATATATTTTTCACCACCATGCTCATTTAAGATCATGAGGATGAACTACAACATGTCAAAGGTCAAATGTAATACCTCTCAAATGTAGATATAAAGTAACTAAAATAGGTATTTGTTTTATTTCCAATCGGTAATTTTAAGAAAAGAGTGAAAACTAGTTTCACAAAAATTTCCACTCTCTTTAATGACCATGTTCAAGGCCAAATCAGTTATATGGTCTCAATATTTTAGAGAGGCATTTACTTCTCATTGCTTGTTGCAAGATTTTTTTGAGCCTCCTTTTCCTCTAGTTAGAGTAGGTTAGGATAGGTTTGTTTTTAGAAAAATAAGTTATTATTCACACTTTGCATGTTCCCACTTGGAATGTGTATGATTTTCCATTTTTTACATAGTTTTTGAGATGTTTTGTTGTTGTTTCACAATCCAGCTTTAAGATGCGGTGTTTAAGGTGGAAGTAAAGTGTTTGGGGAAGCTCCAAAGTGCATACGCTCCATCTCTAAATCACCATACATTATAAACTCTATCATTACAAGGAAAATAGGGTGAATTTTCATATTAAAAATCAACTCTCATAAAATTTAATTCAGAACAATCTTATAATGATAATGGTCAATTCAAGCAATGAAAGATCAACTTCAACTCTAGGAAGTGCTTCAAGTGGTTTCTGTGGGTGTGTTCTTCAAGTTTCAGACTAGTTTTCATGATTTTAGGATGACTCCATGCCCAATGGATGTTTCAACACCACTAATATTTTCAATCTAGAAGGTAGATTACCGGGTGAGTCACCAAACTGCTATCTAATTTCCCCCATAGAAAAATTGGCTAACTTACAAAAAGTTGGAGTTGGGAATTTTCATTGACCTTGGTGAAGAATATGAAAAATCAATTATTTATCATGTTTGGAGAACTTGCATGTACTATGGAAACTTCTCTAATTTTTTCCCAACTCCTCAACTTCATAAAAATCCAAAGGACTTAGAAATTTTTGATAAATTTGAAAAAATTGGGTTTTTCTAGTGTATTGCACAGACTGGAAGTGATTATCGAGGCACTAAGGCTATGGATGAAACTAGTTCTCGACCTAATATTCTAATATTCAATGCATTTAGGTTTGTTCACAATGTATTACAGTTTTGGGGCAAGTTTAGGGTATCAAGGCACTTGGCGGGATGAGTTTTTCAAGTCAATTATTCCCCACATCCCCAAAAAATCCACAAAATGAAGGATTTCTTGAGTCAAAATTTAGTTCAATGCAAAGGAACTGCCTTGTGGGTGGAATGAGTTCCCCATGAATCAAATTTCCTTATGGGATTGTTTTATTTGACAAGTGAAGAGGGATCAATGTAGTGTGGAGCTATGGTTGTTGGATGAAACTAGTTCCCAAAGTGTCTTGGGAGCAGAATACATAGGGAGGTGGAGTGGAGTGTGGAGAATTGGAGCCATGGGAGAAAAGGGATAAAGGGAACATGTTTCCATGGAATTCTATTCCTCCCATTGGAAACAAATCAAGGACAAAGGTGAACCACATATAAAGCAAAGGATGCAAGAGACCAAGGATTATGGGAAATCACAACCAAGGTTGAATAATTCCCTCATTTAACTAGTTCCCGCACACCAATTATACCCGTAACCCAAAGAAGGAAAAGGAAAAAATCATTTAATAGTAGTGAATAGGGAACCCGTGTTCCTCCCCGAGCCCTTGGATTCTCATGGCCATATCTTCCTATGAGAAACTATAAATTTGATAAACATTATATCACTAGAAATATCTCTCCATGATCTACACCATGGAAACATAAGATCTCAAGTTAGGTGAGAGTAGGTGGGAGAAAAGGGGGAAATACAATCCATCATTAATAATCACAGTTCCATATAGTTGAGAAATCAACTTGATGAGATATGGTGCCTTGGCTTCTCCAGCAAGAAAGTGATCATGGGGAAATGGATTTGTGAGGTCGCCCATACTATTTTTCGATACAATTAATTCAATTTGTTTGTAGGTGAAGGAAAAAAATTTATTTCCCTTTGTTTTCCCTCTTCTCTCTCTTTCCCATTCTCTATAAAATGTAAAAGGATGTTCATTTGTAATGTTAGAGACTCTTGGGTTGGACCCTCTTGTAATGTTGTTACAGCCTTCTACAAGTGTGGACTTTGAGTTACAGCCTCAGATTTGGACATCTTTCATGGTGATCCTTTCCTTTCTCCTTCAATGTAATGGATTGTGCATATTTGAAGCAATAAAATTACTTGTTTTGTGGCTTTCTTCTACCCTAGTTGTGTTCTATTGCATTTTCTTTCCTTTCATTGCATCTTCAGGTATATTGTGTGGCTTATGTTCTTCTTAAAGGGTTTAGATCTATAGTCCTCCATGGAAATAGTTCCTTGAATGATGTTTTGGAAAATGGAACTCATTTCTACCCTCTCTCATTCTCATTTTTCTTCCTTTTGCACTCATGTGAGAGTGACTCACCCACTCTTCTTGGTGACATCTCCTATCTTTAGATTAGAATTTAAGTTTAATGAATCTCATTCTCACCTGGTCCATTAGAATGATAGAGTAGAGTTAGATAGTTGCATTTCAATTCCTAGAAGTATTTTTAACATTAGGAATAGGTAGAGGAACCATCATTCTCTGGATGTTGTCTCATAGTGCAATTCCCACAACATGAAGACAATCCATGTTTCTTCAAAATCTTGGCTTATCTATGACTCGAGTAAGGTGTGTAATTTTGAGCTCTAATAACAACCACGGGATTTAAAATTCCTAAGAAATAAATCTACTTTGCAGGTTAGTAAAGTCATGGTATTGACTTAAGTAGGATCCTTGAGCTTGAGATTTAAAAATTGATAAATATCTTATAAATTCTTCTAGTTTTAGAATATGTGATGAAAAATCTACTCGATTGTTAAATTGGTTGGTGATGACATAGTGGTTCTAGTTGTTTATGTTGACGAACCTTGCCATCAATGGAAGCAATAATTATTTGATTAAATAGGTGACATATAACATTATTTATGTGTTTTAAATGAAAATCTAGGATTGCTTCAATATTGTCTAGGTTTAGAGTTTTGACAATGTTACAATTCGTTATACAATTGTTTTATCCCAAAAATAATGCTAAATATTTGTTAGAAAATTTAGAATGTTTGATTTTTACCCAAAAACTACACCTATAGATGTTGGGACAAAGCTCTCAACTAACACTGATTCACCACTGGTAAATTAAACTATGTATCAACAATTATTATATAGTTTATTTTATCTTACTACTACTAGATTATATTTTTATTTGACAAGAAGATATCTTTCTCACTTTATGGCTAAACCACATGAAAAAAATTGCATGTTGCAAAACAAGTTCATAGATATGTCAAAGGAACTCTTGAATTTGGCATTCTATTTAAACAAACCGATGATTTTGTGCTTACAAGGTATACTTGTTTTTGATTTATATTGGGTGGGATCAATTGATTCTATAAATTCTACATATTATGTTTTCACTCTTGATTTAAGAGTATTATCAGGGAAAAATAAACTTCAAAGTGTATAGTTGTGTTGTCTTATATCGAACAAAAGAAGAAACAATTGATAGTGTAGGTACATAGTTGATGTGGATTTAGTCAATATTTGAGGACCTTCAACTTGATTCATTAAGCACCCAAACCTATATTTTATGACAACCAAAGTGTATTAAATTTGGTGAAGAATCCATTTTTCATGCATATACTAAACACATTGAGGTTCATCAAAGCACTACATTTGATAGTTGGTTAAAAATGATTATATGTTTCTTTAATATTTTCCTACCTCTAAGAAACCAACTCTTATAATGACCAAACCTCTCAATAAATATAAATTTATAAAATTCCAAGATAAGCTCAAATTATTTCTAGTTTAATCATTAAAGGAGGGTATTAGAATAATTAATGTAGTATATGATTAGTTAAGCTTATGTTAAGAGCATGTGAACAAGGTATGTGAAGAGCATGTGAACAAGGTGATGGATAGGTTTAGATGCGAATGCAAAACCAATAAGTACACCATTGGCACTAGGTAGGAACTTCTTTGAAGAGGGACCAAGTAAAGAATTGTGTTATGTCCTAAAACACATGAAGAGATTGAATATATGTCTAGAGTTCCATATGCTTTAGTAGTTGGAATTTTGATGTATGTTATGGTATGCAAAAGACCATATATTTCCCATGTAGTGGGAGGTGTCAACAAGTCGAATCGTGCTAATAATACATGAGTAATCCAAGAAAGGAGCACTAGAATGTAGTCTAGTGGATTCTTTGATACATGAGAGGGACCAATAGGGAAAATAGTTTCATAATAATTGTGTTATGGAGGGTTAGAGGTTAATTTATAGGGATATGTTGACGTAGACATGGTTGGAGATTTGGATGGTAGGAGGAGTCAACCCTATAATAGTGGTTACACATGGGCCTAAGTTACTTTTTGCTTTTTCCTTTTTATTATGGGAGGAATGTAGTGTATACAAAAAGCTCAAGAGCCGATAGAGGAGAGGCTCTTCGTAAAATCAGCTTAACCATTTTATAAAAAAAGGATCTAAAATGTACAAAGATCTAGAGAAAAAGAAGGCAAGCACCACAAGATATGTATTCACTCTTAGTGGCACGACATTTAGTTGGATTTTTCTAATCTATCCACCCAAAAGATTATTGCCTTATCTACTACAAAGGCAAAGTATATTCATGCTACCCCGTGCAAAGGGACAACCTAGAGTGGCTTTGAACTTCAAGCGAGGAGAAGTGATATGGATGCGGAAAATGGTTAATGGAAGAGTTGGGAAAGAAGCAGGAGGATTATAGGTTATTCAGCAACAATACGAACTCAAGATTCTCTCCCTCTTCAAAAATTTCTTAGCCATATGTCTACAATTCATCTTTCCAGGCCCGTGATCCGAGCTATGAGAACTTAGCATTCCATTCCAAAGAAACAAACATATACAACTTTGTGTTCTCTTTCAATTGTGTATCAATTTATTAGATCGGTTTGTCTTCCTTCCCGAGGATTGACATTTGAAGTTGGAGAAGATCCATACAAGTCGAATCCTGCTAATACTTTTACAAAGGAAGTGAATAAAGAGAATATGGAAGGTTTTTCTTTCTAGAGAGGTCTTCAATATTGATATTAAAGAAGAGAAATAAGTTAGAGAAGAGTAAAAATTAGGTCATGTCCGCTACTTAAATGTGCTGGATCAACTGATTATGGCTTTAATTATTACGCTACACTTCATACATGCCCACACAGATCGCAAATTCCCACATCCAAGCTCCAAGTTTTATGATTTTCACCGCCAAAGGGATTATTAACAAGTTTGAAAGGTTAGCCAAATTCTCAAGGTGTGGGTGATTTGGACATTTACAAAGCTCTTACATATATCAATAAATTTCTACTCCCTAATAGACCACTCGGGGTGTTTTTTTTATTTAGAAGTTTTAGAGAATCACCTTCAATTATGATATTTGGAATATTAAAATCTCCTGCAAGAGTTGGTTTCTATCAATACCACCGTTATTTCTAAAAAGGGCAATTTTATTCGACGTAATGCTTTCATTCTCCGATATTTTTAAAATCTAAGCAATATTATCTTGCACAACAATGATAATTTCCTTATATATTTTGTTACAAGCCTATCTATTGTTTCAAAATATTATCATTACGTTCTCCACATAGTGTCCTTTTCACCATGCAATGTTTGAATGGAGAGCTCCATTCGCTCCCAAGCCTAAGTGGGAGATTTTTGAAGATGTGGAGCCTAACTATAAGTTCAAGTGGCAATTTGCTTTTGCCTTGATTATGGGAGGAATGAATGGACATGGATAAAAATAACAATGTCTTATTAATATATGGGAGATTGTTATTCTTATGTTTATATTAATTATATGCATGTCTTATTTTAAGCATTCTATATTTAGGTTTCTTGTGGTTAAAGAAAACTTTTAAAAATCATAAATGAAGGAAATCTTTCTTTGAGGTGCACAAGTTATATATATGTGCATGGATTTACTCTTTGTAATATGAAAAAAAAAAAGAATTGTATTGTATTCCTCAAGACTAAATAAAGGAGAATTCTCAGTTATTTTGGTGGATGTACCCCACATTGGGTGAACCACGTTAAATTTTGGGTTTATTTTAAGATTGCATGCTTCTTTTATTTCTGGATGTACCCCACATTGGGTGAACCACATTTAACCTTTTACATTAATTTAATGGCCCATATCAGCCCGTATGTTTTGCCGATTCCAAGCTTCCAGCCTACACCCCAGAAAGAATGTCTTGTACAAGCGAAGAAGGTTGTCTAAAAACAGAACCACTTCTAAGGGACTCGACGATAACGAAGGAAATCTTTCTTTGATTTGATATTTGATCTTAATCAGCCATTCGGCTCAAGGCTTGTGCTCTTTATAAGCCTCCCATCCTAATTTGCAAAGAAGGGCAGACTATATGTTCGATATTTCTGATGTCTAACCCCCTAGTCTTTAGGGTTTCAAACCTCGTTCCTGCCACAAGATGATATCTCGAATCATTCCCTGTACCATGCCACAAAATTCTATTTAATATATGGGAGTCATATTTTATGTTTATATTAATTATATGCATGTCTTATTTTAAGCATGCTATATTCATGTTTCTTTGGTTCAAGAAAACTTTTACAAAGAGGTGCACAAGTTGTTTTATTGTTCATCTATGTTTTGATCCTATGTTTTGATGCCTACATGCCTCTCGTATTTTATACTTTATACTCAACCCATTATTTTCAATGTTCCCATTTTTTCCTAATGTTTAGATTTGAAATTGCATTAGAATATTAATTGTGGTTATTGTACTATTACATCTCAAAGTGATTCCATGTGGGAAATATAGGAAATAAAAGGACTATTTTGGTGATGTGCAAAAGTGGAATGGTAATTTTAAAACTTTTAAGTAGATAATGTAGTGTGGGAATAATGAATGATAATTATGGTGTGATAAATGAGATAGGTGAATACAACACAAAAACATAGTTTCTTGTAAGTTTTTTCATGTGAGGGAAGTGCTTCACTATGGAAGATCGATGAGTGAAAAACCCGATAAACTCAACACCGGTGATGTTTCTATTCCTTCCCGATTTGTGCATACCAACATCTTCCTCTAGGATATATAACTCATTCTTGGCTTAATTCCTTCATAATATTGTATTTATTTGGTTAAAATTCACAAGTTTCTCTCAGTATAATGATAATTGGAATAAGAAATGTGGAGGCAAAGATTCAATTTTCTAACGCGACATTTCCAACCTCACATTTTCTTATTACAATATCGTATAAAAATAAGTTCAAATAAACTTGATATTGTGTATCTCCAATCGTAAATGATTTACTCTTTTGGAAAGCCCTAGGTCGGAAAAGAAAAAATTGGATTGATGTTGATGATCATCTATATACCATTGCACGTAGAAGATTGATGAATTTTTCTATATGACTACTATTGCACCATTACATAGTGGATGTGATTAAACTGTTAATAATGTCTTTTAATGTGTTTAGCATAATTTATTACCTTGAAATACATAATGTGGAGTTAGATAATTTTTGGGGGAGGTCATTTAGATTATTTAACATCAACCAAAATTAAGAGAGTTGAATGAGGAAGTTGCGCCAACATGTACATGAATAACAGGTTGTTGGAAATATGCATGTACAACATATAATTCCTCCCATAGATTTTTAGGAAAGATAAGTTTAGCTTTAGTTTAGCATGTAGTCTAGCTTTAGTTGCATTCCCTATTTTAGGAAATAGACTTAAATTAAATAATAAAAAAGAAATCTGCTTTATTTCATTCACAACATGCGCTGATTTAATGTAGTAGTTAAATTTAGAGTTCTTTGTTTTTAGAGTTGTAAATGGTTATTTAATTAGCAGTAATTGTTATTGTTTTACAAGAAAGTGTGTTGCACACAAGGCTTGAATGTAATGAGATGAAGCTCGAGTATGAAGATATTACTAATGGAGAATGTACAACGTCTTGGATTGAGTATTAATATGTTATTTGCATGTTATTTTATTTTTCTGTTTATTTTCTTTATGTTGTTCATTGTATAAGACTACGAGATATTATAGAAATTGGTATCGAGAAGGTTATTCCAAAGAGCTTATTAAATTATAGCAAGATATGGCTTCTACATCTGGTAGGAAGACACCGTAGTTTTGTGTAAATAATTACGAGTACTAGTCTTTGACCATGAAGGAATTGTTCGTATCTTAGGATGTATCGAGATTGTTGAGGATGAGTACATAGAGCCCATAGATGGAGTAACATATACTACACTTTCACAGGGAAGAGAAATATACTTTGAAGGAGTTACGAAAGAAAGATGACAAATATGTTTTCTACATTCATCAGAAATGCATGAAAGCATTCTCACCAGAGTGGCAATAACCATTCAAGAAAATACAACATGGGACACACTACAAGTTGTATATCAAGGTAAGGAGAAAGTAAAAATTTCCAAGCTACGCTTACTTCATAGAGATTTTGAGAATTTGTAAATGAAAGATTCAGATTCTATAAAATTGTTATTTTCTTATGTACTTGGCTTATTCAATCAAATCAAATCCCATGGTGAAACTCTTGTAGACACAAGAATTATTGAGAATTTTCTTAGGATTTTGCCTACGAAATTAGATCCTTTAATTATTGTTATTGAAGAAACTAAGGATATAAGGCATTTTTCTATTGATGATTTGCATGCAAAATCATGAACAAAGGATGAATAGATCACATGTAAGTGTAGATCGAGCTTTTGCATCTCGGAAAATAGGTATTTGTGGAAACATAAGAGGTAATTTCAGCCCAAGAGGCATAGGAAGAATTCCATGTAGAGGACGTGGCATTGGTTCATCAAACTCAGGTGGAAGAGGACAGAATCAAGAATATAGTTATGGTCATAGACAAGATAAGTCTCATGTTCAGTTCCATTATTACAAGAAGTATGGGAACTATGATTATGATTGTAAGAAAAAGCAATATGATCAGGAGAGGTAAAATAAAAATCAGGTTGGAAGTTCTATTTATAAACCTATGTTTATTGCATGCACAAGGATTGTTGAAGCAATATCTTCTTTATCCCCTATTCAATGTAATTTGTCAAAAAGATTAGATCTGATGTATGGATTTTGAATTTAGGTTGCTATAATCACATGATAGGTAATCTAGATTTGTTTTCTAGTTTGGATTATTCTATTAAGATTCATGTAACTCTTATAAATAACAATATTGTTTCGTAAAAGGAAAAGGAACTATTAGTATTCTAACAAGATGGGGGAGAAAAAAGTATGCATCATGTTTATTATATTACGATTTGAAACATAACCTTATACATATTGTAAACCGGTATAGAAAGGATATTGAGTCTATATGGAAGAAAATGAGTGTGTGATTGTGGATAAAACTCCTAGCCTCGATTGATTGCAAACGTGAAGATGGGAAGAAATAGAATGTTTCCATTGATTTTAAAACCAGAAATAAGAAGAAATCAGATCTGTTTACGGTAAAAATAACATCTCGATTCGCAGCCAAGTCCTATGCTAAATCAAATCATCCTTTTACCGATTCCTACTCTCAAGAAGATGAGTCATGTGCTAAGGTAACATAGTCTGCGTTGAGGTAATGATTCCTACACAAATGCAAATCAGGTCTATGCTACATCAAGCGAGTCCTGTGTTGGTTCAAGCACTAATACGCTTAAGTCCTGTAATGAAGGAACACAATCAACTTTTCGTTCAATCATGAAAGATGAATCATGGATTTAACATGTAAGGTATGGACATTTGAATTTTGGAGGTTTGAATTTACTTCATAGAAAGAATATGGTTAAAGGTTTTCCATTGATTCAAAAACCGAAAAGAGTATGTGAAGGTTGTATTTTGGGAAGCAACACAAAGATTCTTTCCCAGTTGGAAAAACAACAAGAGCAAGTGCACCACTTGAAATTGTGCACTCAGATTTATGTGGACCCATGTAAAAAAATTCTATTAGAGGTTGTTCATATTTTATGACATTCATTGATGACTATACAAGGAAGACATGGGTATATTTTCTAAGACATAAATAAGATGCCTTTGATACATTTCAATAGTTTAAGGCATTAGTGGAGAAGAAAAGTGGATACTACATCAAATTTCTAAGGATAGACAAAGGAGGTGAGTATGTTTCTAATGAATTTATGAATTTTTGCAAATATCATGGTATACACAAGCAGTTTACTACTAGGTATACACCACAACAGAATGGTGTGGCAGAGAGAAAGAATAGAACCATCATGGATATGGGGAGAAGCATGTTGAAGTCAAAGCACCTTCCAAATGACTATTGGGTAGAAGTAGTAGCAAATTCTATTTACATTTTAAACAGGCATCCAAAAAACTTGTTAGGAACATGGTTTCTCAACAAGCATGGAGTAACAGAAACACAATGTTTCACATTTCGAGTTTTTGGTTCAGTAGCATATGCACATGTACCTAATGAGCTAAGGAAAAATTTCACAACAAAGGAGAAAAGTGTATCTTTTTGGGTCTTCAGAGAATAAAAAGTCATACAAGTAGTACAATCCAGTCACTAAATAAGGTTGTGATCAACATGGATGTTCATTTTATTGAGAATGAAGCATGGGATGGAAACATAGAGAAAACAATGAGTATAGCTTCATCTATTCAACATGATGATATGGTAGATGAAACTTTAGAGCAGCAAGGTACTATCTATAAATCTTAGACATTCACCACAAGTCGTATCACAAGCTACACCTCTATCTCTAGTTTATAGGTCTCCAAGATTTGAGCCATTTTTAGCTATGAAATAAACACCATGAGAGCACTAGAAGCAACTCCATCACCAAAAAGTAGTCTTGCATCAAATAGTCCTACGTAATGGAAAACAAGGAGTCTTATTGAGATTTATAATATTGATACAACTAACTCATTTTATGTTTTGCATTGTTTTCTAAAGTTACAGCAAATCAAGTATATTTTGAAGAGGCTATAAAAATAAAGTTTTGTAAAAATCCATTGGTAATGAGATTGATGTTATAGAGAAGAATCAAACATGGGGGCCGGTGGATCATCCAAAAGTAAATTTCATGATAGGATTCAAGTGGGTATACAAGAAAAAATATTATACTTGATGGAAAAATACGAGACACATAAACCAAGGATGGTAGCAAGAGGTTTTATGCGGTAATATGGAGTTGACTACAATGAAACATTTTCACCAAGAGCATGTTTGGACACAAAGTAAGAATGGTTTTACCAATTGCATCTAGAAAAAAAATGGCCTATTTATCATATGGATGTAAAATCACCATTCTTGAATGGATTCCTTGAAGAGGAAGTTTATGTGAATCAGCCAAAAGGTTATGAGATTGAGGTTCATGAAGGAAAGGGATACAAGATGAAGAAAGCTCTCTATGGTCTCGAGCAAGCACCTAGAGCTTGGTACATCATAATATATTCTTTTTGATTGAGAATGGTTTTAGTAGGAGTAGTAGTGAGCCTACCTTATACACCAAGATAAATGAGCAAGGTAAGATTCTAATTATTTGTTTATATGTAGATGTTTTATCATTACTTGAAATATATCTATAGATTCATTCAAATCAGCCATGAAGAAGGAATTTGAGATGACAAATCTTGGTCTTATGCATTACTTTTTGGGCATTAAATTTCAACAATCAGAAGGTGAAGTTTTTATCTCACAAGAAAAGTATGCAAATGATGTTTTTAAAAGGTTTAACATGTTGAATTGTAAGCCAATGCCAACACCAGTTGTAGTAGGTTTGAGGTTGAGCAAACATGATAATGGATCATTTGTGGATTCAACATTATTCAAAAAGTTGGTTGGAAGTATTATGTGTTTGATGCACCCACAAGGCTCGACATTATGTATGTCATGAGCCTCATTTCAGGTTCATGGAATCTCTAAAAGATTCACATTAGCAAGATGGAAAAATAATTTTGAGGTATGTGTGTGGAGAAAAGAATCATGTAATTCTATATTCAAGATTAGATGAGTTCAAACTCATTGGTTATATAGATAGTGACAATTCCGAAAGTATAGATGACAGGAAAAAACACACTTGGCTATACTTTTGACATTGGAATAGGAGTGGTTTCATGGGAATCAAAGAAGCAACCCATTGTCATGTTATCTTCAACAAAAACAGAGTATGTAGCAGCAATAAGAGCAACATTTCAAGTTGTTTGGATGAGAAGAGTGTTGACATATTTATAGTAGAAACAAGAGGATGCTACACAATTTTTTTGTGACCAAAACTCAACCACATCATTGTCCAAAAATCATGTTTTTAGGAGAAAGCATATTGATGTGAGGTATCATTTAATCAGGGAGTTGGTAAACAAAAAATAAATTTGTCTTGAATTTTGTAGATCCAAAGATCAGTTTGCAGACATTTTTACAAAGGATTTGGCAAAGGAATTTTTGAATATTTGAGAGATTGTTTAGGAGTTTGTGATCCTGCACATGGAAGATCTGAAATAAAAACATAGCTCCAGAATAGTGAAAGCTACAGGTCAGAATTAAGGGGGAGTGTTGGAAATATGCATGTGCAACATATAATTCCTCTCGTAGCTTTTTAGGAAAGCTAAGTTTAGCTTTAGTTTAGCATGCAGTCCAACTTTAGTTGGATTCCTATTTTTAGGAAATAGATTTAAATTAAATAAAACAAAAAGAAATCTGCTTTATTTCATACATAACATGTGCTGATTTAAAGCAACACTTAAATTTAGAGTGCTCTGTTTTTAGATCTTTAGGTGGTTATTTAATTAGCAGCAGTGTTTTTGTTTTTCAAGAAAGTGTGTTACACACATAACTTGAATGTAATGAGACAAAATATGAGTATGAAGATTTTATTAATGGAGAATGCACAACATTGTTGGATTGAGTATTAATCATATTTGCATGCTATTTTATTGTTCTTTATTTTCTCTCATTGTTCGCTTTCTAAGACCGCAAAGATTTTCTACATAGGCCTACAAGGATTTCTTGCGTACCCACCTGACATCACCTCCATTGAAACCATCACTACCTATTATAATTTATATTAATCTAAAAATGTATTGTGGAGTTATTTTTATTCTCCCGATTGAATGAATGCTTGAATTTGTAGGCGTGTTCTAGAATTACAAGATTTCATTCTTGGCACTAAGATCATATGCAGGAAATGATAAAAATGTCATATTGATTTTATGGTTCATGCATGCCTATTAAATAGTATGAGGCTATTCTCCCCACAAAATGCACCACCATACATAAAAATACCCATAAAATGTACCATAGAGACATGCATGGTGGGACCCACGCATCAATAGTCAAATCACTCATTTAATTTTTTTGAACATATCTAATTGAAATCAAATGGTTGCATGTAGTACATGTTATGTGGGTTGTTAATAACGCAAAGGTCATGCGGTTAAAATTACCTTGGACATTGCATTTATTATTACACAATGTTGAAAAACACACTATTGAAAAACAAAGTGTTTTTGAACAAAAAAATCTCAAAAAAAAACTAAGTGTTGAACCACCTATCATGTGGCAATGGATGGACATGATGGTTGCATGGTATGTTTTATAGGTATTATAATGTATGGTGGTGCATTTTGTGGGGAGAATAACCTCCACCCGAGTGAGAATAGGCCATTGCTAACACTAAGATCGATAACTAACAATGCTGGAAGATCATACACAGGAAATGATAAAAACATCATACTCGATTTTATGGCACAAGATGCTTGTTCAACAATAGGGGAATTTTTACAGATTGCCCTCACTATTACTAAAATCCAAAATCCAATCCATCACAGTATACTAGTATGTTGTTAAGTTATGTGAAGATGTCACAAGTTTGAGTGCGGATCGATATTCTAACATGTGGTGAATTATGTAACTACATTACTATCTTAAATAAGAGTGAGACATTATGTGTTATAAAGATGGCTTGCAAAAAATACATATTATTATTTTTAATGTTAGAATAAAATTTTAAATGAAATTATATTTTTTTAATTTTTTACATTGAATCCATTTTCCCAATTTGAAATATCGTAGGTCTCGAACTATTAGTACATTCATGCGTCGATCTAGGCCATCCACTTCGCATTCCATATCAACAACTTAAAAATAATTTCAGTTGTCCATGATTATTAGGCTACATGGTGAGTTGTTTTTGTACGCAAGCGGCATTGAGTAATCTTGGACTTACGAGAGCGTGTGATGATTAAATGGAGGGCAGGTCCCTATTCCAAAATTATGGCCACTCCCACATAGGCCGCAACCCCATTTCTTATTCACCAAAGGCATTTACTTTGAAGTAGGCTTTGCTGAAAGTGTCAAATTCCGGCAACATTTTCCAGCCTAACCTTTCCGGCTACCCACTTTGCTCTTTCCGGCTACCCACTTTGCTAAATTTAAATAAACATACATAAAAGGATAGTAAGATGACATACGTATATACCCATAAAATAATTGAATACTGTCTTCTAAACTGGATAGGTAGGTAGCCATCGCATAACTTTTTTGCTTTCATGCTAAATGTCCATGAATGAATACATACAATTTGAAGATCCCAAAAAAACAAGCGCATGGACGTCTTCGTCAACTTCCATAAAAAGAAAAGAATAAATGGGAGGCAAAGAGGATTGTTTCCTCTCATCCAATGAAATTGCAATATTCGAGAGTGTCATCGTAACCGACCATCACCTGCCTAACCGACCATGTCCATACCTCAGCTTCAGATTCATTCATAATAATACTTTTTAACTTATACAGCTTGGCGGCTATGTTCAGGGTCGGTGGACTCTGCCTGGGTACCGCTGAGCATAAATACACAGTCACATCTGTCCATCACTTCGCAATAACTCCAGTTGGAAACTGCACACCTTGTGTATGCATCAGGTGAATAAAAGCTTGTAAATGAAATATACGTGCAATTTTGTAACAGTGCAAAGCTGATGTAAGAAACAGTGTGCTGGTGCGATATTTAGAGGAGTAATTGCATTTCTTATAGAGTCGGTCATTGCTATCTACCTGTTGTCCTCCTCTTACAGGCTGCTTAAACTATCTCTCTCTATAAATACACCCCTGCATTTTTAAATTTACATCCTGCACCATCTCCGCTTGATTGTTATTACAGCGCTTGCAACACCCTCTCACCTCATATACGCCACAGTTCAGAGATATAACAGGTTTGCAAAGTATTGTTTTGTTGCTATGCCATTGTTGCTATGCCAACTTCTTCCGGATCAGTTTTTAGCAGCATTTCTTTCCTTCTCTGTAATTCTTTCATTTATTCGCTGTAATAATTCTGCAGGGAGATATAAATAATGCAAATTATTGTTTTGTTGCGATGAACGTATTTTATTGGGTTTATATGTTGTTGACATTAAGAAGTGGAACAAACCAATCTAGAACAGTCTGTACCTTGCCGTGTGACTCCATGAATATGTTGGCTATCATATGAGAATTCAAAGGATTTTATTGTTGGTGTGCTAGGCTTAGACAAAAATTTGTCACAGTCTGATCCATGCCTGAATTCTGTGAATGATTACCCATCGCTCCTGTTAGTTATTGCATCTAATCTGAGTGGCTTTGATTCAGTTTTGTTCACCCTCGCCAGTTCTCTCCTTTCAATTCTCGGACACGGTTATTACATCAACTCCTTCCATGGACAAGAAGATAAAGATTCAGATATGACGTATGCTCAGCCATGGATATGTTTCACAAAATGCGCAGTATGCTCAGCCATGCTTTCATTATTGGTCACATCTTTTAAGTCAAAACAGTCTCGTGAGTTAGAATTATTTGTAAAAACTAGGTACATACGTTTTGGTATATTGTCTTAGTATCTGTAGTTATAGTGGGTCCAGGGCGTAGTTTTCTTGAAGTTATTGTTATTGTTTTTCATCAGCCCAATCACAACTTACAACATAAAATGCTATGCGGCTAGGAGACTATAGAATGCGCAGTTGAAATATCATCATCCTGCTTATACATTCGATGGCAATCTCGTTCGAAATCTTATCATCAGCTGCAAACCATTCTGATTTAGGATCAATCTCATCGAGTTCAGTCTATATGTACTCTGTAATTTTTGCATGAGTAGGTGGTACTAACAGCTACTGCTGTGTTTTTCTTCTACTTATCTTATTTCATTGCTTATGACTTTGTTCTTTTGTGCTCTATTTTCCAGAACTGTTGTCTTCTCCTTTGGCAAATGCTCTATTCTTCTCAAATTCTTCTGTTGCTGCTTCAGCTTTGTGCTATTTTGTAAATTGCACAACACGAAAATATTGAAGCCAAAGTACTTAACTGACTTTTTGCTTCAATGTCTTTTAAACAATACCCAAAATCAAATGAAACTACAGAGGCTAAATTGAGCTCTCTTTAATCTTCTCCATATCTTTGCGACAAGGGCACTGGGCACTGATGCAGGGAAACAATCATTAAATAAGATAAATTCTTTCTCGGGAATGTATTAACTAAAATACCAATCCACGGGTTAGGTTTCAACTGATCATTGATAATCTTTATGTAAGCTCTGCTGAAAACTACAATGAGCATGTCTGACATTTCCATAGTTGCATACAGAGAATTATGGATGAAATATATGATATATGATTTATGGATGTAGTTGCAATTTCAGTTTCAGCGAGCCAATGTTTTTTGCAATGTTTAGAATTCTTCAGCACTTCTCTAACTGAAAGGAATGTACAGATCATTTTTCCTTTTGGAAAGTTGTTTTAACTACATCTCCATCTCAATTGCATGACATTCACTAAATATCATGGTTCTGTCTTTGTCCTAACCATAATCCGTGACATATATATGTATATATATTTCTGTACTTGTCAGTAGAAGCTAAATTTATACTAAACAAAGTTGGTTGCTTTTTCCAGGTATTATGGCCACTCCAAGTGGAAGCCCATCCATTATCACAATATCTGATGATACCTCTGGTGCCATTTTCGGGAGCCCTCCTATTGAACTGGTAGCTTCAAATGGGACCCCTCAGTCATATGCAACCCAAGCCACCAACGAAAGCTCAATACAAAGTGTCCAACCACCGCTTGCGACTTCTGTCCATTCTTTGGCTACTTCTGTTGCAGCTACATGCTCAACCATTTCTGGTAGGATATCAGAGTCCCTCATCCCATCAGCAATGATTCTCGATAGTGATTTAACCACTATCTTAGACATGATGCACAAGGTACATGCAACGTACCTTAGGCTTGACACATTTACACTTTCCTTCGTTTGCTTAGCTATGACCAAGATTACTACTGCGGTGGCGAGAACACTCCATTAGAGCTACATTCAAAGCTTATATTGTGTCCCTTTAATTTAAGTCCCTACCTCACCCCTACTACGACTTTGCACTGCTCATACATATGCCCACCTCTTTCATCCTACCCCACGAACCTCTTTTTGAAGGTCCGACTTGATAAACATATACTTGCATAAATATGGTGTACATGTTCCATTTTGAAACCATTGTCAAAAGTTTTGTATAATTTCAATCACGATATAAACAATATAGTTGTTGTACATATGTTTCATACTTTACTTTTAATGAGCATAGAAACTGTTGTGTTATATAAACATCTTCCCCACTTTGTACATATCTTTACGTGCTTATTCTCTAAAAAAACACTTTACGTGGGCCATAACTTGGTTTCCCCACTTTATGGTTTAGCGCATGCTCCCTCGTACTTTACATTACCCCATTTGCTAATTCATTTCCATTTTATTTTATTGTTTAGGAACCACCAGCATCGCAGACTCCATTGCCCCCAACGTTGTTCCTCCCCAACTGGCCATACACATGCCAACATCCCGCACAGATACTTTGGCACCGGCTACTCATGAAGGCCATCCTGTACACTGCATGCAACTCACGCCAATTAAATCGTTAAATCCTTACCAAAGCGTTTGGACTATTGAAGGCAGGGTCATCAAAAAAGGCAACCTAAACAACTATAGCACGGAAAAACGCACAGGGCAGGTTTTCAGCTTCGACATTATCGACAAAAGCAATTCAGATATAGTGGTGACTTCTTTCGACCTAGCTGCAACTTCTTACTACAACCAAATACAACTAGGTAAAACATACACAATCAAAGGAGGCACCTTGCGGACTGCAAAAAAAGATTACAACAACTCCACAACTCCTTGGGACATCATCCTAGACTTGGACTCCTCTGTAAAGCTTAGTACAAACCAGTCCGTAAACATACCGCAATATCTTTTCCACTTCAAAACAATAGCAGAAATCAACTCCTCCCCACCAAATCCACCATTGACCTACTAGCTATTGCACTATCCATTACCGCCCCCTCCACTATCAGGAAAAGTGATAGTACTTTCAACCACAAACGCACAGTCGTACTAAGTGATAACTCGGCACTATGTATTGAGGCAACGTTATGGGGTGCTTTTAGTGACAATGAGGGAAAACTTCTAAGTGAATTATGTGCTACACAGACATCAATCCGACCAGTTCTTGCAATTAAGAGAGAAAAAACTACAACTTTCAAAGGAACAACATTAGCCACGGGCCCTAATACACAAATCTTCATAGATCCTGATATAACTGAGGCTCATGCACTGCGTGCATGGTTTACTTCGCTCACCTCTACAACTGCATACCCTTCAGTGAGTATTGGAAAAATTGAGAAAACCAATATCGCAGGCATGAAATCCTCCTCGCAGCTAGGTAAACCACTCACCTTCTCCACCGCAGCAACAATTATACACATTAATATGTCCTCCTTTAGCTATCCAGCATGCACATCAATTGTTAACAACCAGCAATGCAAGAAAAAACTTGATCTAACTGCAAACTCCTCTTGGTATTGCCAAAAATGCAAGCATGACGTCTCTCATTGCAACTACAAATATGCATTACACTTCATCATTGAGGATGGCACATCAACAACATGGGTAACTGCTTTTGATGAGGTTGCTACATCAATCATGGGTATATCAGCACAAGAGCTACAACTTCTTGCACCAACACCTGACAAGTTTTGGCCTGTTGTTAAGCCAATTCTGTTCCACCGCTACATGTTCACAATATCCGCGAAGCTAGAGGTCTACAGGTCAGAAGAGAAAGCCCAGTGCACTGTTGTCACTTGCAGTTAAGGACATGACTTCCAGCATGTAGGAATCCCCACTAGATGCATTCCTCGCATCCCCTTAATTATGTATTGATGAAAAAGATCATGCACTACCTCAGAAAACATATTATACTATACCCACACAATGTTAGCAACTTACCAATACATACTTACCATACCACCTACTCCACATCTAGGTTTTTGCATTCATAAGTTATATAACCTTTAATATTTTTTTAATATTGGTAAATAGTTTTTTGAAAGGGACTATACCCTTGTGTACAAAAGAAGGCCTAAAAGCCGGAATAAGAGAGAGGAGCAGAGAAGCTGTAGCAAAGCACAAAAGCTACAGCGAAGAACAACGAAGCCCAGAACAGCTACACAAACGAGACTTAACAGCAAAACAACGGCAAAAAAACAGCAAGCCTACAGCCAAGAAGCAGTAAAAAACAATAAGGACCAGCAAAAGTAGTCGGGACTACTTCTTGGCCGCTTGATCAATACTCATCTTTACTCTTTTCCAAGCATGATACATGCCCAGCGTGGTCATATGAGCAGCATCCGTCTTATCGAGCTCCTCTCTGGTTCTTTTGCTCTCTTTCTCATTGCCCCAAAGTGTAGCCGGGACACCGCTAAGCTGTGAAACACTTCTTGCATGACCTTCGATGAACTCCTCGATGGCCCTGAAGGCTGCAATATTATACTCATGCCTAGTCTTCATCTTCCCTAGGCGGGAGTCTAAGGAGGTCAGTTTTTTATATATGTCATCAATCTGGCTATTGCCAATGCTCCCTTCCCCCTCAATGCTTTGTTTGCCTTTTTGCTTAGCAAGGTTTTTAACCTCATCCTTCAGCAAATTGAGCTCAGCCTCTAAGGCCTCCAATCTCCTAGAAGGGTTGTCCGTTGGTGCCGCCTGGGGACTGGCACTACTAATGTTCAGCAGATCACGAGCAACGTCCTCCAAAGGTTCAACCCCCTCAGCAATAGACTCAAGGTTGAGTCTCCTAGAAGCCCTGGTGACACGTTTAGAGGTAGAGACAGGGTGGGTGGCAGGGGCAGCAAATGTGGAGGAGAAGCATGAGCAGCCGGCATGGGTGTAAGAAGACCGAAGGTGGGCAAGCAGCGGGCAGCGGCGCGCAGGGAGACAGGGCCCTCGACAAGATGAGCGGAACCCAACAAAGCCGGGCCGGGAGAGGAAGGGAGACCGGGGAATTTAATAAGGCAGTGCTTGTGAATAAGCAAAATAAGCCCTTGGTGTAAGGGAACCGCCCGGGTATGCTTCTGGAACTCCATAATGGAGCGTTCAAGAGAATTTAACAGATAGTGAGGGAAGCAAACCAACCTACTCCTACGAAAGTGATTCAAAAAGACAAGGTGCTTGGCAGGACGAATAAACCTCGCCTTCTAAGGATATGAAGCGAATCATCATGCGGGTGACTTCGTCATACGGGGGTGGAATTGAGTTAACAAGCAGACCCGCGGTGTTGAATATGAGCTTCTCCTCCTCCTCCACAAATCTTCTCTCTTCAACCTCTTTGATAACCCTCTTGTTGAAGAAGCGGTATCCTTCCAAGCTGAGGCCAGTCGCTTCGGCTATGAGCTCTTCATTAATAAGAATTTTCTGCCCCCCATAGTCGACAGTCCTCTCATTCCACTCCTTGGCAAAGCGAACAGAGATGCTTTGATCATGTCCTTGCACCCTTTCCACAAAGTTGGTGAAGCCGCCGATGCTAAGAATGTTCCAGAGCTCAGTGTTTTCTTTCCAGTCAGGGTCCGCGCACGGCTCAATCTGGCAGGGAGGCCCTCCCATCTTCACTGTGATGTGCTGGTTACAACAATTTCCAGAATACCTTTGGGTGTTAAGAGTAGTTCGTTTCTTGTTGCGTGGTCGCATAAAAATGGGAACTGTAGCCGTTGGTCCTCCCACGAACGGCAATGTAATATAACCTTTAATATTAATGCATGTTGTGCTCAAGTTTTCCTATATTTATATACCACTCTGTGTTCTTAATATGTCTTTATAATACACATATTCGGGTGCAATCAAAGTCACTTTATACTAGCAATGCAAACACTGTCAACATACATTGTTACACTTCACTCCAATCAAACAAAAGAACTTTTCTTTTTTGCATGCATTAACTACGTTCTATACCTAATTACTGTTACCTTTTTAACTCATTTTTGGCAGGCCTAACCCGGACTGAGAAAAATGCAAAGGCTCGGTTGAGGTATGCAGCCAACAAAAACAACCTCAATGAGCATCGTCGCCATATAGCTTGCATGAAACGACAAAAGCTGAACACACAAGCACCAATCTATATAGCCAACCATGTCAACCTACTCGAAGATCACACACCAAATACACATTCACTCCAAGATACGCAACGCCAATTCCGCCAAAGATTAGATCACCTCCCACCTCCAAACACATGTTCATGTTGTAATGAATTATATGTTGGGCTACGTACAAGGGTTTACAAAGGTGCCCATACTTGTCACAGATGCATTGTTGAAAAGGATGATTGCCGCTTCTCAAGTTGGAATAACATGGACCCAGGCCCGCAACCTAAGGTGTTATCTTCACTTACACAAGTTGAGGAAATGTTGATAGCAAGGGTCAACCCAATATTGCAAGTGACTCACGCTGTAGGTGGCCAATACAAATATAGGGGCCACACCATATGCTTCCCCCAAGATGTTTCGTCCATAACTAAACACTTGCCTCGGCGCGTTGAAGACTTGGACATCTTAATCATCCGAAGAATCGGAGCAACAAATAAAGCTTACGACTGCTTTGTAAGTAGATCTCATGTTTTGGCTGCATTGCAATTCAAAATAGCTCATGACCCTTACTACAAGGATGTTGTCCTAGACCAACCTGCATTGCATTCCCTACCACCTCACAGTACTGATATATCTACTTCCCTACCACACTTCAATTCAACTATCACAGACAATGCTGAAGCAAAATCAGAAGCAGAGCTTCCCCAAGTTCCCCACCAAATACCCACGAGCGAGCAGCCATCATCTTTTGTGTCCTCCCTCCCTCCAGCCACTTCAGAAGTTGACCAAATAACAAATTTCATCGAAGGCAGGAAAAACAAACTCCGCTACAGTCAATTGAGTGGCCACACATTGGTTCATCCGCGGTCAGCGAATACGACACTGAGGGTTTGCTATCTATGGCTTTTCCAACATTGTTCCCTACAGGGGTTGCATTGTTCCACCAAGCACGCATCAAGAGGGTTCACATGCATGAATACACACTACACCTACTACGTTACCATGATAACAGATTTGGAAGCCATCCGCGCTTTCGTTACTTCATTCTCAACATTATGTTGCGCCACAGAAGCCAATCAACATCTGTTGTTTTCACAAAAAAAAATATAGGTGACAACTTGCCTACCACGGTTTCGATGTTACACCAGAAACTTGCACACACTAGCCGATGCCTAGATCAGAGCAACTAATGTGCTTTGGGTCCAATTTGTGAGGAACTAAATCGTTTTGGTGCAAGCGCAGACATGAACTCACAGATATGATAACCCAACTAGAAAGCCCTACACTTTTCTTCACTTTAAGTGCAACAGATACTAAATGGCCAGATTTACACAAAGCAATGCCAAGAACACCGATGCCACCCTCAACAACTAGCCAGCAGTGGAGAAACGTGAACTTGAACATGCACCCCCATATCGTCTCTGCATACATGGAAAAAAGATTTACAATATTTTGCGAGGAGGTGCTTCAAAAAAAAATGCATTGCACTGACTACTGGTACAGGTGAGCTCACTACCACTTAGATTTTAATACAATACCCCACCTACCCCATTTACCAAGCTGGATCCTCTTTGTGCAAAATACAGGTATGAATGGCAACACCGAGGCTCGACTCATATCCACGGATTTATATGGCTTCCAAATGCACCAAACATGGAGGTCCTAAACTGGGACAACCCCGTGAACTTGATGCGGCAAAGACTTACTTCGACCAATTAGTAACTGCATGGAATCCAAGGGGCCCTGAGAGTGGAAAACCTAGGATACATCGTTCGCAGGAAGATGACCCGTGCTTGTTAGACACATACGGGATACTTACAGACAACCCAGTAGCTGACTATGAGAACTTGTTGAACCGCGTGCAACGCCACTCAAAATGTAGTGAGGCAACCTGCTTGCAGAAAAAAAATGGGACACTTCAATGTAGATATAAAGCCCCTTGGCCACTCCAAGAGTATTCGAGCTTGGGCTTAGATGAAACCCGTAAAAAAAAGTACACCCCTACACACAATGATGCATGGGTCAACATACACAACTCAGACATGCTAGCACTATGGTGAGCCAATGTTGACTGCCAGCCCATTGTGTCACGACATGCGGTCCTACAATACATTGCAAAATATGCAGCCAAGGTAGAGAAGAAATCAGAAAGCTACCATCACATGTTGACAAGGATATCTAATGAAGTTAGCGTCGATCACCCTGCAAAGATGGCCTACAGCAAATTCCTCTCTGAAACTATTGTCGACCGGGACATTGGTGCACAAGAAACATGCCACATGTTACAAAAACTCCCCCTTTCCAGTTGTAGCTGAACATTTATTACCCTATCCGTCGGTAAGCAGGTATTCAAACATGTCCTCCCAGACCTAGGAAACACATTCCAATTCCCTTCATTCATAGATGCATACATAAAACGCCCTACACAATTAGAGAACACCTCCCTCTTTGAAGCTGCTCGTTCCTGGTCCTACAACAACCAAAGGAAAGTTACTCAATGGCTACAAAGAAGAACCCCTGCTGTCGTCCGCGTATTCCCCCGATACAGTGATGTCCCCACCCCAGATGCGATACACTATGAGGATTTCTGCTGGACAGAGCTTCTGCTTTATAAACCCTTTCGACATATCCAAACAGACATTGGCATCTCTACATCTGAAATAACTAACCAATGGGAAAAATTGAAAAACTCTTACGTCCCTTTACATGTTAATAGAGCCACTACTCTAGAAGAAACTGCAACTGGGACAAGTAGTGATGACAATGACTCGCAAGGATCTAATCCGCTGCATGCACAACTATTTGAATGGGAGCATATATCACGCATGCACCCAACACTCAATACAACAATTGATGATGTAGACATGATAGGCCTCCGTGACTTTGACATTAACCATGATTGGAAGGTTCATTCAATCCTGTTGCCTTACAAGTAAGTTCACCTAAATTCATAGACATTGCCCATTGCACTAAAAATTCACCACCATTGTTACTCCACCTACCCATTTAGACACTCTGCAGCTATCATCAAAACAACACCTTGCATACTCGAATTGTGCTTTTCCATGCAACTCAACAAGGGAACACCCACCATTGAAGATGATCATTCAGGGAACCGCTGGTACAGGAAAATCATACCTCATATAATGCATAAGAAATGGGCTTGAAAATATGGCTGGAAAATTAAAATCTTCCCTCCTTGTACTAGCCCCAACAGGTATTGTTGCATTCAATATAAAATCATCTACTATACATTCTTCCCTCCGAATACCCATATCCAACATGAAACCTCTTGAAGGCCAAGCCCTAGAAATATTCCAAGAGCGTATGAGTGCCATATATTACATACTCATAGATGAAATGAGCTTTATACGTCCTATAATGTTACACAACATCAACAAAAGACTTCGTGAGGCATTCCCCCAACATAGTAACCACACGTTCGATAACTACTCAATGATTTTGGTGGGAGACTTAGCCAGCTCCCTCCGGTCAATGATGTACCATTATATTTAGGCAACAAAGTAGAAGCTCCCTTTGGCATGATTTTGATACCGTGATCACCTTGGACACAAACTTTAGGCAAAAAGGATTAAACTCGACACAAATTGAATTCGGAGAAATGTTGACCAACATCAAATGTAGAAGTAACGAAGCTTATTAAGGATTGGTCTCTTCTCATGTCAAGTACAAAGCCATGCATGTCTACCTCGAGAGCAATCCATGTTCATGACTGAGAAGCACCTATTTGCAACAAAGGACCTAGCAAACAAGCACAATAAACAAATGCTAAAATCCTTGCACGTACCAATTGCAATGAGCATCGCAGAACAAAGCAAACATAACTCTGACTCAGACATCAACGACACTCAACTAGACCCGGTAGTTTTCCTATGCACAGGACAAGAGGTCATGTTGACATCTAACTTATGGGTTAGCTCAGGATTGGTTAATGGTGCACTCGGGCAAGTGACAGATATTGTGTACAACCCAGAAACACAACCACCGGACTTGCCATCCTTTGTTGTTGTCAACTTCAAACACTACCAAGGGCCCCCATGGGACATACTCAACCCAACACACTTGCCCCTACCTCCTGTCACACGTGGAAATCGTCGCCAAATCCCACTAAAAATGTCTTGGGGCCTTACCATCCACAAATCACAAGGCATAACTCTTGACAAGGCCACAGTAGACATCGGAAACGTTGACCGTCAAGGACTAACATTCACAGCAATGTTAAGAGTTCGTGCCATCAACGATCTACAA
Source organism: Taxus wallichiana var. yunnanensis (assembly GCA_018340775.1). Lineage (NCBI taxonomy): Eukaryota > Viridiplantae > Streptophyta > Pinopsida > Cupressales > Taxaceae > Taxus > Taxus wallichiana. Next base: position 822,217 of record CM031242.1, on the reverse strand, counting down.
ATCCTACCAGCTTTTACGTTTGAATGCTACGCAAGAATGAGATATACAAAGAACGTAAAATCACGCAAGGAGGAGGAGAAAAGACTTTACAACACGGGGTGGCACATGGTGTACAAGGCATGGAAATACTCCTTCCCCCATCATGCGCATAAAAAAAGTTTCCATGATCTAGGATCCATTGGTAAACTCCGACATTTAATAAGTTAAGAGTTGTACATATATATAAGCAAACCCCACTTGTAATGCAACAGAAACATAATTTACCTTCACTTTGTATCCGACTACATTGCTTACAAAAAATCTCATTCCCTCTCCAAAGATAACTTGTAACTCATTTGCAATTGCTAGTATATAAACATGCATATTCTAACATTCACCAAAATTTGACACACGAGAAACAATATCTAAATTCTCACCAATGAATTTTCTTTTTGAAGTCTTCTAATTTATTAAAGAAGCACTTTTCACATACCAATATATATAGTTTTTATTAATAATAATGTTTGAATTTTTTATTATTTATTTATTCATATATATATGTAATATAATATAAATTATATTTTTATATATTTATTTTATAATTATATTTTAAATATTTTTTTGATAATATGGTTTGTATGTTTTTAATCGAAAGCCTTGTTGACATGAAACAAATAAATAACAATCTCGATTGACAAATACAATCTTCCTTTCGTTAGTATATCCACTTGTTCGAGGGCCTCACTTATTGATCTATGTGTTTGCATAATTACTTGAGCTTATAATTGGTAAAGGAGGCTACAAATTGCTACAAGACACAAGCACTCTAGTTGGGTTTCGAACCCTTAACATGTTCAAAAAAATTATTTTTATTTTGTCCTCTTTATGAGATTGAAATGCTTAAATGGAGCACAAATAGTAGATATTATTTGGGTAGGAAAAATTTGATCCATGGAATGGGTGTGGGACATGTAGGTATTTAATTCAAACCTTTTGATTTCTAACATTCCATTCATATATGTGTCTTATTTATCGAAATAAAAAATGTCCAATTGAAAACCTTGATGCCATGAAATAAAAATAGCAAAGCTTGATATGAAGATAAATTCTACACATCGGTTGCACTCACATGACTATTATGCCAACAAACTCAAAACTATGAAGTGGAGTGCGGATAATAGATATTATTTCCATTAAAATAATAAGATCTTTTTAATATGTACATGGCATGCAAGTATGCAATATCCATCATTTAATTTCCAACATTCCATTCATACTTGCGCCTTGACTACCAAATTAAATGTCATTTAGTTGGCGACCTTGAAGATGAAGATGAAAAAAATATGAGAGAAAATAATTTCTTTCAAATGACCATCAATTAGGTAGACTCAATTATCAATGATCATTCATTCATGTCCTTCTTCCCTACAATTACTAGAGCTTAAAACTAAAATGGGGACCTACAAATTTCTACATGAAACAAGCAAATGGTTGGGTCTCGTACCTTTGACATTATCCTAATTAATTATGCATTATATAATTTATTATTTAATTAATGTTATTAATTAAATAATGTTGTTATTTGGTTTTATTAACCATATTATTTGTTTTATTCAAAACATCATGGATGTTGTTATATTGTTTTAACAATATAATTGTTTGATTGTATTTTTGTGCTTCCCGGATGTATTATGGAAGCTATTGTAATTTTGGTTGTACCTGTGCAACCTTTCTTTTGTCTGCACATGACTATACAATACCTATAAGTATTGCAGTCCAACTATTGTAAATTGGTTGATTGAGTTAATATAATTTTCAGGCTTCCATCCCTATTTACATTTGGTACCAGAGCGAATTAAAGCTCTGAAAGGTGGAGAAGGTTAAAGAGAGAGGAAGAGAGAGTTTTGGAGAAGAAATTTGCTACTCATCGGAGAGCTTGTGTTGCCTCCTGCAGTACTTCCCACATCTCCCATCTAATCCCACAACCTCCTGTGTCAATTCCAGGTAAACGTAAAGCAAATTTTTTTTTCTCTTGGTGCCCTCTACACCAGAAAATTTGTTTCTTGGAAGTATTCATTTTAATAAATATTTTTCCCCATTAGGGTTTTATCTAAAATGTATAGAGATATATCTTCTACATTTGGTACTAGGTAGCTTTATAGATTTTTTTTATTTGAAAATTTGGAGATTATCATGGTCCATTGGCTAAGGTGTTTTGGCTATTATTTGGACCACATCCCATATATAGTCAAGCCCATTACACCAAACCAAGTTGTCACATTGAAGCATACACAGCAACAAAACAAGTAAATGGTGGCAAAATTTAAAAAAAAATTGTTACTTGTGTTCAACATGGACCAAGTCACTGCACATGGCGTTTGAGAAGAACTTGAGGCATGCTCCCACTATGAGTCTTCGTTCAAATAGACCCCGAACCATCCTCAAATGTAGTCACAAATAATTAAACGTGGATTGCACATTCTCCAATGCAAGCAAAACTTTCACTCAAAAAAAAAAAAAAACAAAATGGTATGGCATCTTTAAATGATCTCCATCCTCCACTGTCACTGCGTCGACTTGATCTCCACAAGGTGGAGTTGGGAGCTCCATCACTACATGAATCAAAAGCACCAAACCAAACTCCAAGTTGACCTCAAAACTCTAAATTGAATTACACCATGAAAAAATTGGTGTCATAAGCAAAAAAAAAAAAAAAATTGAAAGAAAAATAGGTGAAACAATTTAAAAAAAAAGCACTGGAAAAAAAAAAAAAGCGAATAATAAAATCAAAAAAAAGGAGATACAAAATAAAAACAAGGAAAGAAGATAAAGGCACTTGATCATCCATTTTTTCACATCCAAATAAAAACCCTAAATTCACCTTCCACACATGCAGCCACGTGGAGCTCATTCTACCAATCACATTCTTTTAAAAAGGTTAGTCTTTTTTTTTTTAAATACAAATTGTTCATTTCATATATAACAAGTGCACTCATAAGAGCCAAGGTGGATAGAGCGAAAGACTTAGAAGTGGGAGGTGTGGGTTCAAATCCCACCCCCAACTTGACATTTTGAAATTTGGTGGAATATTTGGCAAGAACCACTAAATTTAGCGGAAATTCAAATTTAGTTATAACTAACTAAATTTAGTGAGAAAATCCCTAATTTAGGGTAAATTTTTTTTCTCCCATTCAGCTTGTTTTTTCATTCTGGAACATTTTTTTGCTAAAGGAGGGCTATCTAAAAATTGCATTTTCAGCTATATTTTTGCAATTTTTTGCATTTTGGGTCATTTTGGGCTCCGGAGGCCACCAGGGCCCATAAAACAAAAAAAAAAATTTTTTTTGCTTCCATTCAATTTTTCTAGATTTTTGAATGTAATTTGTATACTTGCATTATATTGTACTAATTTGTAGGTTGCCATAGTCAACTGCAAACTTTGTAACTGCTCAAAAACTGGTAAATTTGTAATAAAAAAAAAAAAAAATTGGTTCTGTAACACTCACGAGATCCTAGATCTCATTCGCAGTTTTGGTATATACGGTGCCTCTGGGAAGCACTTACGGGTAAAGCCATCATGACTACTACTACACTTAATGCCTAATATAGCTACAACAACGTCATTTGGGCATCGACCCTTTAAATCGATGGGGAGTAATAAGGTCACAATGCACACACTATGAGCCATCCCATCCGTCATCTGTGAATGATTGCATGACATAAATCTGGACTGAGAAATTATCCAAGTATATAGTGAAGTTACGCGCACGTATGAGGATATTTCTTTGAGCCGGTGTCAATAATCACACACCCCTTTCGATGTACTGTCTTGGTACCACGTATTGAATTCTTTCACGTACGTTAACGCCTCTTTCACGTACCATGGGTATATAGAAAGGGCGAGCTTCTTCCACGTACCACCGGGTATATCGGAAGGGCACGTGTATATAGAAAGGTTCGGTATATCGGACTGATGGTATATAGATTGGGAGACCTTATACCTAGAGTGATAAGAGCCAAACCCTGTCAATGATCTCTATAAAATGGGCACCAATGCCCCCAAATTTTTTTCTTCCGATTCACAATTACTCAGAGGAAACAACTATGCTGCATGGAAGACAAAAATCAAGACACAACTTGAGTTTGAAGAGATCTGGCCTGTTGTGAATGGTACTCTGACCAGATCAACTACTGATACAACACAACAACGGCAGTTTGATAAAGCAGATCAGAAGGCCAAACTCATCATCTTGTTTGGAGTGTCTGATGATGTGTAACCCCACATTCGAGATGCCAAAACAACCAAAGAAGCATGGGATAAGTTGAGCACAATATACGAGGCCAAGAACAAGAATGTTATACTAAATTTGTAGAGTCAGTTACACACATTAAAGTTCAAGCAGAATGAAAAAATAGAAGCTTTCCTAAGAAGAGTTGCAGAATTGAGGGCTTCACTTCTAGCCTAGGAGAAGAGTCACAAATGATGCTCTCATTCCCATTGTTCTAGAGCACTCCCCTCTTCTTACCACATTTTTGTCACAACACTAAACTGTGTCAAATACGATTAGTTAGTTTTGACAAATTGGTAAACCTACTACAACAAGAGGAAGCAATGCATAATAAGGATGATGAAGAGGAGCAGGCACTTTCTTCACATCAAAAATGGAAAGGAAAAGGTAAAGGAAAACCTAATTCCTATCAAAAATCCCAAAATCAAAATCAGTATCAAGGGGATAGACAATAGAAGAAGCAATGTCCAATCTACAAAAGAGGACATAACCTACAAGATTGTTGGTATAATACTTACAAGAAAGGTTCATCAAGCAACTCTTGGACCTCCACAACAATCTAACAAGGGACATTCTAACTAAAATCAAGGGTAGAAAAAGGGAACTGGAAAAGAAGACCCCATCAAAGCAGGTAATATTGTTGAGCAACAAGAACAGTCAGATAATGAAGACTTCTTGTTCACTGCTCGATCAAGTGAACCATCCATGTCATCTAGTGATGTTTGGTATGTTGATTCGGGGGCCACTCGACACATGACCAGCCACAGAGACTGGTTTATTTCAATGAGGGACACGCCATCAAAAAATCATGTTTCGTTGGGAGATGATTCTTCATATACAGTTCAGGGGATTGGGAACATTTCTCTACCCCTTGGTTCACACAAATGTAGACTATCGGATGTCCTATATGTCCCTAGGTTGACTAAGAATCTTCTTTCAGTCAGTCAACTCCTAGATCACAACCTAAAAATTGACTTTGATAGTCAATCCGGCAAGAAAACGTGTTTGATTCGAGACAAATCAAGAGGCTCAAAAATAATTGCAAAAGCCTCCAATGTGGGACGCATGTTCCAACTTGATTTTGTTCACAGAGATGATCAAGCACTTGTGGCTAAGAACTCCACCTCAACATAGTTGTGGCATCGAGATTTGGTCATGTAAGTTTCAAATATCTCAAACACTTCACCGGCGTAATATGGTACATGGGCTACCATCTCTTCAAAGGATACGACAAGTGTCCTCACTACCTAACAGGAAAACAACATAGAGCTTCATTCTAGAGGAGTACATTTCGAGCTCATGGTAAACTTGACCTGGTTCATACCGATCTTTGTGGTCTGATGCAACCAAGTCATTCTGGGTTCCAGTACTTCATGCTTTGTGTTGATGACTATTCAAGAAAAATGTGGATTTTTGTCTTCACAAGAAAAGTGAAGCATTTGAAACCTTCAAAAAGTTCAAAGTAGCAGTTGAGAATGAAACTGGTCATCACATCATAAACTCTCCACTCAGATCGGGGGGGAATTCACCAGTGATGAGTTCAGAGACTACCTACAAACTCACGGGATTCATCGACAAATGCCTCCTCCACACACACCGCAAAAAATGGTGTTGTTGAGAGAAGAAATCATACTATCATGGAAATGGTGTGATGCATGATCGATGATTCCGACTTGCAAAGACATTCTTGGGTAGAAGCAACAAAGACAATAGTGTATTTGTTGAACAGAGCACCCACAATTGTTGCTCTTGATGGAGTAACACCACAAGAAGCATGGTCAAAATGGAAACCATCTATTGCACACCTCAGAGTATTCGGGTGCAAAGCAAGCATGCACATACCCAAACAAACAAAGAAAGAAATTGGACATGAAGTCACAAAACTCATCTTCATTGGGTACAATGAAGAGACTCTTGGGTATAGATTGATGGATCCTAAGACTAGAAAAGTCTACACCAGCAGAGATGTTGAGTTTTTTTGAGAAGAAGGAAGCAGAGACTCCTCCTCCGGACTCACAAGAAGTAGATTTTTCACCAGTTGTAAAAATTGAAGTTGATGTTCCCTCTGAAGATGAAAGTGATGATGGGGATGATGGTGTTGATCAGATAGAACCACGACCCATGGGAATAGTTCAACGTATGCCTAAATGGTGTACAAGTACATTACGAGATGCAAGAATGGATGCTCCACCGGATACATCCACCCTGGACCACGGACTCACAATAAAGCAAGAGAAGAAGTTAACTTTGCTTTGATGAGTAGAGTTATTGAATCAGATGAGCCCTCATAGTCAGAAGCCCTACAGTCAAAATCTTGGAAAGATGCCATGGATTCTTGAATATCAATCAGTGATGAAGAATAACACTTGGCAACTTGTCGATCTTCCACCAGGAAGAAACCCATTGGATGCAGATGGATATTTAAAACAAAGTACAAAGCAGATGGGACAAAGGGACAAGTATAAAGCAAGACTTGTAGCAAAGGGTATGCACAAAAAAAAGAAGGCATTGACTATGAGGAGACATTTTCTCCCATAGCTAAGATCAAAATGATCAGGATGATCTTTTCTCTAGCTGCTCAGTTTGGATGGAAAGTCCACCAATGGACGTAAAAAGTGCCTTCCTAAATGGATATTTACAAGAAGAAGTCTATATGACTCAACCTTGAGGGATATGTTGTACCTGGTCAAGAAGAAAAGGTATGCAGACTCAAGAAATCTCTGTATGGCCTCAAACATAGCACCCCGGGCATGGTACATCAAGATTGATGAGCATCTCATACAACATGGATTTGTTAGAAATCCATACGATCCCAATCTTTACCTCAAAAAGCAAGGGGGAGATTGTGATTGTTGTTGTCTATGTCGATGATCTAGTCATCACTGGCAGTTCAGTGAGGATGATCGATGCAACGAAGAAAGATCTTAATCGATCATTCGACATGACCGATCTCGGGCTGATGCACTATTGTCTTGGATTGGAAGTATGGCAGAAAGAGAATCATATTTTTGTTTCTCAGATGAAATATACCAAGACTACGCTCGAGAAATTTAGGATGATGGATTGCACACCAATTTCTACACCCATGGAGAAATAGATTACAATTATCTCATTCGATCCATCTCCTGAGGTAAGTGCCACTCTCTATCGGTAGTAAATGATCGGGAGTCTCATTTACCTACCTACACTAGACCAGATATCAACTTTGTAGTGAGCTATTATCCAGGTTCATGCAGAACCCAAAGTTTTCATTGAAAGTAGCAAGGTGCATTTTGAGATATCTCAAAGGATCAATGGATCTTGGTCTAGAATACAAGAAGAATGACAACTTCTTCTTGACTGGATATTCGATTCAGATCATGCAGGTAACATTGATGATAGAAAATCCACTTCTGGATTTGTATTCTTTATGGGATCTAGACCAATATCATGGGGAAGCAAGAAACAACACTTTGTTTCTCACTCTTCCACAGAAGTCAGTATCGTTCTACAGGAGAAGTTGTTTGTGAAGTGATTTGGCTATGTCACATACTAGAAGGACTTGGAATACCACAGACAAACCGACCACCATGTATGTTGACAATGAAGGTGTTCTCAAACTTGTTCGCAATCTAGTTTTTCATGAGAGAACAAAGCACATTGAGGTACAGTTCATTTCATACGTGAACATGTGTTGAAGCACAACATCCAACTTTAATTTTTTCCAACAACTGAACAACAGGCAGATATCTTCACAAAGTCACTTGCACGTGACAAGTTCGAGTTGTTCAGGAGTTCCTCTCCTCATCCCTTGAGGAAATGCAAAATTAAGGGGGGGAATGTTAGGATAAAATATTATTATTATCCTAATTAATTATGCATTATATAATTTATTATTTAATTAATTTTATTAATCCAAATAATGTTTATTTTAGTTATTTAACCATATTATTTGTTTTATTCAAAAATAGATGTTGTTATATTTTTTAACAATATAATTGTTTGATTGTATTTTTCTATTTTTAAATTACATTCATGTCATTTCTTATCCAACAAATTTAACACCTCCCATTTGAAAACCTTTTAACGCAAAAAAACAAAATATATATTCCTTTTTTTGGTATGTCCACTCCTTTTCGAGGGCCTCACTTATTGATGGTTGTTTACATAATTACTTGAGCTTACAACTAGTAAAGGAGGCTAAAAATTTCTACAAGACACAAGCACTCTAGTTGGGTTTCAAATCCTTAACCTTTTCAAGTTTTCCAATTTTTATTTTGTCCTCTTTATGAGATTGAAATTCTTAAATGGAGCACAAATAGTAGATATTATTTGGGTAGGAACAATTTGATCCATGGAATGGGTGTGGGACATGTAGGTATTTAATTCAAACCTTTTGATTTCCAACATTCCATTCATGTTTGTGTCTTATTTATCCTCTTTGTGAGATTGAAATGCTTAAATGGAGCACAAATAGAAAATATTATTTGGGTAGGAACAATTTGATCCATAGAATGGGTGTGGGACATGTAGGTATTTAATTCAAACCTTTTAATTTCCAACATTCCATTCATGTATGTGTCTTATTTATTGAAATAAAAAAATTCAATTAAAAACCTTGATGCCATGAAATAAAAATAGAAAATCTTGATATGAAGATAAATTCTACACATCGGTTGCACTCATGTGACTAGTGTAAACAAGATCAAAACTATGAAGTGGAGTGCTATAATAAATACTCTTTCATTAGAAGATTGCGAGCTAGGGAACATTTTAGTGGCAAATATTCATTAATTCACGAATATTCCAGATTTTAAATTTTGAAATTGATGAATTTTTAGGGTAGGAATTAGGACCAGGTCACCAAAATTTTCTAGGTACAAGTTAATTTTAGGGTCACTTCATAAGAAGTTTCCACCAATAGTCAAATTTTTTTCATTCAAATCACCTTTAGCGCAAAATTAAAATTTTCCAAATTTACCTCATATATATATACTATTTAAGTATTTCAATTCATTATTTTGTATGTAAATTCCAATTATCAAATATTCCTCACAATTCCTTTCTTCTTTAAAGATCAAGATCATCATTAACTGGATATTCCTTTCTTCTTTAAGGTAGTCATTATTTTTATCATTTTATATTTCATGATTAATTGCTACGAACCTCAATGTCATCGTCACGGTAGTATGTAAAGTTTTACCAACCGAAACATTGTGCATTTCACCATCCGAGTAGCTTAGCGTATCTTACTTTCTCGGTAGCATATAAAATGGTACATAATGGTAAAATCCATAATTCTACTAACCGTAGCATTGTGTATGCTAATCATCTATTTTAACTTCCATTTACAATTTTGTAAATATTTTTTAAAAAATAACATATTTGAAAATTACACTTGGATATGGGTAAGTGCACCAAGTTTGGGGGCCAAAGGGGGTCTAAATTGGACGCATTTTTTTGAAAAATAAAAAAATTCATCTTGTACGAGTTTTTGAAATAGTTACACTCAAAATTGGAAGATGTTGTAGAAATATGAATCATAGAATTTTGAGTCTAGTTTCTAAGATACTAAATTTTATTGAAAATGGATAAGTTTAAGTGGGTCAAACAACTAAAATACCAATAAGTGCTCATGTTTTTGTTAAAATACATATTAGAGTGACTTTAAGTGTGACCCCATTTTTTTGAGTACCATTTAGTATTTTGAAAATCCTTTGGTAGAAAGATAGCTAGGCGCATCTAGTTTTTTGTTAGAATTTTTAAAGATATTTTTAGTGAATGTTTATTTATTTATTATTTTTCTAGTACATAAATTTTATGTTTTGAAAAATAACGGAGAAATCTAACCATGCCCCCCAAACTACCAAAAATTATATCGAAAATTAGAATTTTTTTGAATATGTATATAATTATGCCTAGTTTGTGCTAGTATATTTTTTTCAATTTCGATCACCCAAATAAAAGATACACGATGAAAGCTAGACATATTTAAACTTCAAAAATAGTTATAAAAAGACATAGTTAGAAAATAAATAATATGGAAACCTTATATTAGTCATAAAATTTGAAAAATTATATTTTTAGAAAGAAGAAACTCTGCTCTATGTCATGGTATAATTTTTTTAAATGGATCAATTGTTTTATTTTGATTTATCATAGAGGAAGTGGAATTTTTACATTTTCTTGCACAAACATGTTGTTTGTTGTGTTTTTAGGTCCATGCCTTAGGCTTTGGGATCCAAACTTGATCCCAAGCCTTGAGGCATGGCTTGGAAAAAAGAAAAAAAAAAAAAATCATACGCGTTATAATGCGTACACGTTACGTATAGTATAAAAATTGTATATGATTTTGACATGCTTTTATTTACAAAAATAATTATTTATGTAAATATAAGAAATTAGGTCACTCTACACCTTATGGAACTAGTCTCACAACTCCATTAGTCACGGTTTAGGAGATAGTTTTTATAGTATAATATGGTCAGTACATAGGTAATTTTCAAGCTTTCAACATTCAACCTAAATATTTTAGCATTTAAATTTGACAATCGAAAACCTAAACCCTAAACCGAAGCCCTAAACCTAAACCGCAAACCCAAAACCCCAAACCCTAAACCATGATCCCTAAAGCCTAAAACCTAAACCATAAACCTTAAACCTAAATCATGACCCCTAAACCCTAATCCTTAAATATTCATCCCTTACCTAGATCCCTACACCAGTAAATCTTGACCCATTAGAAATAAACCCTAAAATATGAACCATGAGCCTTAAATGTTAAACCCTAAAACCCAACTACTGACACACATATGAAAACTAAATCCTAAACCCTAACCCATTAACCTAAACCATAAACATTAAATCTTAAACCCTAAATTGATCCCTAAACCCTAAACCATAATCACTAAATCCTAAACCCTAAACTTTGTGACCTAAACCTTTAACCCTCAACCATGAGACATAAACCCTAAACTATGAACCCCAAACCTAAAAAAAAAATAATAAACCTAAACCTATTCTAGTAAACCTAAACACTAAATCCTAAACCCTAAACCCTTAACCCCAAAACCTAGACCCTAAACCCTAAACCTAATCCCTAAACCCTAAGCACTAAATCCAAGCCCAAAGCTCTAACCCCAAACCTTAAAAAAATAACTCCAAACCCCAAACCTTAACCCATAAACCATGAACCATGAACCATAAACCCTAAACCCCAATCCATAATCCCTAAACCATAAACCATAAACCTTAAGCCTTAAACCCTACACCCTAATCCTTGAACCCTTAACCCTAAACCTTAAACTGTAATCCCGCACCCTAAACCCTAAATCTAGAGCCACTGATCTCTAACCCCTAAACCTTAAACCCGTAACTAACCCATAAACCTTAAACCCATAACTAACCCATAAAATTTAAACCCGTAACTCCAAACCACGAACTCGAGTCTTAAACCCTAAACCATGCACCCTAACCCCTAAACCCTAAACCACAGCCTTGAGCCCTAAACCATAAACCCTAAACCTTAAACCCTAAATTTTAACACCTAAAGGTATGTAAACCCTAAACCCTAAAATAAATCACATTTAAAACCCTAATATCTAAACCCTAAGCACTAAATCCTAAACCATAAACCCTAAACCAAAAAAGCTAAACCTTAAAACCTAAACCCTAAGCCCTAAACACTAAACCATAAACCCTATATCATAAACTCTATCACCTAAACCCTTAACACTCAACCTTGAGACCTAAATCCTAAATTATAAACCCTAAAAACTAAAAAATAAAACCTTAAACCACGAACAGTAAATCTTGAACCCTAAACCCTAAACCCTAAATCCTTAACCCTAAACCTTGAACCTGGAGCCATGAGCCTAATCCTTAAACCTTAAACACTAAATCTAGAACCCTACACTCTAACCTCTAAACCTCATATATTTCCAGTAGGTCTCATGAGTGAGTTCATTTTTGAATATATGAGGACCATATTTCCTAGTCTTATGCCTAGAACCATCATTAAGTCTGTTTTAATAACTACCTTGTTTATGAAAGGTGGGTATTTCCCTCCTTCAAAATATCAATAGATGAAAGACATCAAATTTTGATGAATCTATTTGAAATTTATTCCTACGAAGTTGATGAACCCTTTTCATTGAATACTCTCAAGTCAATACTAATAAGAATGGGTAAGACACAAAACATTACATTAAATGAAATAGTTCGCATGCAATGGGCATTTCCTTCCTTTAAAATATCAGTAGATGAAAGGCATCAAATTATGATGACTCCTCCTATCATTCCTTTATGAGAATGGGTAAGATAGGACATTAGGTGATTGAATGGGTGAGCCTAATCCATTAACCTTAAACCCTGAGCCCTAAACCCTAACCCCTAACTCCTAACCCCTAAACCTTGAATACCTGTTTTCCCTAAACCCCGAATGTTGAGATGGTGTGTTAAACCCTAAACCTTATAACATAAACCCTAAGCACTAAACCCTAGATCCTAGAGAAAATCCCTATGTTTCAGATCGTGATCGATTGAGAAACGAAGAACTCCTTTTTGTCTTGAGAAGGACTACTTGGAAGGACTACCGCAAGTAAGAATACAGGACCACCAGATTTTAATTAGACAATAAATGAGGGAGCTACTTTAGGCCCGGAAATATAAAACTTCCTTTGAAGGTGGTCGGTTCCCCTTTTAATATGAATTAACACAAATGATAACAAAGAAAGCTATTGCAAAATCACGATTTAGGTATCTCGTTACAAAGCAATAGAAGCTAAATTATCAATAATAAAGCGTCACGTTGTTTGTTTGGTTACTGGTCGTTGATACGTTCAGGTTGAGTTATAGGGATAAACCAGACTGGATCTGAGGTTGTTAGGTGGCAAATAGGTGAGAAAAAGGTTTCGGGGTATAAGTCACAGTGACCGACGCAGCAAGTCAGCTGGGTAACCGACCATGGTTAGAGAACCGCTGCCGGTAGGGGATAAACGATACCGGTAGGGTCAGCAATCTAAGTGCTTCTGGATAGAGGTTGGTTGCAAGGTGATTGTGGGGTTATTAAGATTGGGGATGGATGAGGGGAATGATGGGAGGATAGGGAAGACTCAGAGTGTGGTAAAATGGCCTTCTGGGCAATATCAGGATGTATGGGTGAAGGTTAAGTGCAGTATGTTGTTGGTAGTAGATCTAGGAATAAACTTATGATTACTATTAATCAACAGGCTCAAGAAAATGGTGCTTAGAAACATATAAAACACTACTTACTCACTCCTGATGCGAGATGCGGTTTCAGGACTGTGATGATGAAGACAGGACCCAAGTTGGATGATCTGACAATCCAAGATGAGTTATCTCCTCTTCTGATGCTCGGATGAGTGTTACTGGGCTCTGGTTATTCAGTTGCAGTCTTGGGCTTGATGTCCTTCTCTGCAAACTCTTCCTGTTTCTTCACTTGTCTCTGCTCGGCCAAGCAAAATCCGGATCCTTTCGATGATTTCTCTTTTTTTCTCGATCAAATCAAAATCCGATCCTTTGTTTTTGGTTGGAAGTGGTCATTTACGGGAACCGATGGCGGCGATTCTGCAACCGACGGCGGTCAAATAGGAACCGTATCGGTCGGTTTCAAAGTGGGCTATTTTTGGTAAAATAGCCAGCTTTCCCTCCTTTTCTCCCGAGGGATTAGTTGCGGGCTTGGTCAAGTCATTATGAAGTTGGTTTTAGGTGCGGATGAGGAGTAATTAGTCATAGGTGTGAAATGTGGACCAAGTTATAGGTCTTAATTAGGTTAGTTTAGGGTTAAGACTAGGTCATGATGAGGTGGCAAAATGAGGTGGCAGGTATGGCGATGTGGATTTATTAATTATAAGATAATTAATAAATAATTGTGTAAGGTTTAGGTGGTGAGGTCAGGTTGCGAAATGAGATGCGGGTCACAAGGGGTCGTAAGACACAAATTTGGTGTCTACATTAGCCCCTTATTGTCGTGTAGTTTGTTTTGTAAAGCTGCACGGACAATAATAAGAAGTGGTTACCCCTGTTAAGGGTATAGGTAATCCCCCTCAAATCTATCACAGATTGAGGTAGCGTGAAAGCAGGGATAGGGTTGATAAAGGGTAAATGGTGTTGAGATAACGGTAAGAGGGTGGGGTAGGTCCAAGGAAGCAGACGCACGTTGAAATGCAGTAGTGCGACCAGGGTATATGATTTGAAGAGCAAACAAGCAATTCATAGGCAAAGGTCGATAGTTTATCCAAACAAGGGTGATATAATCCTGGTATCCAAGGCATAGGAAGTAGCTCCAGGGTATATAACGGGTAAGGTACAGGAACGTTTGGGCATGTTCGGCAGTACCAAATGGTTGGTTTGGTTGAGATAAACGTCACGGTCTAAGTCTAGGCAAAGTTGGTCGACTGATCAAGTCAAGGACCCTGATCATGCTAAAACACGAACAGGTGAGCTCGATTGAACAAAAAGGTACATGATGGATGGATAAAATAAAACGTTGATTGTGGGTATGGTATTTAATTGGTGCGGCCTTAGGTCGGGCCAAATGGTTAGGTGCGGCCTTGGGTCGGGCCAAATGGGTTGGTTGCGGCCTTGGGTCGGGCCAAATAGGTTGGTTGCGGCCTTGGGTCGGGCCAAATGGGTTGGTTGCGGCGGTCGGGCCAAATGGTTGGTTGCGGCCTTGGGTCGGGCCAAATGGTAGGTTGCGGCCTGGGTCGGGCCAAATAGGTTGGCCTTGGGGTCGGGCCAAATTCTGGTCGGCCTGGGTCGGGCCAAATGGTAGGTTGCGGCCGTGGGTTGGGCCAAATGGTAGGTTACGGCCTTGGGTCGGGCCAAATGGGTTGGTTGCGGCCGTGGGTCGGGCCAAATAGGTTGGTTGCGGCCTTGGGTCGGGCCAAATGGGTTGGTTGCGGCCTTGGGTTAGGGCCAAATCGGGGTCGGGCCAAATGGTGGTTGCGAATTCGGCCTTGGGTCGGGCCAATGAAGTTAACAAAGGGTTGTCAACGAAGGTGGATATAGGCGATGTTGGTATAAAGGGCTATTAGTAAATAAGGGGTGAAATTGGGGTAGAAGTTGGAATAAAACCGATGTCGATTATCTATGACCGATATCGGTTAGGGGACCGATACCGGTTCCTTAGGGCATAATAAAACCGATATCGGTTATAGGTCAAAAACCTATAAAAAGAAAAATACGGCCTGTCATTGTCACATTTGCAATTTGAAAACCGATTTGGGTTGTCTGAGGTGGATTATTGAGATTGGAGCATTTGTTGGTTGAGGTGGCACTATTTGAGTGGAGAATTGAGTGTTTAGTGGACCCTAGTGAGTAGGAGGCAGCAGTTGATTGGTGGAGGACCCAGCAGAGGAGAGGTGGAGCTATGGCACAGCCAGGAGGAGCAGGAGGTGCTGGACCAGCTGGACCACCACCACCCATCCCACCACGACGACGTGTCGTCGTACCGGTAGGTTCGAAACCCTTCATTGTGTGAATTTGATGTTGTTAGGCTATTTTTGGGGGTTTGGGTAGGAATCCATGTTTTGGTAAAATAATGAATAAATTGAAGTTATTTAAAAAACGAAGAGGATAGATGGGTAAAATAGGGTAAGGCGGCAGGGTGGGTAGATTTTTAGGGTGTTTGGGTGGGTAAATAGGTATAAATAGGCAAAAAAGGATTTTGGGGGGCCGCGTCGGGTTCGGCTCCGTGATTTTTCAGTGACCGATGCCGGTCACTAAGCGACCGGCATCGGTCAAGAAATTTTGGGGCAGGTTGGGTTTGCGGGTGACCGGTGTCGGTCGTACATCGACCGGCGTCGGTGGAGAGGGGACCGGTTGCGGTCATGGGTGACCGGTACCGGTCCATTTTGCTGTGGTTGGGGGTGTTTGGTGGTTGTTGGGGCTGTTGTTTGGGTGTTTGGGTATTAGTGGTTTGGGTGTTGTGTTTGTGGGGGTGAAGAGGGAAGGGGTAGAGGTTAATAAGAAGGTTGATTGGTGAGTGGGGGGAAAAATGGGGCGATTGTGTGGTTGGTGCGGTTCGGATAGAGTAGGTGTTGGGCATGAATGGGGAGGTGTTAAATTGGTAGGGGCATAGGTAAATGGCGAGAGTAGAGCTGAGTAAATGGTAGTGTGCGAGATAAGGCAAGGGGATATCGTAAAGTTTTTAGGGTAAAATAGGTGGGTGTAGGTGTGTGTTATAGAGTCGGGTTGTGGTCGGGTGGGTAAAAAGAGGGTATAGAAGGTTAAAGTAGTAGTTGTTTGAAAGGGTAGGTCTAATGCAGTGGGTGATTTTGTGCAGGCACGTCAGCAGCTGACTATGCGGGATAGGATGCCTCCGCTGTTGAGACGGATGCGGCCACACGTGTCCGCGGCGCAGTGGGGTATCATGCGCGAGGTGGGACTCGGCGAGTCCAGCGATACAGAAGCGATTGACAGGGATCACAGTTTGATGGTCGCCCTCATCGAGAGATGGGATCCGGCGACCAATGTGTTCCATCTCCCGACTGGAGAGATGACCATCACATTGGAGGATGTGTATCGCATCCTTCGATTACCGATTGATGGAGAGGCAGTCTTTCAGGTTGACGCTGAGACAGCCATGGATAGCATCCTACACGTATTCGGGGATGCAGCTGCGCTACTGACATATCACAGCGCGAGTATCGTGTATGGGGATATGTACCGAGCCCACCGCCATGAGACACGGCTTGCCGTGCTGATGATGATCGGGATCACCTGCTTCGCCCTCCCGACTCGAGAGGAGGCCGCTTTCCACGGGCGCTTATGGGGTGCTACATGAGATGGTGGAGGAGCACACATGTTATGCTTGGGCACCATATACCTGTGCGATTATACCGAGGCTGTGGGGCTATCTCGCCCGGATGAGGCGATTCGGGATTTGCTCGACGTTTTTACTACTCTGTTGGGCATATGAGCATATCATATGCATTAGACCAGTAGGGCTGCCCCAGCAGCCAGGGCCACAGGTCATCTATAGATACGGCTTTCAGAGGTGGTTGGGGGTCGTGGGCCAGCCACGAGCAGTGCTTGCAGGGCGGGACGTCACTTATTACAGACATATGTTAGAGGGCTTGACAGCGTTAGATATTGTATGGAGACCTTATAGAGGTCATCACCCACACGGAGGAGCCCGAGCACAGTTGCAGTGGATCCAGTATACATTCTGGATAGCGGGACGGAGGCCGGGAGAGTATGAGAGGATACCCCTGGAGAGGGTACGCAGGCAGATGGGGCTACGACAGGATGAGCCACCTCGCTTCCCTCAATACCGGAGGGATGATGTAGAGGCTCCACTGCCTGCACCATAGCCCGTGGACCCAGATTGGGTTCTTGAGAGGCCAGCGAGATGATACCATAGATGATGCTAGCTGCACAGGAGCATTTTTGGTTTGGTGGGCGAGAGAGAGCTGCGAGGATAGCACAGCCCGCACAGCCAGACTTAGCGGCTGTTAGAGCAGAGAGGGACCAGCTCAGAGGGTAGGTACAGTTATTACAGGGGCAGCTTGCTGCCGCACAGGCACAAATAGGTGTCTTACAGGGGCAGCTAGCCCAGCTCGAGTACAGTACGAGCACGAGCACAGCGGCACGAGCTGTGCAGTACAGCACTGGCAGCACCACTGGCCGTACACATGCACACCACAGTACAGTGCAGGTACCACCACGGCCCACGAGCACCACCACTGCCAACCAGCACAGCACAGGGGCACTGGTAGTAGGAGTCAGGGGACCAGCCCCAGCACCTACGGTGGCTCGAGATCGTTATATGGAGGCTAGAGCGGAGGCCCGGTACTATCAGGATATTCTTGATGGTACCAGGGCTGATTATCAGCCATATGCGGCACATAGAGCAGAGACCCTCTCGGGCCGAGAGATCTCAGGGAGGTGCAGCCACAGCCGGTGGGTCTGCGTGATAGCGGGAGGCGAGAGGCAGCACAGGGACCAGCGGCGACGCAGCGGCGGCGGTGGAGAGAGCTGAGGGGTCCCTGCATATTTTGTATTGGTTCATTGGATATGGGCACCGGTCTGCGAACCGGCTATGTTTATAGAGGCCTGCGTGCCTAGATATTATGTATTCATTTATTCATTCATTCATTTATTGTATATACCAGCCTGCGAGCCGAGTACGGGTTGTACAGTGATACCGGCCTGCGAGCCGAGTATGTTTTTGATATGAGAGACCGGCCTGCGAGCCGAGTCGAGATTATTGACAGTTATTGCGGCCTGCGTGCCGGCTTTGTTGTATTATGAGATCACAGAGGCCCCGATGCAGGGCACATTGTATATTTGAAACTTTGTATATATATAGATATGATGATTTGACCCACATGTTGTGCGTAAAAATGTGTTAAGTGTTTTGAAAATGGTTTGTGATATTTAATGTATGATGAGTTTGATTTACATGGTGTTATATATTAATGATGTTGATGTCTTTTGTTGATGGGATGTATGTATGTATATATAAATGATGAGTTTAATTGACATGTAGTGTTATGAAATGTTGTATGTTTTGTCATTTGGTTTGTGAATATTGAATGTTTGTAGCTATTGATTTGGATTCAAATGGTGTATAGATTGATGGTTTTTGATATCGTTTGTTGATGGCTTGGTTGTTCTTGTAAGATAGATAGATGATGTTGATGAAATTGTGATGAGATATGGATTTAATGAAAAATATGGATAATGGTGTTGTTCATGCAGGAAAAAGGGGCGGGCGCCACAAAAATTTGCAAAAATGAAAAAAAAGGCTTAGGTTTAAGCAACAAGGGGGACATGACCGATATCGGTTATGTAACCGATGTCGGTAGCTATATGACCGATATCGGTTATGTAACCGATATCGGTTATGAAAGAATTATTTTCCTAAAAATAGAACTGCTGGGTTGGCAACTTAAGTTCTTATTTTTAGCATTCTTATTTTTAGAGTCATGCAACAAGTTAAATATGCGAATGCGACGCTATTTGACAACTGCTACAGGTAATTGCATGAAAGAATTTGAGTGATAAGGAGGAAAGAGACAGGTGAAGTGAGCGTGGGCTGAGATTCAGAAGGCAGAAAGACAAGTTATATTTGAAGAGGGTGGTGAACATGGCTGAACGAGGAGAAGCATCCAGCAGGCAGGGACGAGGGGGAAGACATGTTCCGCCCCAAGCTGCTGCATCCCGAGAGGTAAACTGTTTGGTTGTAATTTGATTCTTGCATGTGTTGTAAATAGGATGAAAGAAGTGTAAGTGGGTAAAGATGAGAAAAAAGGTGATAGGCAAGGGTTGGGGATGGTATGAGTGCTACGGGGTAGGTAAACAGGGTGGGTATGTATGTTTTTAGGTATAAATAGGAGTAAACGGGCAAAATAATTATCGTAGGTGTATGCTTTAAGCAGGGTAGGTATACTTTGACAGTGACCGGTATCGTTTATAGTAACCGGTATCGGTTATCAAACCGGTATCGGTTATGCATAACCACTATCGGTCACTGTAAGAGTTTCCAGATTTTGAGAAAAAACCCGTAGAGATTTGTTCTTTTGAATAATTATGTGTCGTTTTGATGTATGCAGGAAGAAGCAAGGTTAAGGATGAATGATACTGTGCCAGCGTTGTTGTCACGAATCCGAGCGGATGTAACACCAGCTGAATGGGCATTGATAAATCGGTTGGGGTTAAGTGGAATCCGCTATTATTCAAGAATCGCGCGTAACCATGCTATGTTGCAGGCGTTGATTGAGAGATGGAATCTAGAAAAGAATACCTTCTATCTACCAACAGGGGAGATGACAGTGACTTTGGAAGATGTGTTCCGTATTTTGAGACTCCCAATGATAGGAAAAATAGTGTATCAGGCGTTGCCCGTGCATGGGGGGGCAGCGATAACAATAGTATTTGGGTCAGCTGCACGAGATTTGACACAGCGAGGTTTATCATTTACGTATGGTACAATGTATGCAACACACCCTGAGGAAACAAGGTTGGCCGTGCTATTAATGATAGCGGTGGGGTATTATGCATTGCCGAGGGTGGAAGGTGGAAGATTTCCCAAAGCATTGATGAGTGTTATTTGGGAAATGATAGAAATGAGCGTGACATTCGCATGGGCACCCGCATATCTGGCAGAGTTATATAGGGGTTTATGGGCATGCAAGCGAAAACACAGGACGACACTGGATTGTTCGTACTTATTACATTGTTGGGCCTATGAGCATATTGTTTGTGTGTGTCCAATAGGCCGACCCATTGAGTCGGGAGAGGTAGGAGTGCAAAGGTTGGGATTCGGACGATGGGTCCAGACAGAACAAGAGCGAGATCCCAGGCCGTGATAGATGACATCGAGTATTATAGACAAGTATGGGAGATGGTGGCGATTGCGGATATTTGTTGGAGGCCATTGGGAACTATATGGTGACAGAGCACATAGCTGAGGAGTTGAGGGGTGTAGAGCGATTGAGGTGGATCGCAGGGCATAGGCCGGGTGAGTACGAGAGGATTCCTCTAGATCGCGTGCGGTGACAATTTGGGTTCGTTCAGGATATTCCTATGACATATAGACCATACATGAGGATCGACGCCGAGGCAGCATTCTCACCTCCCCGGCCTACACCTCCAGAAGGGCCAGAAGAGATAGCAGCCGATCGTAGGGTTATGGATGCGGGAATGATGAGGCGTATAGAGTATGGTGGGTAGCAGAGCTGCGAGGTGCACGTGAGTGCCCTGACATAGCTGTGATTACAGCGGAGAGAGAGATCGTCTGGATTTGGCTCACCAGCTTCAAACACAGGTGAATGAGACAATGGGATTGTTAGAGGCTTCCCAGTTACGAGTGGAGAGACTGGAGGCAAGATTCCTCCACGCGAGAGGACGTATTCGTATGTTACAGGAGATGTTGGCGGATCAATGGGAGGAACCAATGGCAGTGGCACCTTTGAGGATGGAGAGGCCCACGGAGGGGCATCGATGATCACGATCACCACCTGATTCGGGAGGAGGTGTAAGGGTCTGAGTGAACTTCATAGGAATATAAGAATAAATAAGGATGCCGGCCTGCGAGTCGATGATAGAGAAGATGTATTTGTTTAACATCTAAAATAAAACTAAATATGTATGTTCTTTTGAGTGATGATAAGAATAAGAATGGTTGTGTTTTAAATGTTGTTTTTGTTTGTTTTGAAAAAGGATAAAGATGAACGTTGGCGAATAGAAATACACGAAAAACATTTATATTGACAACACATGATAAGGTATGGTAGGGGATGGTCGAGCTAACCTTGGGAGACTCCATGTCTCCTAAGTGCTGCCTACATAGCCCATTGCACAAAGCAAGGAAGGGCCTCAGACCGATGTAGTTCTCCCTTAAGACCAGGGAGAGGTGAATTCAGGCAATTTAGGTATGGTTAGGCAATTTGTTGGTTGGTAAAAATTTGATGGTGGTAGGGTAATGTTGTTGGCGTTGGTAGGGTAAAGTGAAAGTTAGCATACCCAAGTAGTGGGGAATCGTGTCCTGATTAAGGTCAACACACAATCCTAGAGCCGAGCAAAAGAGGCAAGAGTGTCCCATAGTTGAGGAGAGCTAAACAAACCACATA
The DNA here is from genome assembly GCA_018340775.1 of Taxus wallichiana var. yunnanensis. Classification (NCBI taxonomy): domain Eukaryota; kingdom Viridiplantae; phylum Streptophyta; class Pinopsida; order Cupressales; family Taxaceae; genus Taxus; species Taxus wallichiana. Next base: position 800,370 of record CM031242.1, on the reverse strand, counting down.
TTAATGTAGGATGAGCTTGAATCCCTAGGTACCTTGCATAGGCGAGAAGTCGATAGGTGAAAAGAGTGGTATAATCACAATATATCGGATATACGTCACGTCCCTTGAGTTTTGTTGCTTTGACAAATGGTGAGGTGAGGTGGTTGATGTGGGCGAGGGTGCAGAGAACTTATTATAAGATGATTATTCTGATAAAAGAGAACCAAACCTAAATAGACAAGTCCATGACTCAAAAGTGTTTTGAAATACTGCTTTTATTTTTATTTTATTTTGCTGGATATAGACTGATCGATGTGGGAAGTCTACATGGGATATGTATTTTGTTGTTCTTGAGGTCTTCACGAAGCTGATCAATGCGAGAAGCTTCTGATAAAGGCTGACTGTGTATAGCTGTCCTTGAGGAGCGATCTATTTATAGTAGCAGCGGTGTTTATGTATAGCTTGTCCTTCGGGGAGCAGTCTATATATAATAGTAGCAATAGTTTGGCATATAGCTGTCCTTCAAGGGAGCAGTCTATTGTATAATTTAGAGGTCTAGATGTCCGTTGGGCATAAAGCATCTAGTTTTTGTAAGAAGTTTGACTCAAGAAAATCCCATAAGTGTTTTAATTAAGAATGTGTCATTTTGATACTTTGAAGTCATGGACTAGACTAAAAGGGGAAGGCATCTTTTAAGGGAGGTGATAATCAAACCATGTGAGCTGGATTTTATTACGAGATGGAAGAAACAAAGTGTATGCGGTGGTAAATGAGCTCAAGGGACGAGCGTAAGGGAGATAAGAAGTGATATAACACTAATTTCAACAGTAGAATGGTCGAAGATGCAAGGCATTAAGGGGCTCAGGCTCAGGTTTACCATTAAGCGAAGCTAAACGATAAGTGCCCGATCCATAAGTGTGAGTGATAATGTAAGGCCCAATCCAATTAGGAGCAAATTTTCCACGTTTGCTCTTTTCTAGTTTGGTTACATGTTGATTCTCTTTGAGGACAAGATCACCAACCTTAAAGGTACGCTCATGAAGTCATTTATCATAAGCACGCTTGATGCGTTTTTGGTAGATTTGAAGGTGATCAAGAGCCGTAAGATGACGCTCGTCAAGAAGCTCTAATTGGGCTAACCACTCTTGGCGGAAATCATCATTGGTGAGAATATCCTGAAGAGATATTCTGAGGGAGGGTATTTGTACTTTGAGAGGCAAGACAGCCTCGGTACCATATACCAAAGAAAATGGTGTGGCATTAGTGGAGGTACGAATGCTAGTACGATAAGCCCAAAGGGCAAAGGAATGTGATCATGCCAATTTCTTCCGGACTCATTGACAACTTTCATGAGGATTTTGGTTAGGGTTTTATTAGAAGATTCAGCTTGACCATTGGCCTGCGGATAGTAAGGTGATGAGAAACTAAGTTTGATACCAAAGTTGTCACAAAGGTCTTGTAACAACTTATTTTTAAAATATTTACCATTATCTGTTATTAGGCGATGAGGAATACCAAAACGACAAATAATGTGATGGTTAACGAATTCGACAATTTTTTCTTTTTTGATTGAAATGAGTGGAATGGCCTCCACCCATTTTGTGTAATATTCGGTTCTTGTGATTATCCAACGGTGACGTTGTGAAGAGGGTGGGTGGATCTCACCAATAAGGTCTAAACCCCATTGTGAGAAAGGCCAAAGATCTCGTGCGACCTGTAGCGGATGGCTAGGAGTATGTTGAAGGTTGGCATGTTGTTGACACATAACACAACGCTTAACATATTCGTAGCGATCGTTATTAAGTAGGCCAATAATAACCTAGGCGAAGGATTTGTTTAGCCACGGCAAGGCCACTAAAATGTCCACCACAAATGCCATCATGGACTTGTTGGATGGTATAGGTGACCTCCGCACTAGTTAGACATCGAAGGAGGATGCCATCAAAGCCACGTTTATAGAGGAGTCCCCCCATGACAACATAACGAGAAACACTTTTAAGAAAAGCACGTTTGCCGTTACTAGTAAGGTCAGGTGGGAGAACAGAGGTTGTAAGGTAGTCGTGAAATTGGTGGTACCAGGTATCCTGCGAATTAGCAGACACATTATTTATCATACAAACAACCGGGGCTGAGTAGGATGGGGCAAAAAGTTGTTGGACCAAGACGAATATGTCAGAGTCAGTTGGTGAGGCAGGAATTTGCGAGGCTAAGCAAGCCATAGTATCCATAAATTTGTTAGTGGAGCGGGGAATGGTCTGGATAGAATAACGAGTAAATGAGGTCAAAAGTGAATCCACGTAATGTTTGTACTTTTGAAGTTCCTCATTCTTACATTGGTAGATGCCCATAACTTGATTGACTACCAATTGAGAGTCACCAAAAATATTAATAGATTTGACACCTAAGTGTAACACTGACACAGAGACCCAAAACAAGGGCCTCGTATTCCATTGTATTATTAGTGCGGGGAAATCAAGCCGAATGAAAGAGGCATAGGTTCAGCGTTAAGAGGATGAGAACAACGCCGGCTCCTCCGCCATGCGGCATTTGATCCATCGAAGAAGAGGTCATTTGATATGACTCTTCCCCGAGTGAAAGAGTGGCGATGAGTTCGTCGGGAAATTAAAATTGGTGAATTGTTCCCAGGTAAAGGGGCCTCCATGAAGTTGGTCCGCATGATAGTTTGTCCTTTGATTGACTTACATTGTACAAACTCAAGGTCAAGGTCAGCGAGGAGCATAAGCCATCGGGCGATGCGTTGGTTTAGATGTGGTTTGGCATACATATAATGAATGGGGTCCGTGTTGGTGATGACAAAAGTTTTGTGATTCAGGAGGTAATGTCGGAGTTTGGTGGCTACGAATGATAGGGCTAGGCACAATTTTTCTACATGTGTATACCTAGTCTCGTAATCCACGAGAGTATGACTTATATAATAAATGGCTTGTTCTCGACGTGTCGAGTCCCGATGTGCGAGCATGGCTCCTATAGCATGGTCAGTGGCAGAAAGGTAAAGGTAGAAAGGGCGATCATCCTGAGGTGGAATAAGCACGGGTGGCTGCAAGAGATAGGATTTGAGAGCTTCAAAGGCTTGGTGACACTCTTCACTCCATTGAAAGGCAATGTCCTTTTTAAGAAGGTGATGAAAAGGTTGACATCGATCCGAGAGTTGGGAGATGAAACGCCGGATGGATTGAAGTTTACCCTGCAAACTACGTAATTGTTTGAGGTTTTTGGGTGGGGGCATTTCTAGGATAGCTTTTACTTTAGATGGATCGACCTCAATGCCACGCAAAGAGACGATAAAGCCAAGAAGTTTTCCCGAAAGAACACCAAAGACACATTTCTTTGGTTGAAGCCGGACTGAATATTGTAACAGTGATCGAAAATAATGGTTAAAACATCGAGATGTTCAACTGCGATGTTTAGATTTGCCAAGAAGATCATCGACATAATCCTCAAGGATAGTGTGCATAATGTCATGAAAAATGTAAGTCATAGCCCGCTGATAGGTCGCACCAGCATTCTTAAGGCCAAATGGCATGACACGATAACAGAAGGTTCCCCAAGGAGTTATGAAGGCAGTTTTATGTTGATCGGCCGGGGCTACCAAAATTTGATTGTATCCCGAAAAGCCATCCATGAGAGAAAGCATTTCATGGCCCGCAGTGAGATCAACAAGTTGATCAATACTTGGGAGGAAGTCATCCTTAGGGCAAGCGAGGTTAAGGTCTCGGAAATCCATGCATATCTGAAGTCCCCCCGTCGCTTTAGTGACAGGTACGATGTTAGAAATCCATTGAGGATAGTCAATAGGCAAGATGAAGGAAACAGAAAGAAGTCGTTGAAGCTCTTCTTTGACCAAGAGGGCAATGCGTGGATGCATTTTCTCGGTTTTGTTTGGTGGTTTGGAATCGGGGTTTAGGGTGATGTTATGGATGGCAATGGTAGGATCAATTCTGGCATGTCGGCGTAGGACAAGCGAAAGCTTGGTTGCGGTACGGAGAAAGGTAGTAAAGGTGGCTTGTTACGATGTGTTAAGGGATTGTCCGATCTTCACAATGTGAGATCCTCCTCTGTGTGGATGTTGATTTCTATAGTCGACTCATTGACATGGTTTGAGTTTGAGACGGTAAGGCACGTTGAATATAGGAGTCGTCCACCCCAAGGAAGTGAGGATGGAGTCGTCATCCTGGCACTCAACAACATTAATCGAAGGTGAATCCTCTTGATCATGTCACGAATCTGAAAGGGAAGAGAAGATGGGTCCTCATTATCGCGTTGATAAGTGAGAGGACCTATGAAGATAGCATTTATGAAAAAAAAAAAAAAAAAAAAGTTAGGAGGGATAGATTCAGGGTCTATCGACTCTGTGGGTGATGATGGCAAAGTGGGTGATGATGGTTTGGTAGGGGTGACGTCGTCATCTTCCAGGATACAACTGACACGAGGTTTCTCCGGTGTAGGTGTTTCAGGAAAACCGAGACCACTGCGATCATTGTGTTTGCGTGTAGTCACGGGAATGAGTGTATGTCGGCCTTGTTCATAAAGACCAAAACCAAAGCCTTTCCAAGCACGGCGAGTCGAAGGTGAGGCGAAATGACGATTTGTCAAGTATTGAAAATCAGATTGGAAGGAACCACACCAAGAGGAGGTTCAGGGGTAACGGAGGATGCGTCAACACCCCCATACGTTAGGTTGGTGTGGCAATGGGGTGGTCCGTAAGAGATTACCTCCCCCACGCGACGGTCGTAGGTGGGATGTGCATGTAACTGTCCGTACTCCTGCGGGGTATGGAAAGAGCTAACGTTATATAGGCGGTACTCCCCCAGCGTAAGGCGTTGAAAAACATCTACTAAGGGGTCGGAGGTTGGGATGTTATCTGCGGGAAAGGAAGTAATATTTGTAACGGTGGTTTCATTGGTTGAAGGTGTAGGTGCGTTGGAAGTGGATGGCTGGGTTGGATGAACGGGTGTCTTGACTGGTACAAGCACATCATTAGGGCGATACAACATATTGCAAGTTTTGAAGGGGGGAGGATCAGCTTTTACGGTGTAGGACTTCCCCTCGTACTCAAATTTTATGCATCTATGTAAAGTGGAGGAACGCATCCCATAGCCGGATCGAGGCGGCCTAACAACATATTGTATTGGAACTCTCCCTCAAGGACGTAGAAGAGTTCGGGTAGAGTACGTGGTCCTACACGAATGTTAAGGATCACGGTGCCTAAAGTAGAAGTAATAGCATCATTGAATGATCGCAACATGATGGGGTTGGCACACATGCAACTAGAAGGGATATTCATTTGTTGGAAGGCTTTTGAAGAGATGATGTTTAGGCTAGCGCCCCCGTCAATCATAACACGACGTACCCGAATATCCCGAACGTACGCTGAAATGAAAAGAAGCGAGGGTCGGGATCTTGGCACCAAAGTCGATAATTTCATCTTGGAGAAACGGCGGCGGCTCTTGTGCGAGAGGCAAGTGGTTGGGGAGATAGATTGTTTGGTGAGCGAAGCAACGTGATTGGGTGTTAGAATAGAGGTAACAGGCAAAGGTTTCATTAGGTAAAACCTCTATCCCTTGAAGGATTTCAACGAGAGCTTGTCGATGAGATTCAGAAGTCTGAATGAGATCATACAGTGTCATTTTTACAGGTGATTGGTGAAGCTGTTTGATCATAGTTCGGTGGGCAATGCCATTAGAGATGGGATAGGCGGGTCCGCGAATAACCACTTTAGGTGGTGGTGCAATCGGGATGGTGGACGGAGAAAGAGATGCCGTAGGTGTGTTTTCTTTCACTTTCCCATTGTTTTTCTACCCTCGAGTAGCAACACTAATCATATTGATCTCGTGAATACGAGAGGAGGAAGATGGTAGGGATAGGTCATGGTTTTCGAGAGGTGGGGCTGTAATAATGATAGATCTTGGTGAGGCGGGGACAGGTGGTATAGGAGAGGGAATTGAAGCTAAAGGTCTCTCTCTTCGTAAGTTATCTTTCTTAACTTTTCTATCTGAGAGAGGTGACTGACGAAATATGGCTTTCAATGCGCTTGCATCCCTCTATGTCATGTCACTTGTGTGCGGTGGTAAGCGCAGATTTTAGACTCATCGTAACCTATAGGTCGAGGTTTAGATGGATCATAAGGTCTAAGTGGGGGTAGGGAAATGGTCGCATTCTCTCTACCAACATAGCAAGAGATTTTGGCGTAAGACCCTTTGAGTGGGTCAAATTCGGAGGAGGAAAAGGAGGCTTATTAGTGGGTCGATTACTGGTGATGACGTGGTATGGTTGGTTTGTATGGGTGGTGGTTTAGCGAGGAGTTTTGATAATGGGTTTTAACTAAACGTGGCTTCTTTGACGAAAGCTAGGTTGGATGATGAGGCCACGAGATGATGTGGTATTAGAAAAACAACCACGGAGAAATAGGAGTGACAGAAAAACAAATCTTTTGATGATGGAATTTGTTTAGGGTTGATAGGTGGACGGAGATACGCGGGGTGACGGTGTTGCTATACCCTTGGATTTCTGTATGGAGTACGAAAGGCGTAGGTCGCTTAAAAAAAATGCGCGGGAGGTATGATATATTGATGTAAGGTAGAGGATGGGGTCCCAATATGGAAGGTAGGTGTGACGACGAGGGTTTTAGTTGTGTTAACGGCATAGATGGGGAGATTGAGTCTGTCTCCTAATGGGATGGACGGCTTTATTTTTAGATAAATCAAGCCGCTTAGGTGGATGTGTTAGACTAGGTATGGGTGAGGTCCCAGCGTAGGGGAAGATTTGGTTAGGTTAATAGAAGTGGATGAGGTATTTGGTAGAGATGAGGGGGTGAAGATGAGGACATAGGCATTTTAAGCACATAAACACTTGGGTATATGGTAGAGGCATCGGGGATCGGTCATTTGCATTTGAGTAGAATATGGCGTACTCAAACGTTCCCATGGGACTGTCTATCTTACGGGAATGATAGTCCTCACGTGTGAATAGGAACTTTTGTATGGAAGAAAGGTGGGTTGTGATTCCGGTCCACTTTGTGGGTGTGATACGAGGGGGTAGGTGAGGCAACTTTGTATCGATAGGCGTTAAGAGGTCAACCGGTTCTTTGAAAAGATTTAGGTGATGAAGGACTAATAGGTAGGAGGGCGTGTTTGAGAGGATCCGTCATGTTTAAAGAATGTGGTGATGTCGGTTCGAGGTTTCTCGTCTAAGGATGACAAAAGAAGTGGCGAGCCTTCCTCTTGTATGCAATGAGAATGGTAGAAGGAGACGTTTGGGAAATAGATAAATTAGATAACATCCACTCACAGTCTTGCAAGGATGTGGTATAAGAAGGCTCATTTGTGAGAAGGGAACTCTGGCGATTACTTCCTTGATGGGTAAAGGAAGGACAGCAAGGATTTCAGTTTGTCTTGATAGCGAGGAAGGGGTTCGATTTCTGCGTTAGTGAAGAGGTTTGATTCGAAATTTGTTCGATGGAGGTCTTTGGTGGGAATCGAAGAAGCTGCATGGATCTCATGAACACTCTCCTCGGCTAAGATATCTTGGTTTAGATTACTTGTTAGAAGAATGATTCGGGAATGGTTTGTTGAATATTTTCAAATTTCGGTTAGCGGGGCGTTAGGATTATCGAGGGCTATATCCCCCACATCAACCATTTCTGCACTATGTTTTCAACATCTTGCGATTCTCATGGCCCATGTCCCTTCACGCGGTGGAAGTTCTGAAGTCATTTTCTTTGTACCAAGAAGGTATGGCGCGAGTGGAATCAAACCGGAATGAGGTTTAACGGAGGTAAGGTAATGGCTCTGCTTTGAGCAATTTTTCCAATATCACACCATATGTTTCTCCCAAGGGAGTGTAATTGATGGGCTCGGCTTTATATTTATAGGTGGTTTTTGGTGGGGTATTAGACGGTGCTTGAGATTTGACCATCACCGCGTGGACAGCCCCTTTTGATTTCGAAGCAGTCGATGGGTGAGGATTGGTAGTGTTAGGTTTGTTGGTGGAATCTTGGGTTCGGAAAGTGGGGTTTTGTTGCGCAACCACAATTTCTCTTCCTCTAAGGCTCGAATCTCTAGTTTTGAGCCATAGTAAAACCTCATCAAATGTACGGAAAGTTTGAATTTGGAGGGTAGGAGAGATGTGCTTAGCGCGAGCCCGCGTAAACAGTTCGATAAGTTGATCGAGAAGCAAGGCATACGTAAGTTGGTTGATAAGGCCCGCCATCGTCAGCGAAATCTGATAGATTCGTCTTCAAATTGTCGGATGGCATAGAGGTCGGTGATAGATACTTTCTTGGAATGTTAATGGAGAAATGATCCAAGAAAGATTGGGCTAGGCTTTGGTTAAAAGAAGATTGAGTCTTTGGGTTAAAGCAACTTGTACCACTCAAGGCGGGTCTGATAAGGACATGGGAAAGGTGCGGAGTAGTAAAGCGTCGTTGTGAGCAATCGGATAGCAGGCATGTCTAAATGATCGCAAGTGTTGTTGAGGTCCTCCTTCTTGTGTTAAAATGGGTAAACTTTGGTAATTCCCATTGAGGATATGAATGAAGGGGGATGAAGGGTGGATGGGCTCCCGACAAACTTGCTCGTATGTCAGTGCTACGACTTCACGAAGCAGAAGCCTCAGTTTTGCATTTTGTCCATCATTTGTTTAATTAAATCGGTAGTTGGATGAGATGATGGTGTGGTTGTGGTAAACGGAGGCAAGTTGGGCCAAGGGCCACCGCTTGACAATGGTGGGGTTAAATGTTGATAAGGTATGGAGGGCGAATGTGTTGAGGCAACCAATAAGGGATGTCCTATATAAGTTTGAGGAGGTTACTAGGATATGTGTGTGGAAATGAAAAGGTGGGCGGAGCTTGAGAAGGAAAGCTTGTGTGGATAGGTGGCGAGAGAGCAAGTCATGAATGGAGCAGTCTGCAAGAGAGACGAGGTGGGAGCGAGTTGGCGGTAATGACATGTTGGGCCCAAGATTAACAAAGGAAAGCCAATCATGCTGCCGTATGGACCCCTGAAAAGCTGCTTGAGGTAGGCGACAGGACTAAGGATGCGGAAGGAAAAATGGAGTTATCAGGCGGAGAAGGGGCTAAATGAGCAGCTATATTGATAGGCATGCCAACAAGGAGTTGACCGTCGGGTGTACGGTCAAGGGCATGAGACAAATAGTATTGTACAGTGCTAGGATTAGCATCCAGAAATTTGGCAAATTCCTTATCTCCTACAGGAATTTTAGGGATCTCACTTTGGTGTCAGTAGGGTTCCCTATAGAATGTGAAGGGGGTGATTCGAGGAAAAGGCACGGAGCAAGCATGTGAAACCATGGCGGTGGCTTGCTTTGGTGATAACAACCATGGGCGAGGAGTACAGTAGGGTTTCAATCTATCGAGGCAAAAAGCAGACTCGAGAATAGTGAAATTGGTAGGTTCTTTGGTTTGTCGAGAAGCGTAAAAGACGATAACGATATCGATCGATAACCGATGTCGGTTAGACTATAGCCGACGTCGGTCGATTAACCGATGTCGGTGTAAGAAGACTGTATAAGAAAATATAAGAAGTTTCTGATTTGATTGTTAACAATGCTCGGTACATTTATCAAATTGTTCTAAGGTGATCACGAAGATAGTGTATAACGAGAAAAGCAGAGCTGAAAACAAGCAAGATGCACACGCAAATCCGAGAGACTAACCCTAGGGTTAATTTTAATTATTGTGGGCTTATGCCTTTATACGCGGAATCTTTGTCAATCCTAAACAAAAGACTTAGGGAAATGTCAAGTTTGTTTTGGCTTATAAGGCTACCTCAATCGGGCGGAGGAATACCACGGAAAAGGGGGATGTTTTGAGTGTTGTGTTAATTATGAAGTGATTCGGTATGTGTTGTGCGGTGAAAGTAAGATTAATTTCTGTCAATACCATGGAAATCACCCCACGTGTACGACACATTACTTAGTCTATGTTCACTAGAATTGAAAACAACAAGCAAGAATGTAATGCACATGTTTTAAAACCCAAATCGAAAATGATATTCGATGAAGCAAATAAGATGACTTTCACTAATGCGAAACTAGGAAAGCAAGACAAATTCTTTACTAAATATAACAAAAATAGCAACAGCAAGTATGCTTCCTAAAACGAAAAACAAGCAAGAAAAGCGAAAACCCGAAATGGGTCCCACCGGTGTGCCAAAATGTTTCACACGGAATGGTTTCGGCTCTGCAGAATAGACTTGCTTCTATCCTATCATTCCTTTGAGAAACAGATAAGGGTTAGGGCTAGGAGGAATACCTGTTGAATGTTGAGATGGTGTGCGCGTACCGTAGAGAGAGATCAGATCGACTGCGAAGAACTCCTTTTTGTCTTGGAAGGACTACCTGCAAGTAAGAATACAGGACCACCAGATTTTAATTAGACAATAAATGAGGGAGCTGCCTTAGGCCCAGGAAATATAAAACTTCCTTTCGAAGGTGGTCAGTTCCCCTTTTAATACGAATTAACACAAATGATAACAAAGAAAGCTATTGCAAAATCACGATTTAGGTATCTCGTTACAAAGCAATAGAAGCTAAATTATCAATAATAAAGCGTCACGTTGTTTGTTCGATTCTTGTCGTTGATACATTCGAGGTTGAGTTATAGGGATAAACAGTGGATCGAGGTTGTTAGGTGGCAATAGGTGAGAAAAAGGTTTTGGGGTATAAGTCACGGTGGCCGATGCGCCATCAGCTGGGTAACCGACCGCGGTTAGAGAACCGCTGCCGGTAGGGGATAAACGATACCGGTAGGGTCAGCAATCTAAGTGCTTCTGGATAGAGGTTGGTTGCAAGGTGAGTGTGGGGTTATTAAGATTGGGGGATGGCTGAGGGAATGATGGGAGGATAGGGAAGACTCAGAGTGTGGTAAAATGGCCTTCTGGGCAATATCAGGATGTATGGGTGAAGGTTAAGTGCAGTATGTTGCTGATAGTAGATCTAGGAATAAACTTATGATTACTATTAATCAACAGGCTCAAGAAAATGGTGCTTAGAAACATATAAAACACTACTTACTCGTCCCTGATGCAGATGCGAGTTTTAAGACTGTGATGATGAAGACAGGACCCAAGTTGGATGATCTGACAATCCAAGATGAGTTATCTCCTCTTCTGATGCTCGGATGAGTGTTACTGGGCTCTGGTTATTCAGTTGCAGTCTTGGGCTTGATGTCCTTCTCTGCAAACTCTTCTGTTTCTTCACTTGTCTCTGCTCGGCCCAAAGCAAATCTGGATCCTTCCATGATTTCTCTTTCTCTCGATCAAATGAAAATCCGATCCTTTGTTTTTGGTTGGAAGTGGTCATTTACAGGGAACCGATGGCGGTTACGCAACCGACGGCGGTCGAATAGGAACCGGTATCGGTCAGGTCAAAGCGGGCTATTTTTGGTAAAATAGCCAGCTTTCCCTCCTTTTCTCCCGAGGGATTAGTTGCGGGCTTGGTCAAGTCATTATGAAGTTGGTTTTAGGTGCGGATGAGGAGTAATTAGTCATAGGTGTGAAATGTGGACCAAGTTATAGGTCTTAATTAGGTTAGTTTAGGGTTAAGACTAGGTCATGATGAGGTGGCAAAATGAGGTGGCAGGTATGGCGATGTGGATTTATTAATTATAAGATAATTAATAAATAATTGTGTAAGGTTTAGGTGGTGAGGTCGAAGGGTCGTAAGACACAAATTTGGGTGTCTACACCTAAACCCTAAGCCATAAGCCCTAATCCCTAAGCCAAAACACTAAACCTTGAACCCTTAAACATAAACCCTTAACCCTAAACCATAAAAATGAAGCATTGAGCCCTAAACCCTAAACTCATAACTCTTAACCATGATCCGTAAACCGTAAACCTGAACCTTGAGCCCTAAACCCTAAACCCTCAACATTGATCCTTGAACACTAAAACCTAAAACTTGAGCCCTAAACCCTAAAATTTAAATCCTAAACCCTCAACCCTTAACCCTGAGCCATAAACCCTAAATTCTAAACCCTAAACCGTAAACCCTAAACCATGAACCCTAAGCCTTGAGCCCTAAACCCTATACCCTAAAATTTTAACTATGAGCCTTAAAAACTAAACCTTAAACCCTAAAATCTAAACCTTGAGTCCTAAACCCGAAGCCCTAAACCCTATTTACCCTAAATCATAAACCCTAACCTAAAGGAAATTCCTAATAATATCATTGAATGTGTTTCAATGTGTGTAGGGAATAGTGTCTAAGGTGAGTGATCGACTCATTTAGTTTTGATGAGAGACTACTTCCTATAAAGGCCTAAAAAGATATTTTTGTCATTCTCTAGTTAATTGAACACCCTTAAGAACAATATAAAATGAGCTAGTCATGTTACCGAGATATCAAGGACCATTATTTGTTAAGTATTAAGACATCGTTTGTCTCCATAAGAGACATATGAGAAAAAACATGTATGAGAATCATCAATTTGATTCCATGAAAGGATGCTTTTAGAGCTAGGAAAGGTGAGGGAATGATATTTATATGGAGCACCACGTTTAGACTAAGAATGAGCAATCATCTAAGTTCAATTGATGAAATTCACTTGGTACTATTTGTAAAAACTCATTTAACACCTAGTAGTGTTATCACACCTTAAGAAGGAGGCACATTACAATCACCTCATTTTGGCCATAGGATAGGAATCCCATTCAGGGAACAATCCTCTATCTACAAAGTGAGGATCTCTTTTTAGTAAGAAGTAGACAAGCATCATAGAGTTGATTCATGGTCACTAAAGTGAATTATGGACCAAATTTAAAAATTGGTACCAGTTCAAATAGTGGTATGGCCAAAATCCATTTTAGAAGGTAAAAAACCTTTAAAATGACTATATGATTTCCCAAAACAAAGACTGACTACAATATATATGCCCTAAAAGTTTTAGGTCCTTTGTTGAAATCTTGAAAATGAGTAAGTACTAACCAGATTAGATTTTGAAAAACTATCTTCTAGATTATAAGCTGTTGGTCTTCGGGACCACTTCCATTAGGTGTAGAGTGACTCTAATTTCTTATATTTACTAAAATAAATTTAAATTATAAGAAATAATAAAAGAAATAAAAGTATAAGAAATAATAAAAGAAATAGTTATAAGACACCCAAAAACACATACATGGCCCATAGAACTTAAAACGCGTACCCATTTTGAATTCCCTCAAACATGTACGCATTTTGTCTTCTCTAAAACATGTATGTGTTTTTCCTTCTTTAAAATGTGTATGCGTTATAGGTTCGGTAATTACCAAGCCAAAAAAATTAAAATGCGTACGTGTTTCATCATTTTTTGAGTTTCGCCCACTTTTTGCCCCCACTTTGTGCACTTACTCATATGTACTGATGAATTATTTGAATAATGAACACAAGGTAAATCAAATCAAAATAAAAAGTAGCATATTAAATTATTTCAACCAACCAAAAAAATGAGGACCCAACTTGCATCCAATGGAAACAACAACACGGGTACTGGTAAGTTGTAAATGATTATCATTAACTTTTTCTTTATTTTTTGTCAGTTTAGTTTAAATTTTTTATATCTTTGTAATAATCAAACATTTTCATGTTTGAATACAGAAACCCCTACTGTTAATTGTATTCAGCATGAAACACTTTGAACCAAAACATAGACCCTAAAGAAACAATTAACATTTTAGTAGATGAAGATATAATTGATGATGACATGTCAGAGCTGGAAGACAATCCTCACTACCAAATGCCTCTCGATAGATGAATGTTCTAATGAAAAGATTCAAGAAGAAGATGATATTGACATTACTCTTCAGAAAAATAAATCTACAAGAAAGAAGGAAACTACGGATAATTATAAGGTCTTTTTAGGTAAAATGGGCAAGAAAATACCCATTAATTAAACACCAGTAGATTCATAAAATGGTAATCATACTCAAAAATAATGTAGATGTACAATTTGTAGTTGGAAATTAGGAAAAGAACATAAAATGTAACTTAAATTCAACATAATTGAGTAACATTGTGGTAATGTATATATTATAGTCAAGGAAAATGATGGAAAAATAATAAATACTCATAGATGGAAAACTATGAAAGAGTGCACACATGTGAGTTATACGAGAGGAGCATGACAATAATGAAACATTGTTGAAAACTTGAGGAGAAAGGAGGAACAATTAATGCAAATTTTGGAAAAGCTGTAAATGAAAATCTAAAGGAAAAAACTACACAATTTTCAATCATATTCTTTATTCTTAAAATGGGCATGCATATTTCATATTTTTAGAATTTAAGAAATTTTTAAGTTCAATGGGTTTCCTAACCTTCCACAATCACATTGGTCAGAGAGAAGTGCTTGGGAAATGGCGAGATGTCTTGTAATGATTGAAAAGAGGATTTGAAAGAGAAGGTCAAGAAAGAAAGTTTCATCTCTCTTTCTATTGATGAGGTTATAGTAGTAGACAACATTTATTGGTTTTATATGCATGTTTATACTTTCCACAACCACACAAGGATGCCTCGTCTGCTAGTTGTACATAAAATGTAGGAAAATTGCAATGCTGAAAATATTTTCAAATTGGTTATATGTAATTTGAAGGATATAATAGGAATGGATGACTATTCAATAGCTACAAATCTTATATGTGTTGGTGTTGATGGTGCTTTAGTAATGTAGGGTCATAGAATTGATCTATGTGTCTTCCTACAAACATCAACAGTGCATTATATGATTCCAATTAATCGCATGGCTCACAGGGAGTAATTTTGCATATAAGATAGTAAGCACACTAAAAATGTTGAAAATTTTGAATATCTTATCCATGAATTATATGCCTATATGTCATGAAGTCTAAACATATTTCTAGAGTTTCATAAGTTTGCAATTGGTGTGAAGAGATGGTAAAAACTTCATAAATATGTTGATAAAAGATGGATTTCCATGTATGAGTTTTCTCGCAAATTTTTTATAAATATCCATCGTTATTTGGTTTCATGTTTAAGAATCATATGCATGTTGAAAAAGGAAAAAGATCTTCTTTACTACTTAACAAATTTAAAAACATTTTTTACAATTTTGGGATTCTACCCATGTTGAATGAAATCAATTCCTTAACAAAGCATGCTCAAGAAAGATCTATCTATATAGTCAATTTCATTATATTGATAAAACATGTGTGTCAATCATTATATTTTTAGACAACTATGATGAATCCTTTTAAGGAATTGTATTCAAATTAGTTGAAAAACTATGAAAAATTAAAGGAACCTAACAAATTTTTAGATTCAATATATGTGGTCATATTTGTATCATTGTAAACATGAATGAGATTCAAATGCACACTTTCTCAAAACAAGTGGATATTATTGGATCAAACATTGAATAAATACCTATAACACGTAATTTATATGAATCTCTTATATCTCAAACAAGAATCAAATTTCAAAAAAATTCACAATGTTCATCTAGTGAGATTATATATCACTTTAAAAGGGATGAGATTCTTGAGGGCATGGGAGTGGTCAATCCTATATTTTGGAATTCTACAACAGTATAACAAAGCTTTAAGTGACACATATAATAGACACAATGAGAAGAATTTTGGAAAATCAATTGAATGTGATGGACTTAAAATTAAGGTTGTTCTTTAAAAGGAATTACTTTCAATTCAACGAATTCATTTCACCATCACAAGGGTTGAACAATTTGACTTACTAAGTGAACCAACAGATAATGGAGCAATTACACATATATGGAAACAATTGTATCCTAGTAGCATCCTTTGTGAAATTATTAGTGAATATTTTCGATTGTATAAATTGTGTGAAACAATTATATTGGGATCAATTGAAGACAAAAGGTTTTTAGTGCATTAACATTTATTCAATCAAAATATTGAAACAGATTGGATTAAAATCTTGAGACTTGCTTGAGATTGCATGTTTCACGATATGATGTGCACACATTTCCTTATGAATGAGTAATGAAAATATGGAATTCTCTTCCGAGAGAGGGGTAAGAGGGGTATGTAATTCTAATGCAAGGCTAGAGGAAAATATCGAATTTGTGATTGAAAATACAAATGAAATATTAAATGTTATTTATTGCATAATGTTGAGCGTTGAAGAGACCAAAATTTTCAAGATATGTTTGAGCTACCTGATATTGAGTAAAGAAGTATGTATGGACATGGTATTTCTAGAAATAAAATTTCATATCATATTATAAGTATCTAACTTGTTATTTTTATTTATGTATGTTATTTATCGTATAATGTTTTCAATGTTGTAATTTGTTGTTTAGAGTTTCTAATCGATAAATGTCATACTATTTTTCTATTGTCTTTCAAATCAAAATAATATCATACAATTATTTGGAGAACATACACATGAATATAATACAAGTACAACACCATATAAATTTTAACTCTCAATATTTTCATATAATGAAGAAGATTAAAATTACTAGAAAACTATATTCATTTATAGTTTGAAATACATGATACATCTTTAGTCAACATAGTATTTCTAGAAATCAAATTTTATATCATATTATAACTTATAGTATGTAACTTGTTATTTGGTACATACACATGTTCATTGAAAAAATTAATTTTTTTCTTGGAAATGTAACTTTTGTCCACATAAAGTGTTTGAAAATGATAATAATAATGAATAATGTATGATGTAATAGTAATACCAAACATAATTGAGTATAATAATCACATTATGATTTTATTTGAAGAACTAATGCATTAATATAGTAAAAGTACAACACCAAATCGATTGAAATTTGAAACTCTCAATATTTTCATTAAAAAGTATATATATTTTATTGTCTTAATAGTAAATAGTTTGACATCATGATTTTTGGATGACGATTTCTTTTTATGCTACATCCTTAAGAAGTAGATTCTTTGGTTTATGTTTCATTCTCCTCTGCTGATTGCACTCAGAACTTTTTTAATAACACCTGACCGATCAATTTCCTTTGTAGATGCATCGATATTCGAAAGAATTTCCCATTCTAGATTTGTTGCATCACCAACAGACAATAACATTGGATCCTCTTTTATTTTCTTCTTCAACAATATCTCTAGATCCATTCCATGCTCCTTAATTATCCTTCTTAAGGTATTGTTCTGCTTGTTTAAGGTAACAAGCTTCTGCTTCAAATCAATTGTTGCATTTAAACTTTTCCTTGCACTTTTTAAATGCACATCAAGCATTGTTACCTCATTTTTCAAATTTTTGTACTTGACCGCATTTAAATTTTTTTTTAATAAAGTAATAAGTTTTAAAAATTGTAAACCATATTTAAAAATTCCTAAGACTTACAAATTCCTTATCTCTTTATTCCTTTGTAATAACTATAAGGCCCTTGTCTCTTGACCACATATTGTGGTAGGATTGTGTTTCTACATTTAAATTCTCAATTCTATTCAACATTATATCTAACACTTCATCATCATAATCATTTTCAAAAGATATAGAACCATCTATAGATTGATTCAACAAAATATCATGTTTTTATTCTCTTGTTTTGAAATGAAGAATACAATATATGTCTTTGGGAGTGATTTTTAAATCGAGAATTTATTTATTTTATCATAACTTTAGCCCTAAAATCCCACAATCTTAATTGTTCAATATCCTTGGATAAAACATCATTAACAGTGGCTTGAAAACTGTCAGCCAAAAGAGTATTAAGTGTAAAAGTAGTTTTTTTATCATCAGTTAAGGCAATTTGTACTGGAGAAGGTGTGTTTGATTTATCTACTCTTATGGGAGAATGTTACCTTGACCCATGAATCATATCTTGGGGATTGAAAGTTCTATGGGCCTGAACCCCACTTTCAATCCCTATATATTCCTCATCTAAATCAATTTCATTCAAAATAGATACACCCCATGCACTAAGAACATTTCCCAATGAAAAGATGGAAACTCAACTGCAAAATTAAGGGTGCCCTTACTTGAAGCTTTTAGTGGAGCAATAAATTAAATATTCTTTCCACTTAACGTGGTCCTAAAATTTTGTGGTGGAGGTGGTATCTTCCTTTTCATTTTATTAAATAGATTATTAATTAGAGGTGGAGGAGGCAATCTTTGAAACAATCAATTGTAAATAACATGAGAAAATTCAAATGAAAAACATAATAAGAATGAAATAATAATAAATATAACATTATATCATTTATGATTAAAAAAATTACTTAGTTGTGTGGATTGTAGCTGAGGTGCAGATGGGGGTTGTTACAATTCATGTGGTTTTGTAGAGAAGTAGTCTGAAAAGACTAGGAGTGGTACTGGTAGGTGTGATCTAAAACAAAATTAATCATTAACAATTTATGAGCTTCTTGAATCTTCGTTAAAAAATTAAGCAAAAAATACAACTTAAATGAGATTCATACATGGAGCCTAAGAGTGAGGTACCAAAGATATTTCTAGATCCTATGTTTGATCAAATTCATATACATTTTTTGTTGGGCTACCATGAGCCCGATGATATAATCATGTGCTACTGGAAGGTTTCTACAGCAAAGGAATATAAACAAGTTATAAATAATTAATGTATATTTCTATGAAATTACATTTATTTTCAAATATATTGAAATATATAAATCATAAATACCTGCGATTAATGTTGATGGTATGGTGGATGTGTCAATTTGATGGTTTAAAGAGTTCCTCATCCATTTTATTTTTATTGAGTGGTGTCCTCCTCGATGTGTTGATCATCCAAAACAGTAACTGAATCTATGGAACCTTGTGGGAAATGACCTTTAATAGTAGCGTCTTTCGTTATACAGGGCGCTATAGCTATACCCTATTATAATTCAACAATAAACTACTTATTAATCCCAAATATAATATATAAATATTAAGAAAATTAAGGATAATATTTAAAAAGCAAATAATAAGAAAAAAATGGAGTCACCTTATGTTCTTAAATTGTTAACAATAATTTTGATAGCCTTATGTGCATTTTGGTTGGAGGATGGTACCATGTAAATTATACAGAGATTCATAATATAAATTGAGAATAAATTTGTTGAGTTGATAGTGTAATGCCCGTAAAAACGACGTTCTAAGAACACGCTTCAACCTAACACTTAACCCAAAAATTGTGACTATTTTTTTGTTACAAGATAAAGGTAAGAGGATAGAATAGGTTATAAGGATGTTAATCCCCTAGGATACAACAACTAACTAACACCACTAAACTCCACTTTTTGATTAAAGAACCGGGTTTAGATAAAAGGTTAACTTAATATCAAATTTATCTCTAAGGTCCATTAATCAATTATTCATTAGGAAGGTGCCAAAGATTAATTTACATAGTTAAATGTTTTCTTCTCTTTAGTTAATTTTCAATCCTAATAAGGTTAACCTTATGTTAATTTATTTAAATTTATTATCCTATTACTTAGAGTCCTTTCCATTGACTTCCTAAGGCTTGCTAAGAACTAACAAAGGTTAGAATTCTAAGGCAATTAAATGGCCCCATTCCCCAAATTACACATACCCTTAAGGATTTAATCTAAACATTAAAATAAATTTCTTCCAAACAAAAGTAGGGTTAATCCTCCACCCTTAGATCAAATCAATCTTGGCCACTAGATCCTAGGGTTTCAAACCAGCCCTAAATTTCCTTATGAATTTATATTAAAACCTTTCCTTCATTCTATTTCCCTCATTTGGTCTACTTGTTTGTTAAAATTGTAGGTTGGAGAGAAGGAAGCCATGGGAGAAAAAGAGAAAGAACTATGGAAGATTATACAAGGAGATCTAGTTTAGATTAGTTTAGATTAGTGTTAATGTTGTTGTTTCTTCCATACAAGTATTAGGAGGGGTTTCCTTCACCAATCTGATTTTATTTCATGCCTTTTGTATTTGGGTTTTCAAATTCGGGGAAAACCATACCCCATTGTTATATGTGTAAAGAATGTTTTCAACTCACCATTTGTATGTGTTTATTACTCAAATCCATGGGATTACTCATTGTTTACTTGCCGGTGAATATTAGTTAAATTTTACAACTTAAAATTTAGTATAAACCAGTTAAAGTTTTAGCATAGGTGTGGATCGAGAAGTTTTGTCGTAAGTGACAGAACCACCACCTAGAGTAGGCCGGCGGTCCTAGTATCACGCCGCCATACATGGGTGTCAAACCATGAACTGTCACCCCTACAGTGGTATTTTTGATACCACCGCCTTGCTGAGCGCGGCGGTTATGCAACCGCCATTCTACATAGGGTGGAGGTCCTGTTTCTTAGAAATAGAACCTAAATTTATGAGTTTTTCAAAAAAATGAAAGTTGCAAAAGGTACTAAGATGCATTCTGAGCTTAGTTTTATGCACCTAAAGTCTCAAGTTTTGGGATTTATTTCCATTTTATCATTTCTTGATTAAAATTACTCATTTAGAACATTTGAAACAATAGTAACAATAATAACTACAAGATCTATTCCATTTTGTTCAACTAATTTTCTTTGAATTCCAAGAGTAAAATTAAAGGATTTATATCTACTTCCACATTGTTATTTTTCTAATACAAAATGCAACAACTCCCTATTTCAATTTTTTCTCTCTTTCATTTTCACTACAACTCAAATATCCAAAATAACTACAACAACTTTCTTTTACATTCAAGTTTACTATGCATGCATTTTAACATCTTACAACTTTTATATTTCCTTATTTCTCATTTACAATAAAACAACTTCACAATGAAAGTAAACTTTATTTTCCATTGAGTATAACCCATTTCTTTCAAAACAAAGAACTTCCTTTCACACAACAACCAAACTCCAAATAAAGGGAATTACTTTCTTTTCTATTTCACAATACTAACTTTACAACATAAATCTTTCTTCTCTTTTTCAATATATAATACAACTTTCATAACCAACAATGGAATGAAATTTTCCTTCACAAGTTCAATACAATGTCCTCCACTTAAAGTGGGAAATCATACAAGAATATAAGCTAATAATAGAATACAATATTACAAGTTTCTCCACTCTAAGTGGGAACAACACAAAGGAAGTTTCACAAGGTCTCCAACAAAACTCCAAGCTTCACAACTCCAACAAGATAAAGCACCTCCAAGATTTGTTTGATCCACAACAAAATGGGGGAGAGGCAATTCTTTCTACCCAACCAACATCTATCCAGTGAAGAGGAGAAGCCACCCTCTCCATTGGCCCCCAAGCCCCAACCACACTACAATGGGAGATGATTCCAACACATGGCAACAACAAGCTTCCATAACACAAATAAATATTTCACATCCATTTCAACCACATTAAAATCAACTACAACACAAGAAAGAAGAACAACAAAACAACAAATAACAAGGCTTAATGTGAAATCCAAAGGAACAAGACCTATGGGGAGGCCACTTATGCCTCCCAATGGGAATAGGTGCCAAACTTAAAGCCTCTAATGCATATCTCAAATCCCTTACATACTCTTATTCCTCCCTCAAGTACCCCTTATACCTCCCACATACTCTTATGCCTCCCTCAATCTCTTATGCCTCCCTCATAAAAGAAACAAGAAAGAAATGCAAGCATTCCTTGTACAAGGTGGGGCACCCAACCCAAACTCCCTCCAAACAAAAAGGTAAACTCTTATGCCTCCCTACATGAAAACTCCATATAGTCTCCTCCTACTCCAATGTTAGGAAATCTACCCACACCCAAAAGCATTCCAAAGAAGACACTACTCAACACAAGCACATAAACACAAAATAAAGCATAACATAAGAAAGATAAAGCTTCTACCTTTCCATAGTAGAGAATTTTCCAACATGTAAGTCTCCAAGCTCCTCAAAACCAAGCAAGCATCCAAAAGCTCCAACAATCCACAAGCACTCTCAACAATTCTCTAACTCTCCAAAAATTCAAGAGCACAAAATAATGAAGTAACTCCCAAAAAGCAAAAGAACATCAATAAATAGAAAAGGGAGAGAGGAGGATGAGGTGGCTTCATGTAGGATGCCACATCACTCATCCTCAACTCCACCTAAGAAGTCAAACCTCAACCCCAATGCACAATAAATTGCTGGGTGAGAGGAATGACAAGTTACTTACACACAATTACTAAACCCACACCCCTTAAGGACAAAATTAATTACTTGAAAGAAAGTGCAATAAACATTTCACCTATTAATCTTCCCAAAAACCTAATAGGGTCTAATTATGACCCCCAACCCATAGGTAGGGTTGGTATAGCAATTTAAGAGGTGTGGGAAAATTTTAACTTGTCCCACACACCTTCAAAATTAGCCCTTAAGGCCAAATTTTAGTTTCCCATAAAGGGTAGAGTGTACAACACTCAAGATCTCAAGCATTCAACACACAACACAAACTCCAAGAGAAAATCAAGTCTAATAAATGATATTCCTTTGGTCACATCTATAATTAGTTTAGGACAAGATTTATTAACTTTAATAAGAAACTTAAGCCCATTAAGATAAAGGGGAAAAACATACGTAAAAATCTAAATAAATAAAACAAGTAAATTACATCACTAAAAGAACCACATACTATCATCAATTAAAGAAACTAATAAAAGGCAACACATGACCCCTTGGTCACAATTTCCCCCTAACCAAATAATCCTAACACACACACAATTACATGTTGCCATGGTGACCCTTTTTGAATTCATCTAGAATTCCAATGTGGTTGGTCTCCAATCCCCCAATGTTTGTTGTGAATAATTTTACCTGCAAAACACAAAAATACCTCCTTCGGCCTCATGGCCGCATTAAAGACATCTATGATAAAATATACAATATAAATCTAAAATCATCTATATATGAATCAAATATCATCTAGGAAATTACAATATCATTTACAAATTTCTAGCAACATTTCTATCCAATGTTTCATCCATGTCAAAATGATCACAACATTAATTCAATTATCAAAGCCTACTCATGGTGACGAAAGTATATCGCATGTCAGAATATGTATATAAATAACCATGTCCACAATATATCAACATCAATATAAAATGTCTCTAACAATCCACATGCATCATATATGAATCAAAATCAACAACAGTCCAATATCTCTAACATCTAGTATCATGCTAAATCAAAAATCTACAACAATGTCCATAAGTGTAGTCAACAGTATCAAAATCAAAGAAAAAAAGGTGTCGAAGGGAAGTGGGCACTACGCAGATAGTAAAATGTTCATTCGGATTAGTGTTTTCCAAATCAGCTCTTATCCTAGAGGATAAGAAACTACACCAATCAAATTTCTTCCCACTTAGGGTGCAAATAATATAATCCAATGACCACTAAGGAATATATGTATATCGAACTTTAATATAACTTTGGATGGGAAGAATTGCACCATGACCTGTAGAAATGGGTGACTGAAATCCTTGAGTTGAATCCCCTTTTTGAAGGGTTTTGGGAAGCTGTAAATGCAAGGAGACACAAATTTTATTAATATTCAATAAAAAAACTATGAAAATCTGTAAAATTTAAAACACAAAATCAAAATCAAAATGATGTAAATAGAAATAAACTTAGTCTTACTAGTAGCTGCAATTGCATCAATAGAAAATTCATAGTGAGACTCCAAATACTTGCAATCTTCATCGATAAAATAGCCTTCATCATGACATGATCCAAATTTTTGTATGGTAGTCCTGTCAAACACTCAATGTCCTCAGGTGACATTCCAAATGATTGTGTGTGAGACGGGAGTTGAATATGAAAGGTAAAAGTGGAAGTGTCATAGTTGGCTAGAAGGTTGTTAAGGGTTTTGTGTCTATATGAAATTGGGGCATATACACTAGCCCTATGAAACTAGCCACTTCAATCCATTGGGAATAATTATTGGGATCTTGTAGGAATGCGTACAGTTATGGAAAGACAAGGATCTTGAATGAAAACTTTCACATATTAGTTGTTGACGTAACTAGGCTCTTGGGCTGTGTGGAAATGGAATTCCTTTTTGGAATTTTTGAATAATTATAATAATCTTTCTTTCCTATTCATAGATGTCCTTTCTTCCTATTTGGATTTTGCAAATGACATTTTTTTTTGTCAAGGATTTTTTCTCCTTTGATGAGGCTATTTTCTTGTTTACTTTCTGGACCTTTTTTCTCATTTGTGTAAAAGTCAAAATTACTAGACTTTCCATCTATATAAAGGAATATGTTTACTTTACTACCGATCAATTGCATATAAAATGCCACTGGTCGGCAACATTTTCCATGTTGTCATCTAGAAATATTAGGTAGCGAGGAATGTTACTTGGCTGATATCATGTGTAATGCTTCCAACTCAGTAGCATGGTTGATGCTCTTGACCCATGCAGAGCATGGTCAATGCGATCAACGATATTATGGTCAATGCTTTGATCGATAATGAGCATTACCAATGCTACTGGTTGACAACATGGAGAATGATACCTATCGATAGCATTGAAAATGCTCCCATTCAAAGAGTATGCATATCGCTACCAGGTTGATATCTTGTAGAAATATGTTGTTGCTGCCGCAACAACCTTTCCCAAAATGAAGTAAAAAAATCTCCTTCCACACGATACAAATTTTCTTGTGATTTGTGATATATGCGAAAGTGGTTTTTCTAAAATTTTCTACATACTTTCTAAGGTGTTTTAGGGATGCTTAAAATTTTCCCCGATCCAAGATTTTGAATAGGTATAAGTCATAAAAGTATGCAATCTACATCATTTATTTTCAAACATTCCATTCATATCTTTTCCTTAGCTACCAAATTAAATTTTTTTCATTGTGACCTTGAAGATGGAAAAAAAACTAACTGCAAATTAATTTATCTCTTACAACCATCTTTTGGGAAAGCTTGATTACCGATCGTCATTCGTTCATCTTCGTCTTCCCTACAATTACTTAATCTTAAAACTATAAAATGAGGACTACAAAGTTCTACATAAAGAAAGTGGTGTTGTTAGGTCTCATACTTTTGACCTTTTCAAATTTCCTCTTTTTTGGTCCCTTTAAGCACCAATCACACTCATGTGAATAATGCAAGAAAGATTGAGATGATAAAGTGGAGCATGAATAACAAATATTATTTGGGTAGGAACAATCTAATATGTTGAATAGGTGTGGGACATGTGGGTATTTAGTTCCTACCTTTTCTATTCTAGAATTACATTCAGATCTTTGCCTTATCCAACAAATTAAACACTTCCCAATTGAAACCCTTAATTCCAAAATTCCAAAAATAAAATATAACGAAGCCAAATTTATGGAATTCGCCATTTTGATGCTACCAGACATACCCCAACACATGCCGAAAACACTTTATCTAATCTTGACCATATGATCTTTTACAAATATTAACCATCGTCTCTTTGTTATGAGTTGAAATGGACATATATGTTTCAAGTTTCCATTCAAATTTATTTTACATTGTTACTTTCTATTATCATGTTGAATCATTGGCATTTACTTCCCACTTATTTATTACCAACTTTCCATTCATTTCCTCATCAAGTATTTAAAAATAATAATGTTTCCCTATCAAAAACCTTGCATTTCCAATAATCATTAGCATATAGTCTTACACAACAAGCCTTTTCTCATTCAATCAATTGACAAATAATTAATGTCGTTGTCAGAGTGTTGACTTTCAAACTACTTCCTCATTCCACTTTCCAAACAACTTCACTTCTCCCACCTCAAACCCCATCTTCTTCACCTCCCTTCCTCTCCCATTATTTCTCTCCCTTCACTTTGACTTCATTAATAGATCCCTTCAACGTTTTCATTGTACACTTCACGTACGATTTCTAGTATGTATGTGGTTGATATGGTTTTGATATCCAACCAAATTTGATATTTTGGTTACACAAGTAAGTCTATTTCCTACTTACCGTCAAAATGATCTTGTCCCACCTCATTACTCTTATGATCTTATTGTGAGCCTATTTAATAGGCTACCCTCTTGGTCAATATGAATAATGTACTATGGCTTCTTCCCATTCTATGTGTGTTATCAATATTTTAATTAAGCTACAAGGTGTCCTCTTGAAGTTGGATTTGCTAGAAAAATATGTTTTCTCGTGATCCTTCCAAGATTCCTCTTGAGTCGTTGACATTTTTGTGTTACTAGAATTGGTACTGCTCAAAAAATGGTGACATAACGTAAAAAAACATTTGCATCAACTATATGTTTCACCTTTCGTGATACACCACTATGTTTAGTGCACTATTCCCACCTAGGTAACCTCATGTAGAATTTAATTTGTATATTCAAATCAATAGAAAAATTAGTGTGTACTTGACTTTAATTGTGACTCGCCATTTTTAAGTTTTTTCATATTTTTAACCCACAAATACTTCACAAAATTTTAAGATAACCATTATGGGCATCATTTTTATATATGTTAAAAACTATCAAAAGCATCCATAGGTGCTTGTGAAGGGCCGATAGACATAAGTAGTATAGAGTATATAAACTTTAAACAATTTTAAAATAATAGTTTTCAAAAAATTTGCTTCTAATGTCCATTTGAATGAAGCCATTACTCTATTGTCAAAGCAGTGTTGTATCTCCTGCATGAAAATTGCAAGCATTTAGAGCTATATATACTTGTGAGAATGACCCAAGAACATTCACTAAATTCATGTTCAGAATCAAATACTAGTTAAAAAACAAAATGCATAGTTACCCTTGCAAACTCAATGTCACTTACACCATGGGCTTCAAGATTCTGAACCAGATCTGAGCCCTCCATTCAGTCACATCAATATGAAATTCCTGAAAACCAAAACTAAAGAATAAATCAATTTAGGTAGAAATTTAGGGACCTACTAAGCAACTGCACTATTTTATTGTATGAATAGTGGAAGTTGGAACACTAATGACATATGCTTTTTTATTTATGGTACATTTTGGGTGAAGCAATTGGGCCATATTTCAAAGATTTTAAACCTGGGTAACACAGGAAAGTAACCATGTTTCTAACACCGCAACCTTGCCACATTTGATCTGGTATTATGGAAAAAGATAAATTTAAATGCAAATTGATCCACTGAAGAAATAACCAGTTTCATTCTACCAAGCAAATACATAACATCATTAATATAGAAGAAATTGTTCAAAGATGAGAAAATGGGTCACCCAAAATACCCAAAGTAGATTACAATCAGGCATTCAAATAGAATAATTCACTAGAAAGAATGTGATATTGGGTTATACAATACTTGGCGATTGGGTTCCCAAACAAACAAACAACAATTCCCAAAAAAAATATAAGTTTGACTGACGATTTTACCATCTATGCCCAAACATTTCCATTTCTACATAATAATATGGTAAAACTAAAGAACACAGATATTAAATCCAACCTATGTGGTAGATCTCATTGCTTCCCGTAAAACATCTCTTAACTTTAAGATGAATACTCCTTCCAATTAGACACCCAAAGATTCTAGGCAAAGAATCTCTAGCTACAACAGTGCAAGCTCTTCTCATATGCATATATTTCTCTCGAATCTTACAAGTTAGGGCGTACAAATTAGCGAAAAAGGATTTTAAATGAAAACATTTCGAATTAGAAGAATCAAACCTAGGACCCGTGGATGCACCAAGATTTAAACAAGGATAATAGTGTTTATAAAATAGAGCTTCAGAAATGGTGGAGGCAAATTTAAACAACACTCCTGTTCATCATAAATATTGATAATACATTATTTATGGTGATCACGATTCATGATCCAGACATACTTTCTAGTAATTTTTTCAAAATTCAAAGAGTTGTGTGAATAGAACCTAATATGTCTCAACTCACCTTCTTCTTGAGGCCGGATGTCCTTGGCTTGCATCCATCGAAAGGAGAATTTACCTTCCTAACCACATTAAAAATCACCATTTTCTCATTTCATCTACACATGCATTTGCAAACAAAACCACATCAGACATTAAAATAACTACTAAACAATTTTTTGTGCGAATTCAAACTAAAATTGAATCAAAATCAGATCGGCATCAATGACAATATAAAAGCTCTACAAATTATAGATGATTAGAAAGGGAGGACACCAATGGATAGGCAAGAGGTAGATGGTAAACAAAAACCCACGTGATAAGAAGAAAATGGGATCTTTACAAATGAACTCTTCTAAACAAACCAAAACAAAAATATAGAAGACAACGATGATGAATAAACCTACAGTTACAAAGAAACTTGACTCTAGAAAACCTATCAACCAATTATATGAAAAAAAAAACAATCTTTTTTATTATTTTTATTTGTGGCAATGTAGTGATATTGCATTAGCGATAACTTATATTAAAAAGCCAATTTTTTTAGAAGTAGTTGTGAGTGCCCTAGTGAGATGTATGCAAAATGAAAAACCATAAAAACGCATGTGAATTGGAATGATTTCAAAATAATCATTTTTGTGCATATTTTGTAAAAGATGGCACAAATCGTGTGAAATGTAATCACAAACCAATGTTGAATTGGGTGCATTAGGAATGTTGATGCATGTCATTCACATGCAATTTTTTTGATTAAATACTTCAAAGCAATGTGACCTCATGGACTCTATTGATTGCAGTTATGCACAAATGTACATACAAACGCCGCAACCTTTGCCAACCTCACAACTTCTACCAACAAGGAAGATTTAGAACTTGACATGTGAAATGTTCAATAAAATTCCTTGATGAGACGTGCTCTTGTAAAAAACAATTGATTCCATTGAAAGCAAGCGCATGAAAAAAGAAAAAAATTACGATGTTAGTCAAACATTGACATTGTTTCACCTAATGCAACCAAAGCATGTTCATTTTTGTGGATTACCTTTTCTAGCATGCTCCTAACCTATGCAAAAATAGGAGATTCAAAATAGGTCGTGGAAATTTTCTAAAGCAATATTGAGAAGGGACTTTCGATAAATGTTGTAGTTGTAGGTGCCCTACGAGATGTCTCTCGAAATGTAGAATCATGCATAGCACATGTGAATTTCTCGACTAACTCCCCTGTAACAAATGTGACTTCATGGATTGCATTAATTGCATGATATGCATAAAATGGGTTTGTTGAAATGACCTTGGAACCTTTCTATTAAATGCAATTAGCAAGTGTAAAGCTAGAAGAAAGAACCTTTGTCAACACCCTACCAACCTATGCCAAAAATTGGAGATTAAGAAATTTGCATTTTTGATGTTGCACTAATTTTAGGCTATTCACAAAGTTGGGTTGTTGAAAAGGCCTTGTGAACATTTAATTACACAAATGAGACCTTTAGTAGTTGGAGGTCAAGTGTTTGACCAAATGACAAAACATGATATCTTTTCAAGGAATATCATAATTGCAACTTATAGAAGATGCACTCATTATCAAGAGCCATTGAGACTATTTTAGCAAATGCAACAAATAGATATTCAATCCACTCAACTCACCTTTAACAACATACTTGTGTGTTGTCATGAACAACATAAGGGATTTTCAACATGGCATGAACATACATGAAGGCATAATAGGAAGTGTTTTTGTTTGATGTTGTAAATGTATGACATTGTTGTAGAAATTAGGCACATAAAATAACAACTAATAGAAATAAAATAAACAATTACAAATAAAACATTTTATTGCAAACTTAGATCAAAGCACTTGTGTGCATATGTTTCTTCTTCTAGTTCTAGAGCTTCAACTCAATACAATATCTATGAATGTGTTTGATATTTCAAAAACTTACAATTGCCTCTAATAAATAGATGGCTTCATCTAACAATAAAACACTCAAATCATAAAAATAGAGCTAAAAAGCACATGCTTTTGTGCAACACAAAGCTTTTGATTTTTTTCCTTTATTAGCTTTTCCTAAAAGTAAGAATCTAAAAGCAAACTACCTAAAAATTAAAAGCATGTAAAAAAATTACTTTTTACTTTTCTTGGGGAAAAATTAAACTATTTTTTCTAACACTCCCCTTAAATTTTGACCTTCAAACTTTTATTCTTCTAGAGATGAGTGTGCACTTCCAGATCTAACATATTCCTGATCAAAACTCCCAAATAACTTCTCAAATGCTCAAAACTTCATTTCCCAAAGATTTTGTAAAGATATCAACAAATTGATGTTCGGATCTGCATATTTCAAGAAAAATTTCCTTATTGTTAACCAACTCCTTGATGAAGTGATACCTCATGTCTATGTGCTTGCTCCTCTTGTGAAAAACATGATTTTGGACAATGCTATTGTTTAATTATTGTCACAAATTTTTGTGTATCATCCTCTTAATTCTACCTCAAATATTTCAACACTCTTCTCATCCAAACAACTTGACATGTTGTTCCTGTTGCTGCTACATACTCTTCTTCGCTGAAGATAGTGTGACTATGGGTTGCTTCTTTGATGCCCATGAAACTACACCTATTCCAAAGTGAAAAACATAGCCAGATGTGCTCTTTTTGTCATCAATACTTCCAACACTATCATTGTCTATGTAACCTATGAGTTTTAACTCATTTGATGTTGAATACAAAATTCCATGATTCTTAGTTCCACATACATACCTTAAAATCATTTTTCTAGCTTGCCAATGTGAATCTTTTGGATATTCCATGAACCTTGAGATGAGGCTCACACCATACATAATATTTGTCCTTGTGGCCGTAAAATACATGAGACTTCCAACTAGCCTTTTGAACAATGTTGGATCTACAAATGATCCATTTTCATCTTTTATTAACTTCAAACCTACTGTAATAGGTGTTGGCATTGGCTTGCAATTCAACATGTTAAATCTCTTCAAAACATCATTATCATACCTTTTGTGAAATAAAAACTCCAGCTTCTAATTTTTGAACTTCAATGCCCAAAAATAGTACATGAGGTCTAGATTTGTCATCTCAAATTATTTCTTCATAGCTAATTTGAATGAATCTGTAGATAGATTTCTAGTGATGATTAAATCATCCACATATAAACAAACAATCAAAAATTTACCTTGCTCATTGATCTTGATGTATAAGGTAGGCTCACTGCTGCTCCTACTGAAACCATTCTATATCAAATAAGAATCAATCATGTTGTACCAAGCTCTAGGTGCTTGTTTGAGACCATAGAGTGCTTTTTTCAACTTGTATACCTTTCCTTCATGACCTTCAATCTCATAACCTTCTGGCTGATTCACATAAACTTCTTCTTCAAGAAAACCATTCAAGAATGTTGATTTTACATCCATCTAATAAATAGGCCATTTGTTTTGAGTTGCAATTGCTAAAACCATTCTTACCATGTCCAAACGTGCTATAGGTGCAAACATCTCATTGTAATCTACTCCATATTGCTGTGAAAAACCTCTTGTAACCAACCTTGCTTTATGTTTATGTACTTTACCATCAGCAGTATATTTGGTCTTATAGACCCACTTCACTCCTATCACATCCTTTCCTTCTAGAATATCTACCAATTTACAAGTCTAATTATTCTCTATGGCTTCTATCTCATCATCCATGGCTTAAACCCAAAATTCATTATCTATAGCCTCTTCAAAGTATACTAGATTTGCAGCTTGAGAAAATAATGCAAAAATTGAAAAAGTATTAGTTGTATCAACATTATAAATCTCACTAAGACTCCTTGTTTTCCGCTGCAAAGGGCTATCTAATGATGGATTGTTTTGTATTGAAGGATTATCTTCTAGTGATATTTGTGGTGTCTCTTGCATGGTTGAAGATGACTAAAATCTTGGAGATCTCCTATATGTAGATGGAGGTGTAGCTTGTGCTACAACTTGTGGTGCATGTCCAAGATTCAAAGAAGATACAATACCTTGTTTCTCTATGCTTTCATTTATCATATCATCATGAGGAATAACTATTGCTACATTGACTGTTTTCTCAATACTTCCATCCCATGCCTCATTTTCATCAAATCGTACATCTCTGCTGATTATGATGTTTCTGGTAACTAGATTGAACAACTTGTAAGATTTTGTATTCTCTGAATATCTAACAAATATGCATTTTTCTCTTTTTGTTTTCTAACTTATTCCTTATCTCATAAGGCACATGTGTGTATGCCACACACCCAAAAAACTCTAAAATGAGAAACATTGTGTTTCCTCAGTATTCAAGCTTGTTGAGTAACCATGTTTCAAACAATTTTCATTGGACACATATTTATTATTTAAGCAACAATTATTTATACCTACCCAATACTCATTTGAAAGATGCTTTTCCTTCATCATACTTCTCGCCATCTACATGATGGTTCTATTCTCTCTCTACCACACCATTCTGCTGTGGTGTATACCTTAGTAAATTGTTTATGTATACCATGATATTTGCAAAAATTCATAAAAGCATTGGAAACATACTCACCTCCTTTGTCTGTCCTCAAACATTTTATGTAGTACCCACTTTTATTTTCTAATAAAACCTTGAACTGTTGAAATATATCAAAAGCATCTTATTTTTATCAAAAAGTACACCCATGTCTTCCTTGTATAGTCATCAATGAATGTCATAAAATATGAACAACCTCCAATAGAATTTGTTTGCATTGATCCACATAAATATGAGTGAACAATTTCAAGTGGTACACTTGTTCTTCTTGTTTTTCCAATCGGGAAGGACTCTCTGTTACTTCCCAAATTACAACCTTCAAAACTCTATCTAGTTTACGAATCAAAGGCAAACCTTTCAAAGATATTTCTTCTATGTAATAATTTCAAACCACCAAATTTTAAATGACCAACTTGAGATTTTATAGCCAAAATTTATATTTTTAAACTAACTAAAAAGCTAATTCAATCTCCTTAGCTAGCTATGGATTGATCTCGTAGTATGAGCTCTGGATGTGGCGGTTCTATATTCAAAGGAAACATTATGTTGCTTGTCATCTTCACTTTAGCAATCACTTGGGTACTTGGAGCTTTATTCATGATCACACATTCATTGTCTTCAATGTAAACTCTGTATCCCTTTTGTACCAATTGACCAATGTTCATAAGATTGTGCTTCAAACCTGCAACATAATAAACATCCTACATAATCTTCTGCTCCCCTTTTTAGTTAGAATGTTGATTATTCCTTTTCCTTTTACACTAAGTGTATTATTATTCCCAAGGATAACTTCTGTTTTTACCTTGGCTCATCCAAATTAGAAAATAAATCTAAGTTACCTGACATGTGATTACTGAAACTAGAATCCAAATACCACACATCACTAGGACTCTCTTGGGATAGATTACACTCAATAGGCGATGCTTCAAAAATATTTTTTCATGAAATAAACATGGAGCTTCCAACCTGATTTTGATTTTGTTTATTTTGATCATACTAATTTTTCCTGTATTCAGAAACATAGTGCCCATATCTCTTGCAATAGTGACACTTTGCACACATGTAATTTATCCTGTGTCTAACTTGAAAAATGATTATGATTATTCTCTTGACTATGCCATATTCCTCTTGAGTTTGATGGATGATCTGCCACATCCTGCAGATGAACTTCTTCCTCTGTCTCTAGGGCTGAAATTTCCTCTTCTTCTTCCATGATTTCCTGATACTTGTGATGAAAATGCTTGATCTACAACTGCATGTGATCTATTCAACCTTTGTTCATGATTTATTAGTGATGCATGCAACTCATTAATTGAAAACTGACTTAGATCCTTAGTTTTTTCAATAACAACTACCAAAGGATCAAATTTTGTAGGAAAACTTCTAAGAAATTTTTCAATAATCCTTCTGTCCTCAATAGTTTCACCATGAGATTTGATTTGATTAACTAAACCAACTACAAAAGTAAAGAATGATTCTACAAAATCTGAATCTTTCATTGACATATTTTCAAAATCTCTACGAAGTAACTATAGCTTGGCGGTTTTTACTTTCTCTTTACCTTGATACGTAACATGGAGAGTTTCCCACACAATTTGTCCTTTATCGGTGTTTTCCACTCAGGGTAAGGGTAAGTGCACCAAGTTGGGGGAAAAGGGGGTCTTAAGTGGATGCATTTTTGAAAAAAAAACTTCAAGTTGTACGAGTTTTTCAAAATAGTTACACTCAAAATTGGAAGATGTTGTACAAATATGAATCGTAGAATGTTTGAGTCTAGTTTCTAAGATACTAAATTTTCTTGAAAACGGATAAGTTTAAGTGGCTCAAACAAATAAAATAACAACATATGCTCATGTTTTTGTTAAAAAAACATTATAGAGTGACATTCGTGCCCCACACAATTTTTTGAGCACCATTTAGTATTTTTGAAAACCCTTCAAGAAAAAGATAGCTTGGAGCATCTAGTTTGGGCTCCATTTTTTTAGATTTTTTTAGTGAATTTTTTTATTTATGATTTTCTAGTACAAAATTTTTATGTTTTGAAAAATAACGAGCTCCGACCGTGCCCCCCAACTAACTACCTCACAAAAATCAAAAATTAGATTTAATTTTTTTGAATATGTATAGAATTATGCCTAGTTTGGGCTAGTATATTTTTTTAAATTACGATCACCCAAAAAAAAAAAGATACACCATGAAAGATAGACATATTTACACTTCAAAAAAAGCTATAAAAAGGCATAGTTAGAAAATAAATAATATGGAAACCTTATATTAGTTAGAAAATTTGAAAATTATATTTTTAGAAAGAAGAGACTTTTCTCTACATCGTGGTATAATTTTTTAAAAATGGATCGATTGTTTTATTTTGATTTATCATAGAGGAAGTGTCATTTTTACATTTTCTTGTAAAAACTCATTGTTTGTTGTGTTTGTGCAGGTCCATGCCTTAGGCTTGGGGATCCAAACCGGATCCCAAGCCTTGAGGCATGGCTTGGGAAAAGAGAAAACGTAAAACATGTACACGTTACAAAATGTGTATGCGTTCTGTGTAGTATAAACATAACGCATATGTGTTACATAACGTGCACACATTCTATGTAGTATAAGCATTATGTATACTTTTGACATGCTTCTTTTACATAAATAAATGTTTAAGTATAATTTTTCATTATTATTATTTATATTTTATTATTTCTTATACTTAAACATTTATTAATGTAAATATAAGAAATTAGGGTCACTTTGCACCTTATGGAATTGGTCTCATAGCTCCATGAGGCATGGTTTAGGAGATAGTTTTTTAAAGTATAATCTTGTCAAGACATAGGTAATTTTTAGGATTACAACATTCGGCATTAATCTTTTAGAATTTAACTTCTCCAATCGAAACCCTAAACCATAGGCCATAAACCTAAACACTAAACCGTAAACCTTGATACCTAAACCTAAACCCTAAACCCTAAACTTTTAAGCATGATCCCTAGACCACTAAAAACTAAAACCTAAACCTAAACATTAAACATTCATCCCTTACCCGTAAGCCCTAAACCATGAGCCTTAAGCCCTAAACCCTAAGCCCTAAGCCCTAAGCCCTAAGCCCTAAACCCTAAACCCTAAACCATAAACCATGAGCCCTAAATGTTAAACCCTAAACCCTAAACTATAAAAACTAAATCCTAAACCCTAAACCCTAACCCCTAACCCTAAACCTTAAACACTAAATCCTAAACCCTAGACCCTAAGCTTTAAACCCTACATCCTTATCCCTGAGCCCTAAAATATAAACCCTAAACCCTAGACCATATACCCTAAGCCCTAAGCCTTAAACCCTAAACCCTAAACCCCAAGCCCTAAACCATAAACCCTAAACCTTAATCCCTAAACATTAAATCCTAAACCCTAAACCCTGAACCCTGAACCATAAACCCTAAAACTTGAATCGTAAACCATAAACCATTATCCCTAAACACTAAACCCTAAACCCTAAACCCTAAACCCTAAATCCTTAACCTTGATCCATAAACCCTAACCATAAACACTAAACCCTAAACCCTAAACCTAAAACCTAAATCCTAAACCATAACCCTAAACCTTGAACCTTGAACCCTAAACCCTAAACCTTAAACCCTGAACCATGAGCCCTAAACCCTAAACCCTAAACCCCAAACCATATTTCATCAATATTTCCTAGTCTCGTGCGATGAACCATCATTGAGTCTCGCTTTATAGAACTACCTTGTTTATGAGCGGTGGGACAAGTTACTAAATGGATATGACATCTACCTTGTGCCTTGTAATTCATATATTACACATCTCTTCCAAACTTGTTTCTCCCCACATATTCTTGTGCTCTTGAATGTAAATTTATTCACACTCTGAAATAAATTTCACATTTCTCATATTTCCATGTATGGTATTATGCAAGCTAGGATGACCCATCGGAAGTGGAAAAATAAACCATCACAACAAAAAAATTAATCTTAAAGGAAACAAAAGAAACATAGAGAATATATCAATACAGAGGTGTAGGATCATAATTAAATTTTCTGTAGTATCCTCTCCTCCGAAGAAAGATAAAGTTCAAGTGTTCTATAGAAATGGATAGTAAATTTGATAGAACTTCCTAAAGTGTTCAAAATAAGCATAGAAATAAGGTAATGGCTAAGAACACTAGGGGTTATCAATTACCAAGTAAATCTTTCTTGTTTAGTTCTAAATGGGAGTTACCTAGCCTACGAATTAGTGACCTTCCATTCATGATATATCCTTATATGATAAACCCATGGATGGTTTCAAAATCCCCGAACAAAAAGATAGGGGTAGTCATCAATCCTAGTGAAGGTGTGATGTGATTTCCAAGAAACTTGAAATTCATATAGATTTAGAGGTCATAACACGAATTTACAAATATCTTCATCATTATAAATGGAATCCAAGTAATTGTGTCTCCCTTTACATCTAAGGATTGAGGACTACTGGGGTCTTTGGAAGGATTGGAAAGTCAGGAATATGACATTTCCCTCCTTCAAAATATCAATAGATGAAAAACATAAAATTTTGATGACTCTCTTTGAATGTTCTACCTACAAATTAAATGAACCCTTAACTCCTAAACCCTAACCCTCAACCATAAGAACTAAACTCTAAACTATAAACCCTAAACCCTAAAACCAAAATAATAAATCCTAAACCCTTAAAAGTAAATATTAAACCCTAAAACATAAACCCTAAACCCATAACCCTAAACCCTTGACAATGGACCCTAAACCCTGAGCCCTAAGCCCTAAACCCTAAATACTAAATCCAAAGCCCCGAGCTCTAACCCCCAAACCTTAAACTAGTAACTCTAAACCCCAAACCTTAAGCCATAAAACATGAACCATGAACCATAAACCCTAATCCCTAAACCATAAACCCTAAACCTTAAGCCTTAAACCCTACACCCTAATCCTTGAGCCCTAAACCCTAAACCTTAAACCTTAGCCCTAAACCCTAAATCTAGAGCCCTAATCTCTAACCCCTAAACCTTAAACCCGTAATTCTAACCCCTAAATCTTAAACCCATAACTCGAACCCCAAACTATGAATCATAAACCTTAAACCATACACCCTAATCCCTAAACCCTAAACCCCGAGCCCCGAGCCCTAAATCGTAAACCCTAAACCTTAAGGCCTAAATGTTAAATCCTAAAGGTCCATAAATTCTAAACCCTAAACCTATAAACTAAATCATAAACCCTAAACCCCAACCCCTAGACCCTAAACTCTAAATCCCACGCACTAAACCCTAAACCCTAAGCTTTAATCCCTAAAGCCTAAACCGTAAACCTAATCCCTAAACACTAAACCCTAAACCCCGAACTCTGCGACCTAAACCCTTAACCCTAAACCTCGATCCTTAAACCATAAACCCCAAACATTTACCCTAAACCCCGAACCCGACCTTCAAACCTTAAACCCTAACTCCTAAACCCTAAACCGTAAACCCTAAATCCTCAACCCTAAACCTTAAACCCTAAGCCCTAAACCATGAACACTCAACTCTCAACCCTAAACCCTCAACCTTGATACCTAAAACCTTTTCCCTAAACCCTAAACCTTGACCTTTAAACCTTAAACCCTAACTCCTAAACCCTAAACCGTAAACCCTCCTCAACCCTAAACCTTAAACCCTAACTCCTAAACCCTAAACCTTAAACCATGAGCCCTAAACCCTAAACCCCATACCATAAACCCTAAGCCCTAAAATCTAAACTCTAAGCCCTAAATCCTAAACCCTAAAATCTAAACCATAACCCCTAAACCCTAAACCTTGAGCCCTAAACCCTAAACCCTAACCCCTAAACCCCAGGCCCTAAGCCATAAGCCCTAGGTAACAACCCTAAACCTTGAACCCTTAAACATAAACCCTTAACCCTAAACCCTAAATACTAAAACTCGAACCCTAAATCTCAACCCTAAACCCGCAACCTCAACCCCGATCCCTAAACCCTAAACCATCAACCTTGAGCCATAAACCCTAAACCCTCAACTCGACCCCTAAACCCTAAACCTTGAACCTTGATCCCTAAACCCTAAACCCTCAACACTTAACCTAAACCATAAACCTAAAAATATAAACCCTAAACCATAAGCCCTAAACCATGAACCCTAATCCCCGAACCCTAAACCCTAAACCTAAAATCTGAACTATGAGCCTTAAACACTAAACCTTAAACCCTAAATTATAAACCTTGAGTCCTAAACCTTTAGCCCTAAACCCTAAACACCGAGCCCTAAAACTAAACAATTTGATTCCATGAAAGGATGCTTTTAGAGCTTGGAAAGGCGAGGGATGATCTTTATATGGAGCACCATGTTTCTAAGAATGAGCAATCATCCGAGTTCACTTGATGCAATTCACTTGTACTATTCGTAATAACTCATTCAACACCTAGTAGTGTTATCACACCTTAAGGATGAGGCAAATTAAAATCACCTCATTTTGGCTATAGGACAAGAATTCCATTCAGGAACAATCCTCTATCTACAATGTGAGGATCTCTTTTTAGTAAGAAGTAGACAAACATCATGAGTTAATTCATGGTCACTAAAGTGAATTATGGACCAAATTTAACAATTAGTACCAATTCAAGCAAAGGTAGGGATAAAATGTAGTGCCCACTTCCATTTGACACCTTTTGATATTGATCTTGATACTGGTGATTTCATTATGGACATTATTATGATTTTGATTTAGTATGATGTTAGATGTTGGACCATGGATTATTATTGATCTTGATTTAATTATGATGCATGATGATTATTAGAGACACTTCATATGTAGATGATGATATAATAATTGACATGGATATTTTATGAATGTTGTTCGAGACAGTGATTTTTGGATATTGTGAGTAGACCTAGAAAATGGACATTATATGATGATGATATAGTTGTTGATATAAATTGTAAGTGATATTGTTTATTGCCTTGATGTTGTCGTGATTCATATATATAGATGATTTTGTGATTATATTTATATCCTGTTTGATGTTCGATATGGCCATGAGGTCAAGGTGGTATTTGTGTTTTGCAGTTAAACTATCACAACAAATATCTAAGGATTGAGACCAACCACATTGGAATTCAAGATGACTTCAACAAGGTCACCATGGAAACATGTTTTGTGTGTGTGTTGTATTTTGTTAGAGATTCCCATGGGGGTTATCTTTGAATGTGACCAAGGGGTTATGTGTATTTTATTAATGTGGTTCCTTTTTTTATTTTTTACATGTGGTTATTTTGTGATGCATTTACCATTTTCTTTATTCTTTTAATTATGGAGAACTAATGTGGGTAATCATATTTTCAAAATAAATAAATAAATAAAATTTGGGATATAAGAAAGTAATTATAGAATTTTTGGCTCTTGTATTAAATATAGTAAGTGATGTGTAAGTATGTGTAAGAGTTGTGTAAGTCGACTTTGGAGTATGAAACACTCCATCTCCTCGAAATTCGAATTTGTCCTTGGTGGCCTATTTTGGAGGCTTGTGGGATAAGTAAAAATTGTCCCATACCTCTTAATTTTATTTACCAACCATACCTATGGTTAGAGGGTTTATTTTAGACCCTTTTAATGCATTTTTATAAATCAAGTTACAAGTTTTAATTGCACTCTTCTTACATTTTATTAAATTCAAGTCCTTTGGGGTGTGGGCTTTTTGGAGTGTGTAAGTTTATTGTCATATTATTCACCCACTCTTTATTGTGCATTGGAGAATGATTTTGAATTTTGTGTTGGAGTTGAGGATGTGTGATGTGGCATCCTACATGGATCCACCTCATCCTCTTCTCTTCCCCGATGCGCGAAATTAGCAGGAACTTGACAAGGTCATAACTTGAGTTCCGGGTGTCCGTTTGAGTCTGTTTTTTTTTAAACCACGTGTTTCGATGAGACGAACGCAGCGAAACCCACCCTACCAGTTGGGGCAAGTTTTCAACACATTTTCGGCCCTAAATCCGCCATCTTGAGGCCAAAAATTAGGATTTAAGTTATAGTTCGGTTTTTTCTATTTTTTTGAGCATTAGTTAATTTTAGTCTATTAATTGCATTATGAGTTAGAAAGTTGGAAATTCCTCTAATTTAGGGATGTAGAAGATGCGTGGCAATTTCTATGCCCATAGGAATAAGCATGCGAACTTACTAAGAATAGCAGGTTCTAGTAAACTGCTAAAAATAGTAATTTCCGCCACCTAGAGTAGATTTAGTCAGAGTTAGCTAGAGTTTACTTGGAAACTCGAGTTGGGAGTTGTTTTCCTATTTAGGAAACATTGTAATTCATTATTTGATAACAAAGAAGGAGATCTATTTTCTTTTGGAGTTCATAATATTTGCAGCATATCTGGTTTGTTCTTAATTTGGCTACATTATCTGGTATCAGAGCTGGTTCGAAGTATTTTTTTTTTTTTAAATGGCAGGAAGAGGAAGAGGAAGAGGAGGTGGTATTGCATAGATGAATAGAAATATGCAAGATCTATAGAGACAAGTTGTTGCGCTTGCTGCAATGATAACCCAGAGAGGAAATCAAGGTGGAGATGACACAGATGAAGAAGAAGTTTGTGAAGAGGAGGAAACACAAGCACCACCATTAGCTTTTGAAGAAAGGATGCTTCGAGCATTAGAAGGAAAGAATGATGGGATAAGAGTTGATGTTTCAGAGTATGGTGGTAGTCTAAAACCAGAGGAGCTAATAGACTGGTTGACTAGCATGGGAAATTTTTTTGAGTGGAAGACTATGTCAGAAGAAAAGAAGGTAAAATTTGCATGCACGAAATTGAAAGGTCATGCTATGTTATGGTGGGATCACCTACAGAAAGAGTGGTCAAGAAAGGGGAAAGAAAGAATTAGGACGTGGAGTAAGATGGAGAAGAAGCTGAAAGATAAATTTCTCCCTGTGGATTATGCACAAACCCTTTACAGGAGGTTTCAGAATCTCAGATAAAACTTACAAATAGTGCAAGAATACACAGATGAGTTCTATAAGTTGTCCATTCATGTAGAGCATGAAGAAACTGAGGAACAAATGGCTGCAAGGTATGTTAATGGATTAAAATTTTCTATTCAAGATGAGATAAGTATGCATAGGATTAAAAGCATGGAGGATGCCTATCAATTAGCCTTAAAGGCCGAGGAAAAACAAAATCATCAAAGTTTTAGGAGATCACCTGGAATGAATAGGGGGCCTCAACTTCCTTTTGGGATGAGCTGGTTTTAGCCAAGGTAGGGGAGAATCATCTCGTGGATTGGAAAAGCAAGAGGATACGAGACAAGATTTCCAGAATCAACAAAGAGGCAGAGGATTTCCTAGGGGCAGAGGATATGCTGGCGATAGAGGATGGGAGGCTCCACGAAGACCATTTGTTTGTTACAGATGTGGTGAAGAAGGGCATCGAGCTTTTGAATGCCCACATACTTATACACATGACAAAAGGCAAGGAGATGCTCCAAGAGTAAATCTTGTTGAAGCTGAGCAAGTAGAAGATGAACAAGACCTGGAAATCCCACCAGATGTTGGAGAAACTCTGATGATCAAGAGGATGATGATTGCTCTAAGAAAGGAGGTCAAGGGGGATGCATGGCTGCGTACAAATATTTTCAGAACAAGATGCACTTCAGGAGGAAAGGTATGTAATGTTATTATTGATGGTGGTAGTTGTGAGAACATGGTTTCAAATGAGATGGTCGATAAATTGGGTCTACATTATGAGAAGAATCCTAACCCTTATCGTATTGCATGGTTTAAGAAGGGTAATGAAGTTATCATTTGATAAGAGATGTTTAATAAGCTTTTCTATTGGGAATAGTTATAAGGATGAGATTTGGTGTGATGTTATCCCTATGGATGCATGTCATATGCTACTAGGAAGACCATGGCAATTTGATAGAAAAGTTATTCATGATGGGGGAAAGAATACTTATACTTTCTGGAAGGATGGCACAAAAATAGTTTTGCTACCTCTTAAAGAAGAGGGGAAGGCTGAAAATATGCTTTCTGCAAAGGAATTTGTGAAGGAGGCAAAGGCAACCGGTTTTTGTTATGCACTAGTTGCAAATAAGGATGAACTTGTAAGTGCTCAAATACCAATAGAAACATCAGAATTAATAGAAGAATTTTCAGATGTTATTCCTGATGAGCTACCAGATGGATTACCACCCAAAAGAGATATTCAACACCACATTGATTTGATTCCAGGGTCTTCACTCCCAAATCAAGCGGCTTATAGGATGAGCCCGACATTGCATGCAGAGTTGAATAGGCAAGTGGCAGAGCTCATGCGAAAGGGGGTCATAAGGGAGAGCATGAGTCCATGTGCAACACCAGCTTTATTAACACCAAAGAAGGATGGAACATGGAGAATGTGCATGGATAGCAGAGTGATCAATAAAATTACAATCAAGTATCGGTTCCCAATACCTCACCTTGATGATATGATGGATGTGCTTGCTGGATCTAAGTATTTCACCAAGATTGATCTTCGAAGTGGTTATCATCATATTCGGATCAAAGAAGGAGATGAGTGGAAAACAACATTCAAGACAGGAAATGGATTATATGAGTGGTTGGTGATGCCATTCGGGTTATCCAATGCACCTAGTACTTTTATGAGATTGATGAACACCGTGCTACGGGAGTATAATGGTAAGTTTGTTGTGGTTTATTTTGATGATATCTTGATCTTTAGTAAAACTAAAGAAGAACATTTGAGGCATCTAAGGTTGGTATTTGAAGTGTTAAGGAAAGAGAAACTCTATGCAAATATGAAGAAGTGCACATTCATGCAAGAGAGTTTGGTATTCTTGGGCTTTATTATTTCAGCAGATGGGGTATAGATGGACTCAAAAAAGATAAAGGCAATTATTGAATGGCCTACTCCACGGAGTATAACAGAGGTAAGGAGCTTTCATGGTCTAGCAACATTTTATAGAAAATTTATTAAAAATTTCAGCAGTATTGTAGCTCCTATAATAGATTGCACAAAAGGAAGGGAGTTTTTGTGGACAAAGGCAGCTGAGGATAGTTTTCAATTCTTGAAGAAGAAGGTGACAGAGGCACCCATTTTGGCACTACCAGATTTTGATAAAGTGTTTGAGGTTGATTGTGACGCCTCACATGTGGGTATTGGGGCTGTTCTAAGTCAAGGAGGAAAGCCAGTAGCTTTCTTTAGTGAGAAACTGAATGAGGTAAGAAAGAACTACTCTACTTATGATGTGGAATTTTATGCAATTGTACAAGCATTAAGGCATTGGAGGCATTACTTAGTGCCTAAGGAGTTTGTGTTATTTACAGACCACATAGCCCTGAAGTATGTGAATACCCAAAAGAAGTTGAATAGTAGGCATGCAAAGTGGGTATCATTTTTGCAGGATATACTTTTTCTCTAAAACATAAATCTAGAAAACAGAATCAAGTTGCAGATGCATTGAGTAGGCGTGTGACTTTGTTTACCACTATGGAAAATGAGGTGGTGGGTTTTGAAGCAATAAAGGGTTTGTATTCTTCTGATTCTAATTTCAAGGATATTGTTGAAAGACTAATTAGTCCATTGTCAGACAATGTAGGAGATGTCCTGGATGAGTATATTTTATAGGATGGCTACCTATTCAAGGGACGCCAACTATGTATTCCAGTTGGGTCTATGAGAGAAAATATAGTGAAAGAGTTGCATAGCGGAGGGTTGGCTGGGCATTTTGGTAAAGATAAGATGATAGCCTTGGTAGAAGACAAATACTATTGGCCAAAGTTGAAAAGAGATGTGGTAAGATATGTGGAAAGATGTCAAATTTTCCAAGTCTCAAAAGGCCATGCATAGAATATAGGGTTGTATATGCCATTTCCTGTTCCTAAAGGGTCGTGGACAGATCTGAGTATGGACTTTGTTTTGGGATTACCAAAAACACAACGAGGTAATGACTCAATTTTTGTGGTTGTTGATAGGTTTTCTAAGATGGTTCATTTTATTTCCTGCAAGAAAACAAGTGATGCAACAGCGTAGCAGATTTGTTTTTCAGAGAAGTTGTTCGTTTGCATGGTGTTCCAAAAACTATTACTTCAGATAGGGACACCAGGTTCTTAAGTCACTTCTGGCGGACTTTATGGAAGAAATTTGGAACTCAACTACAGTTCAGTAGTGCCTATCATCCAGACTGATGGGAAAATAGAGGTGGTAAATAGGAGTTTGGGAAACCTGTTAAGGTGCATTGTTGGGGAAAAGCCGAAACAATGGGACTTAGCATTACCACAAGCTGAGTTTGCATATAACAATTCCATAAACAGATCCACGGAAAGTCTCCATTTTCAATTGTGTATGGGAGTAATCCAAATGGGGTGTTAGATTTGGTGCAACTA
This sequence comes from Taxus wallichiana var. yunnanensis, assembly GCA_018340775.1. Taxonomy (NCBI): domain Eukaryota; kingdom Viridiplantae; phylum Streptophyta; class Pinopsida; order Cupressales; family Taxaceae; genus Taxus; species Taxus wallichiana. The sequence goes on along the minus strand of CM031242.1, from coordinate 755,663 downwards.
CCAGTTGATGGCAGAGTCAGTGATGATGCAGAAGCATTTTCCGAACATATACAACAATTGCAGGAAGAAGTGCGGAAGAAGCTGCAGAATAGTAATGATAAGTATAAAGAAATAGTAGATGTGCACATATGGAGGAGAAAGGTATTTACAATTGGTGAGTTGGTTATGGTATATCTACAGAAGGAAAGGTTTCCAAGAGGAACCTATAACAAGTTGAAGTACAAGAAGATTGGTCCCTACAAAATCATGAAAAAAATAAACGATAATGCTTATGAGGTAGAATTGCCAGGGAATTTTGATATTTCTCCAGTGTTTAATGTTTCATATTTGTATTCTTTTCATGGGGATGGTGCAGAAGGGGATTCTATTGATGAAGTAGTAGATTGGAGGCAACAGGTTCCGGTGAAGAAGAAAGAAGAAGTGGATCAGATTCTAGATAAGAAAACAATGGACACACGAAATGGGAAATACAACAAATATTTGGTACATTGGAAAGGACTGGAACAAGAGGACAATACTTGGGTCACAGAGTGGGAGATTCAGTAGTTGGATGTAGATAAATGGAAGCAGTTTGAAGAAGACAACTTGCAAGAGCTGCGTTTTTTCAAGCAGGGGAGAATGATGCGCCAGAATTAGCAGGAACTTGACAAGGTCATAACTTGAGTTCCGGGTGTCCATTTGAGTCCGTTTTTTTTTTTTAAACCACGTGTTTCGATGAGACGAATGTAGAGCAGAAATCCACCCTACTAGTTGGGGCAAGTTTTTGACACATTTTTTGGGCCCTAAATCCGCCATCTTGAGGCCAAAAATTAGGATTTAAGTTATAGTTTGGTTTTTTCCTATTTTTGAGCATTAGTTAATTTTAGTCTATTAATTGCATTATGAGTTAGAAAGTTGGAAATTCCTCTAATTTAGGGATGTAGAAGATGCATGGCAATTTTTGTGCCCATAGGAATAAGCATGCGAACTTACTAAGAATAGCAGGTTCTAGTAAACTGCTAAAAATAGTAATTTCCGCCACCTAGAGTAGATTTAGTCAGAGTTAGCTAGAGTTTACTTGGCAACTCGAGTTGGGAGTTGTTTTCCTATTTAGGAAACATTGTAATTCATTATTTGATAACAAAGAAGGAGATCTATTTTCTTTTGGAGTTCATAATATTTGTAGCATATCTGGTTTGTTCTTAATTTGGCTACATTATTCCCTCTTCTATAAAATTTGAACTCCTTGCTTTGTTTTAGGTTGTTAAATATTTTGCTTACTTCCTTTTGGGAGAATTTTTGCTGTTGGAAGCTCTTGTTGATTTTGGAGGAGATTGGAGAGCATTTCATACTCTAGGCATTGCTGATTTTAAGATTGTATTTTGACATAGAAAGTCTTGCTATATTGGAACAAAATCTACCATGGAGAGGTAGGATCTTAGCTCTTCATTTATGCTTTTATTTATTTTTATGTTTGTGTGAATGGTGAATGTTTTGTGTGTATGTTGGTTGTTTGGGTAGACTACCTAGGAATGGTTTAGGGGAATCACCGAGGGGGCATAGGGAATGCCAAAGGGTATCAATTTTATTGTGGAGGAGTTTGGGATTGGGATCCACCATGGAAAATAAATAAATTGCATTTCTTACTTTGTGTGGGGCATAAGGAAATTTGTGGGGGCATAAGGAGGGATCATGGGGGCATAAGGATATGTGTGATGATTTATATTGGAAGTTTGTTACGGTGGATACCCATTTCTCATTGGGAGGCATAAGCAACTTCCCCATAGTTCTTTCTCCTTTGGCTTGCATTGTGAAGCCTGAGTGTTGTGTGATGTCTTTTATGTGGTTGGAAAACTATTGTGTTGTTTGAAAATTTTTTAATTTGATATGTGCATGTTGAAATATTGCTTTTTATGTGGAAGCTTGTTGTTTCCATGAGTTGAAACACATTTCTTATTACATTTTGGTTGGGGCTCGGGGGCCAATGATGAAAGATGGATTCTCCTCTTCATTGGATGTCTTGGTTGGTGGAGAAAGCATTGTCTTTCCCTTGCCTTTGTTGTGATCCAAAAGGAGAAATTCATGTTGTTGTTCTGGAGCAGAGGAGAAAGACAGTTTGACAGTACCTTGTGAAACAAAATCTCATTGTAACCTTTCCCACTTTGAAGTGGATGAGTTGTAAATATTTTGAAATGGAAAGATACTTTGTATAGAGCTATGAAAGTTGTAAATTTGAAATGTGAAAGATATATATACTCTGTTTTGTTCATTTGAAAGAAAGAAATTGAAATCTATTAATTGCATTCAAGAAATTGAAAGATGTAAAGTTGTATTTGAAATCAATAAAGGATTGCAATACCTTTCTTCATTTGCATTATTGTATTGAAATATGATCTTTAAATGTTATTGAAATCTCTATTTGAAAGAAAGGAATACGTATGAAGGAATTGTATTACTTTGTTCTTTTGAAAATAAGACAAAATTGGAAACCAGACTTTACATTTTAGCCATTAAATGGTTTGTTGAATCAACTAAATGGATTTGACTAGGATTAGAATGAACTTCCATACTTGAATGATGAAAAAGTTAGATAGACCCTTTTAATTTGATCTCTGTTTTAAAATTTAAAACTGGAAAATACTTCCTCTAAAATGCACAGTTCGAACCTACAAACAATAAATAACATTGAAACATTAAAATTGAACATGTCAGGGTATAAATGAGTTCAAATTGACAAAAAAACACTTAAGGAAATATTTTAGAACATTACAAAATTGGGCCCAAACCTTTCACAATATTTTTGCTGTCAGAAGTTGTAAAAATTCAAATTGGAAATCAATCAAGCAAAATCACCTTCCAAATGCATCCTAAATCCTTCTTAGAATAATTCTCCATGTCTGTTTGGCATGTTGAGTGAAGGAGAAGATCAAATTGAACCAAATTTATAAGTTAAAATTTACCAGTTTGCTTTTAAAAATCTTGCAGGATGTTTTCTTAAAATTGACCCCTTAAAATTTATCAAAATCTAAAATTAATGATCCTTGTGCAAAGAGGGCTTTGAGAGATTTTCAGAAAGTCCTCTTTTTCCCAAAACTAAGATCTCTATAAAAGTTATGGCCTTCTGAAGTTTTCCTTCCTTCGTGGAAAAGTTTAGGAAAATTTTCCTTGGCATGGCCCGCGGCCAATTTTTCCCTTAAACACTTAGAAAAAAAAATTGCAAAATTTTTTGGGAAAATTTTCAACATTATCTCCACCACTCACAAATGAACCAATCGAAAGCTACCACATGGCCTCACGAGGAAATGGCGGAGGCGCGACACCATTTTCTTCCTTAGTTTTTTTTTTTTTTTGGAAACTTTTCTTAGTTTCCTCTGGCCCAATCCCATGCACCAATGAATGCCTGACAAGTGGCTTCACCCGGCGATGGTGGAGGAGCAGAAGTTTAATTAACTTTGAAACTCTAACCTTTCCTTTGGAAAAAATTTTAGATCTCTTCACCGACCCCGCTAGACGCAACCAATGAAAAGGCTCATGACACGTGGAAGCCTTAAGTGTTGGCAAGGCACACACGGAAAGTTTTATCTTGGCACTTTCTAACCCAAAAGTCAAAAATTCACATGTTTCCCTACAAATCCGGCTTTTCCCCCCATGCCAACCTGAGCTTGAAACGTGTCCTCTTCAAACCCATGGGAGCGTGGGTAAAAAGTGGTTTTTTACTCACAAAGAATTTTTTTCAAAAGTCTCCTCGTGGTCTGCCAACCTGCCCCTTTTAGGAAAATTTTCATCCTTGGGCCCGTAGGCCCGCTCTTGGGGAAAATTTTCACCCCAAGGCCCACCGGCCCATAACTTGAGTTTTATGAGGAGTTAGGAGGACTTATTTATATCATTGGAAAGGTGAGGAAATTTCCTATCCAATGAAAATGATTTAGGGAAATTTTGAATGCATTAAGTGTGAGAAAAATCAAGTTGAAACTTTAAACCTATTAGAGAGTGGTTATGGTGAGGAATTACCCTCTCGAACCATATTGAACCTTCTAACCCTTAAGTTTGGATTGTGATTCTATTAATTGTTAATAAAAGAAAAGTATATTCTAGTGGATTAGAATTGTTCTGGAACTTGTTAGTGATAGTTGTTTCCTTGTAACCTGGTAGTAGAATCTTTTTAAAAAAAAAAAAATTATTCCATAATTTTCCTAACTAATCCTAGGTTGTTTCTTGGGTCTCAAGTGGGTTGTTTTAATGGGTGTTACACTTGGTATCAGAGCAGTGGTTCAAAATCTTGGACCATTGGGCACACTAGAAAACTTGAGACATGAAACTTAAACCTAGCACACTTTTAAATCTAGAAAACAACTTAGTTTAGAAATTGCATATTTTAGTAAACATGGAAATTGAATAAAAATTAGAAAAATGAACTAACTCTTGCCTTGGTCTGTGCAGGAGGCAGCAGATGGGATGAGGGGAATTTTCACATAGACCCAGACTTACCACCACTAGATCATGGTATAGCATCCATCCTACCCCATATTTTGCAGACTCTTCAGGATGTTAATGTCGCTCTACACGAGAGGATCAGTAGGAGGGCATGCAACTAAACATGATAGGGAGCCATTTGTTGATGCTCAGGCATCTCCTCGACCTAGCGAGGAGCATGGAGGAGAGAAATTCCATGTAGAGTCAGCTAGGGTAGAGTCACCACAGAGTGGATAGGGTGACCGAGTTTCAAGCATAGAGAGAGGTATCGAGCCCTAGGCTTAGGGATGAGCATATAGAGAGGCCTAGAGGCCATCGTCAGGACCACAGCTGTAGATCACATCAGGGAGATCCTGAAGCTTTGACCATCACATTATTTTGGTGACATAGGTGGATTTCAGGCAGAGGCCTAGCTAGTGAGCTTGAGCGGTTGCTTCAAGCTTTGTCCTTGTTCTAGCAACACGAAATTTTGTGTTGTGAGCCATCTACTAAGGGATGGAGTAGGTGTATGGTGGAGGACAGAGGAGTAGAAGCTCCATGTTGATTCTTATACACTTTAGGAGCTCTTTGAGGAGAATTTCAGAGAAGATATTTGTCACGAGAGGTTCATACAAAGAAGGATCAATAAGTTTCATGACCTCAAGACAGGCATCTCTTACAATGGTAGAGAGTATGAGAATAGATTTTGGATCTACTCCAGTATGTTGAGTACATGTAGGATGAGTAGGTGGATCCACAGTTCATTTGGGCTTGAATCTAGACATTGGAGGTGTAGTGTGGATCCATTGTCCACATACATTAGCTGAGGCCGTCGAGAAGGCCTATATAGCAGAGAGAGACTTAGGGAAACACCCAAGAGACTAGAGACCTAGTCTAGAGCCACATACAATAGATGCATGACAACAGATAGAGGGGGTCAATACCTCCTCCTCATGGTGGCTAGAGTTCTTCACAGTCATCATTTAGACCCCAGAAGAAACAATAATCCCGCCCACCCACCTCATAACCTCACAGAGAGTTGATGCACGCAGAGAGGTCGGAGTATGTGGCCTTCTCCTAAGGGGTCCCATCAAGAAATAGGGTGGACCTAGAGCTCGGTCGGTGAGGAGCTCGCTAGTAGAGGCCTCAGAAGACCATAGCACTAGATCATCAAGATCCATGCCATAGACTTCCAGAGGCACCTACTAGAGGTGCTACTCATTGGGGAGCATCAGGTGGTTGTTTTGGTTGTGGTGTTACTGGACATTTTTGGAGAGACTTCCCACATAACCCTAACAACAAGGGTAAGACATAGATCTCATAGCCTATTGTTGGTGACATGGGATGTAACCAAATGATTTATGTAGTGGTTGAGAACCGCCGGGCCGAGCATCAGTAAAGTTATTGATTGAGACTACTACAGGTAGCATTGGTGGTATTCCTACCTCTATCTTGTTTGATTTTGGTTCTTCTGATTCTTTCATTACACAATCTTTAGTAGAGTGATGCGGGCTCATGGCTTTAGGTAGGGTCATAGTTGGGATGTTGAGATGGCTTCTGGAGCCAAGATCTCTGTAGACTCCTTAGTTAAGGAGTGTGTGGTGGATTTGGGACCTTTCACCACTACCTCAGATCTTTGTATCCTTCCTTTGGGCTCGTATGGAGTCATTTTGGGTATGGATTGGTTATCTACACATAGGGATAGGATGGATTGTTACCACAAGATTATATCTTGTGCAAATGATCTGGGAGTGGAGTCGGTGATTTTAGGGGTTAGGAGACCCATTTCTATTCACACCATCTCCGCTATGCAGCTTAAGCGGTGTGTGCGATGGGGTTGTCAGATGTATGTTGTTACAGTTTAGTGACAGATCGAGGATGGGTCTAGTGGACCATCATAGATGATCACCCCATTTTGAGAGATTTTAGATGTATTTCTAGGGGAGCTACCGGGGTTACCACCCCTACGTGAGATTGATTTTCATATAGATCTAGTTCTGGGAGCAGAGCCTATCTCATGAGCACATTATCGGATGACCACCCCGAGCTCTGGAGCTCAAGTTGCAGCTTGAGGGCCTTTTGGAAAGGCCTTATCCATCATAGTGTATCCCCTTAGGGTGCACCGGTGATCTTTGTGAAGAAAAAGGATGGATCCTTGCAGTTATGTATTGATTACCACCAGCTGAATAAGGTAACGATCAAGAATCGTTATCCCCTTCTACATATTGATGATTTGTTTGATCAGATGAAGGGATCCACTATTTTCTCTAAGATAGATCTTAAGTCAGTTACCATCGCTTGAGGATTTCGGAGGCGGATATTCATAAGATCACTTTTCATATGAGATATGGGCACTTGTGAGTTCACAAAGGGTGCCTTTTGGTCTGACTAATGCCCCCACAGTATTTATGAGTTTGATGAATGGGGTATTCAATACCGTCTTAGATCACTTTGTGCTCATCTTCCTTGATGACATTTTAATTTACTCACATACTCGTGAGGAGCACGAGGAGCACCTTCACTAGATTCTTCAGTGTCTTTGGGAGCAAACAACTTTACGGAACTTGGAGAAGTGTGCATTATTTTAGATAGAGGTACATTATTTGGGTCATATCATTTATGGGGAAGGTATCACCATCGATCCTTCCAATATTAGAGCCATTATGGATTGGCCAGCACCCACTATTGTGACAGGTGTGCAACTTCATGGGATTAGCAGGTTACTACAGGATATTTGTTCAGGACTTCTCTCGGATTGCACACCCCATCACTTCCCTTCAGAGAAAGGGAAGAAGTTTGTTTGGTCGACAGATGTGTGAGTAGGCCTTTAGTACACTGAAGGAATGCCTCACTACAACACCTATTCTTGCAGTGTCGATCCACAGGTGAGTTTTTCATTTGCACGGATGCTTCCTTAGCAGGGCTTGGAGGTGTGTTGATGCAAGAGGGTAGAGTAGTGGCTTTTGAGTCTCACAAACTCAAATATTATGAGATTAATTATCTGACTCATGATCTTGAGCTTGTGGCAGTTGTGCATGCTTTGGTTTGATGGAGACACTTTCTTCTTGGTCGAGATTCACACTCAGGACAGATCACTTGAGTCTTCACCACCTCTTCACGTAGCCCAATCTCAACACTCATCAATGGTGTTGGATGGAGTTGCTTTGTGAGTATGATATGGAGATAGAGCATGTGAAGGGGAAGGAGAATGTGGTAGTAGATGCTCTCAATAGATGGAGACATGTGGCTATGGCCACCTCAGTGAGCATAGATTTGTGGAGCAGGATTCTTCAGCAGCTTCCTCTTGATAAGCTTCTACATTGCAGTTCGAGAAAGATCGAGTCTCAGAGACCCCTCGAGGGGAAGTTTGATAGTTTTTCCTTATAGATAGATGGTCTTCTCGAGCACGAAGGCTGGATTTATGTTCCCGAGATGGAGGCTTGAGGCAAGACATCTTGGCAGAGGCACATCATGCACCCTATTCATCCCATCCCGGGGTGAAGAAGATGCATGCACACCACCTTGAGACAGTTGTATCATTAGAGAGGACTTTGTAGAGACGTGGCCTAGTTCATGTCATGATGTTTAGAGTGCTAGAGAGTTAAGGCTGAGCATCAACATCTAGCTGGCCTTCTTTTTCCTCATGCTATACTAGGAATGGAAGTGGGACACCATTTCCATGGACTTCATTGTTGGGCTACCGATGTCGAGATATCACCACGACGCCATTATGGTCATAGATTGATAAATTGACAAAAGTGGCTCACTTTTCTCTAGTGAAGACCACTTATACAGCTAGAGTAGTGGCACGGGTATATTTGGATGAGATTGTCAGGTTGCATGGGATTCCGCGGAAGATCATTAGTGACCGCGATCCTTTATACACTTCCCATTTTGGACTACCATGCAGCATGCCCTCGGGATGAAGATTAATTTCATCACAACATATCACCCTAAGACAAATGGACAGATGAGCGAGTGGGTGAATAAGATTTTAGAGGACATGCTCAGGATGTATGTGATGGATCAACAGTCTAAATGGGAGGAGTACCTATACTTGGTGGAGTTTACCTATAATAATAGTTTTCAGAGTTCTATAGGCATGGCTCCTTTTCAGGCTTTGTATGGTAGAGAGTGTAGGACACCTCTTAGTTGGGATAGGATAGAGGATAGGGTTTCTCTTGGACCAGCTTTATCACGGACATGGAGCAAAGCGGTGGTATTGATCGGAATAGAGACTACAGGAGGCACATGACATGCAAAAGAAGTATGCAGATCAACATAGGACCGACCGTAGTTTTGATGTGGGCATGAAGGTGTTCCTTCATGTCATGCCACATAAGATCCCTATCCATTATGGAAAAGGTTCTAAGTTAGCTCCTAGATTCATGGGTCCTTTTGAGATCTTGGAGCGTATCGCCCTTTGACCTACCATCTAGCATTGCCACCCAGCTTGTCTCACATACATGATGTTTTTTATGTTTCAGTTCTTAGGAGATATGTTGCAGATCCTTCTCATGTGTTAGATTGGACATCATTGTAGGTGCAAGATTAGGGGCAGGTGATGGTGGAGCCCATGTTCACATCCTAGATCATAGGACCCAGGCCTTCGAGGTAGAGAGGTTGATCAGGTTTAGGTGTAGTGGGACAGATATGATGAGACTACAACTACATGGGAGGATGTTACCTTATTACGAGTTTAGTTTCCACATTTTTTCCAGTGACTTCCAGGAGGAAGTCAAGTCTAAGGGGAGGGGATGTAGTGCCCACTTCCCTTTGACACCTTTTGATACTTGATCTTGATACTTGTTGATTACATTATGGACATTATTATGGTTTTGATTTAGTATGATGTTAGATGTTGGACCATGGATTATTGTTGATCTTGATTTAGTTATGATGCATGATGATTATTAGAGACACTTCATATGGATGATGATATACTATTTGACATGGATATATTATGAATGTTGTTCGGACATGTGATTTTTGGATATTGTGAGTAGACCTAGAAAATGGACATTATATGATGATGATATAGTTGTTGATATAAATTGTAAGTGATATTGTTGATTTCCTTGATGTTGTTGTGATTCATATGTATAGATGATTTTGTGATTATATTTATATCATGTTGGATGTTCTGATATGGCCACGAGGCCGAAGGAGGTATTTGTGTTTTGCAGGTTAAAATATCACAACAAACATCGGGGATTGAGACCAACCACATTGGAATTCTAGATGAATTCAACAAGGTCACCATGGCAACATGTTTTGTGTGTGTGTGTTGTTTTTTGTTAGGGATTCCCATGGGGGATTACCTTTGAATGTGACCAAGGGGTTATGTGTATTTTATTAATGTGGTTCCTTTTTATTATTGTTTGCATGTGTTTATTTTGTGATGCATTTACCCCTTTCATTATTCTTTTAATTGTGGAGAATTAATGTGAGTAATCATATTGTTAAAATAAATAAATAAATCAAATTTGGGATATAAGAAAGTAATTATAGAAGTTGTTGGCTCTTGTATTAAATGTGGTAAGTGATGTGTAAGTATGTGTAAGAGTTGTGTAAGTCAGATTTTGGAGTATGAAACACTCCACCTCCTTGGAAATTCGAATTTGTCCTTGGAGGCTGATTTTGGAGGCTTGTGGGACAAGTAAAACTTGTCCCATACCTCTTAATTTTATTTACCAACCATACCTATGGTTGGAGGGTTGATTTTAGACCTTTTTAATGCATTTTTATAAATCAAGTTGCATGTTTTATTGCACTCTTCTTACATTTTATTAAATTCAGTCCTTTGGGGTGTGGGATTTTGGAGTGTGTAAGTTTATTGTCATATTATTCACCCACCTCTTTATTGTGCATTGGAGAATGAATTTGACTTTTGTGTTGGAGTTGAGGATGTGTGATGTGGCATCCTACATGGATCCACCTCATCCTCTTCTCTTCCCTCTTCTATAAAATTCAAACTCCTTGCTTTGTTTTGGGTTGTTGAACTTTTGGAATGCTTCCTTTGGGGTGAATTTTCCTTGTTGTTTTGGAGCTCTTGTTGATTTTGGAGGAGATTGGAGAGCATTTCATACTTGGGCATTGCTGATTTTGGGACTGTATTTTGACATTGAAAGCTTGTTGTATTGGAACAAAATCTACCATGGAGAGGTAGGAGCTTAGCTCTTCATTTATGCTTTTATTTCTTTTTATGTTTGTGTGAATGGTGAATGTTTTGTGTGTTTTGTTGGTTGTTTGGGTAGACTGCCTAGGAATGGTGTAGGAGAAGGCTATGGGAATCATGTGGGGGGCATAAGGGAATGCCAGTGGCATCAGATTTATTGTGGAGGGAGTTTGGGATTGGGATCCACCATGGAAAAGAAATAGCTTGCATTTCTTACTTTGTGGGGGCATAAGGAAATTTGTGGGGGGCATAAGGAGGGATTGTGGGGGGCATAAGGATATGTGTGATGATTTATATTGGTGGTTTGTTACAGGTGGATACCCATTTCCCATTGGGAGGCATAAGTAGCTTCCCCATAGTTCTTGCTCCTTTGGCTTGCATGGTGAAGCCTGAGTTTTGTGTGATGTCTTTCATGTGGTTGCAAAATTGTTGTTTTGTTTTGGACTATGTTTTTAATTTGAAATGTGCATGTTGAAAGATTGCTTTGTGATGTGGAAGCCTGTTGTTGCCATGAGTTGAAATACATTTCTTATTGCATTGTGGTTGGGGCTCGGGGGCCAATGAAGAAGGATGGCTTCTCCTCTTCATTGGATGTCTTGGTTGGGTGGAGAGCGTTGCCTTTCCTACTTTTTGTTGTGATCAAATTGAGAAATTCATGTTGTTGTTCTAGAGCAGAGAGAAAAAATAGTTTTGAACAATACCTTGTGAAATAAAATCTCATTGTAACCTTTCCCACTTTGAAGTGGATGAATTTGTAAATGTTTTGAAATGGAAATATATTTGTATTGATGAAATTTGTAAAGTATGAAAAAGTTGTAAAAAGAATTGAAATGTGAAAGATATATATACTATGTTTTTTCATTTGAAAGAAAGAAATTTAAATCTTTTATTATTTGCATTCAAGAATTGAAAGATGTAAAGTTGTATTTGAAATCAATAAAGGATTGAAATACCTTTCTTCATTTGCATTGTTGCATTGAAATCTGATCTTTAAATGTTATTGAAATCTCTATTTGAAAGAAAGGAATACGATACATATGAAGAAATTTTATTACTTTGTTCTTTTGAAAATATGACAAAATTAAAAATCAGACTTTACATTTTAGCCATTAAATGGTTTGTTGAATCAACTAAATGTATTAGACTAGAATTAGAATGAATTTCCATACTTGGAATGATGAAAAATTAAATAGACCCTTTTAAATTGATCTCTGTTTTAAAAATTAAAACTGCAAATACTTCCTCTAAAATGCACAATAGTTCAAACACAAAAATAAATAACATTGAAACATTAAAATTGAACATGCCAGGGTATAAATGAGTTCAATTGAAAAAAAACACTTAAGGAAATATTTTAAAACATTGCAAAAATCGGGCCCAAACCTTTCACGCTTTTTTTTGTTGTCAAAAAATTATAAAAATTCAAATTGAAATCAATCAAGAAAAATTACCTTCCAAATGCATCCTAAATCCTTCTTAGAATAATTCTCCATGTCTGTTTGGCATGTTGAGTGAAGGAGAAGATCAAATTGAACAAAATTTATAAGTTAAAATTTACCAGTTTGCTTTTAAAAAGCCTGCAGGCCATTTTCTTAAAATTGACCCCTTAAACTTTATCAAAATCTAAAATTAATGATCTTGTGCAAAGAGGGCATTGAGAGCTTTCCAGAAAGTCCTTGTTTTCCCAAAACTGAGCTCTCTATCAAAAGTTATGGCCCTTTGAAGTTTTCTTCCTTGGTAGAAATTTTTGGGAAAATTTTCCTTGGCGGGCCCACGGCCCAAAATTTTCCCTTAAAACACTTAGAAAAAAATTTGGAAAAAATTTTGGGAAAATTTTTAAAATTTTCTCCCCACCCCTGCCCCCGCAACCAATCAAAGGCTGCCACGTGGCCTCACGAGGCAACGGCGGAGGCGCACACCATTTTCTTCTTCGTTTTTTAAAAAAATTTTGGAAAATTTTCTTAGTTTCCTCCACCCCACCTCCCACAATCCAATGAACCAATGAATGCCGGCATGTGGCTTCACCGATGAGGAGGGAGGAGCGGAAGTTTAATTAACTTTTTCAACTTTTAAAAATTTTTTTTGAAAATTTTCTTTTCTCTCCATGCCACCCGCTAGCCCACAACCAATGAAAGGATGACACATGTGGCGTCCTTTGGCATCGGGGGGAGGCACACGGAAAGTTTTTCCCTTGGCTTTCTAACCCAAAAAGTCAAAAAACTTCTCATGTTTCCCCAAGTTTCCCATGAGTTTTCCCGGTTTTCCCTTGCTGAGGGCTTGACACGTGTCCTCTTCGGACTCGCGGGAGCGCGGGTGAAAAAAGTGGTTTTTACCCCGTGTAGGAAAAAATTTTTTTAAAAGTCCCCATGGTTCACCAACCCGCCTTTTTGGGAAAATTTTCATCCCTAGGCCCGCAAGCCCGCTCTTGGGGAAAATTTTCACCCCAAGGCCCGCCGGCCCATAACTTGAGTTTTATGAGGAGTTAGGAGGACTTATTTATATCATTGGAAAGGTGAGGAAATTTCCTATCCAATGCAAATGATTTAGAAAATTTTGAATGCATTAAGTGTGAGAAAAATCAATTGAAGCTTTAAACTTTGTTAGAGAGTGGGTATGGTGAGGAATTACCCTCTGAACCTATATTGAACCTTCTAACCCTAATTTTGGACCTTGTGACTCTAATAATTGTTAATAAAAGAAAAGTATATTCTAGTGGATTAGAATTGTTCTGGAACTTGTTAGTGATAGTTGTTGCCTTGTAACCTGGTAGTAGACTCTTTTAAACAAAAAAATTATTCCATAATTTTCTTAACTAATCCTAGGTTGTTAGTAACTATCTAATCATGAGCTACGAGACCACTTCCATAAGGTGTAGAGTGACCCTACTTTCTTATATTTATTAAAATAAATTTAAAGTATAAGAAATAATAAAAGAAATATTATTATTGTAAGTATACCCCACCAAAACACATATTCATGGTCCATACTACACAAAATACATACTCATTTTGACTTGTTTAAAATGAACACGCATTTTGACTTGTTTAAAACACGTACGTGTTACAAAATGCATATGTGTTACAAAAATGCATACACATTACAAAATGCATTCGCGTTATGGTTCGGTAATTCCCAAACCAAATAAATTAAAATGCAAGCGCTTTTAGCAAAACGTGTATGCGTTTTGGTTTTTTTCGATTCTTGTCCGCTTTGGGGTCCCCCAACTTCGTGCACTTACCCGTAAGATGCTTTCATACATGGCCTGATGACCAAGAAAAGAGATTTTCCATCTTTCTTTCTTAATTCCTTAAATTTTCTTTCTCTACCTATGAGAGTGTGTTATATCTTTGCTACATTTGTGGGCTCTGTACTCATTCTCTATGATTTTCCACACATCTTGGGATCTAAATAGTGCTTTCATGGTTAATGACTAATACTTGTAATTCTTTCCTATAAATTGTGGTATCTCAGAGACCAAATATAGAAGCCATAACCTATTGTCAATTAAAAACGTGTTAAAACATCCACACTCGATAGCAATTTGTAGAAATTAGGCATATAAAATAACAACTAACAAAAATAAAATAAAGAATTGCAAATAAAACATATTATTGCAAACTCATATCAACACTTTTGTGCATATATTTCTTCTTCTAGTTCCAGAGCTTCGGCTCAATACAATCTCTTTGAATGTGTTTGATATGTCAAAACACTTACAATTGCCTCTAATAAATATATGGCTTCATCTAACAATAAAACACTCAACTCATAAAAATAGAGCTAAAAAGCACATGCTTTTGTGCAATACAAAGCTTTTGATTTATTTGCTTTATTGGCTTTTCCTAAAAGTAGGAATCTAAAAGTGAACTACCTAAAAATTAAAAGCATATAAAAAAAAAACTATTTTCTACTTTTCTTGTGACAAAACGAAATTTTTTTCAAACAAATACTCATTCCTTCCAATCAAACAAACTTAACACAATTTAAGATAGCATACATTTCATTACAAATTACAACTTTGACAAAATTAACATTATTATTCCAATTTTCCTAAGCCAAAACAATGATATAACCACATTGATATCATTTATACTGTGGATGGGCTCTACATAACCAACACAGATCTCATCAAAATCCAATGCACACTGATAATAAATACAAACCCAATCTCTTTTTTGTCGCTTGTTTTCTCAAAGTGCTGGGTTTGTAATCTTGTCTACGCCAATTAGAACGGACAAGTTGATGTAAAGCTTAAACTTGTTTTGCTTACCATAAACTTGTATTGCTAACCGTTTACTACCAAAACCGTTCTCTTTGCAAAACCACACAAATAAAAAATAAGGCAAGCAACGACCACAACGGTCAAGGAATCTTCCCATAATCAATAGATGGTCTTGGCGAATGAGATTGTGAGTGACCTAAATCAAAACACTGTGAGATCTGTCAATAATAAACATTTTGCACAATCTTTAGATTTCTTATAGAAATAATTACTATCAAAAGAAAGAAACTAGAATCTCGTGAAAAAGAAACCCAAAAATGAATTG
Organism: Taxus wallichiana var. yunnanensis; assembly: GCA_018340775.1. Lineage (NCBI taxonomy): Eukaryota > Viridiplantae > Streptophyta > Pinopsida > Cupressales > Taxaceae > Taxus > Taxus wallichiana. The sequence continues at coordinate 740,507 of CM031242.1, read as the reverse complement.
CCAAGAAAAACTAAGCACACCTTTAATTGCGAACCAAAAATTATTTTGTGCCACGACTACTAAGATGTAGACTTTTATCTGTAGAATCGGATTTCAAATCACACTAATTTTCTATGCAGTACCAGATAAGACTGGGGTCTTATCAATGGTGAATGAGAGAGAAAGGAACACTAATAATGCCTATCGACATAAATATAACAAATATATTGTATTTTATTAACACTACTCATAATCTTCAAATAAAACCACTCGAGAATTGATGGGTTCCCCGACATTTTGGATCCATTGGTGAGCTCTAAAATATGCGATTAGACAGGGAGCACTCGCAATGCAAAACTCCAAGCAGCAAATCTTGGACACCAGATACGAAAGAAAAATATGTACTTACTATAATCTTACACAGATTTGATCTTTTTAATTCATCTTGGAGGAAACAGTCGTCACAGATAATCTGGATAATCATAATCCTTTTTCTTGTCACGTCAACTTTCTTTTAATTTAGTTTTCCTTCTCATCGTTTCATCAGCAGCGTCAATGGAGGCTCTTCTGAAGCAATTTGAGAGACTACAGAGGCCAATGGATCTGGTGGAAAACCTACATGACCGCCATGTCAAAGAGGTCCCTGCTCGATACATTGTTCCTTGCGATCAAAGGCCATCCCCTGCTCTTGAAGCTCAACACTTTATTCCTGCCATCAATTTAGCAGCAAATCACTCTGAAACAGTAACCCAGGTGGCACAAGCATCCCAACACTGGGGATTCTTTCAGGTTTGTTAAAGAAAAAAGTAAAACCCATTAAAACTTGGATACCCAAATTTCATATTTTGAGTATTTTCTCTGTTGGGTCTCTGATATCAGGGTTTGTGATTTGATTTGAAGATTATAAATCATGGCATACCGCTACCATTGTTGGAAAGCATTAAAGGGGTGTCACAGGAGTTCTTTGATCTTCCTTTGGAAGAAAAAAGAAAACAGTGTCCAGTAAGGCCTGGGAATAATATACTTGAAGGCTATGGCCGCTTCTTTGATATCTCAGATGATACAATCTTGGATTGGGTTGATGCCCTTGTTCATTATATTTCTCCTCCCTCTCTCAAGGCAGTGGAACACTGGCCAAAAAATCCAGTCACATACAGGTAAATAAAATCAATCAAGGACACAAATATACCCACTTTGAAAGCTTAACCATGGATTCCCATCGATTGATTGGTATTTGGACCATGCAGGGAAACCTATGAAAAGTTTGGAGAAGAGGTGTTGAGGGTGACAGAGAAGTTGTTGGTTCTGCTTTCTGAGGGCTTGGGGTTGGACCCTGATTATGTCCAAACCTTGATCAAGGAACCTGTGCTCCGCCTCAGAATCAATTATTATCCTCCTTGCCCTCAGCCAGATTTGGTGCATGGGTCTAAACCCCATTCAGATGCTAGTTTACTCACTGTCCTGCTGGATAATGATGTTGAGGGTCTTCAAGTTCTGAAGGACGCAGAATGGTATAATGTATCCCTTGTTCCAGGGGCTCTTGTTGTCAACATTGGTGATTTATTGCAGGTAAGTAGAGTCCTTCACTTCTCTTTTTGTCAGTGTAAACTTATTCTTATGTATTTGGAGTTTTTCCAGTAGTGCTTCCTTACATAATATCATGGCTATATTACCCCAATCTTCATGACCCATTTTAGTAATGGTTGAGAAGAACCCATTTTTGGATTTACTTGGTTTCCATGGCAGATAATAAGCAATGGAAAATACAAGAGTGCCGAGCACAGAGCAGCTGTAAATACAAATCAATTTCGGATGTCAACTGTCTTGTTTTTGGGTCCACAAGATGATGTGATGATTGCTCCTGCTCCTCAATTGATTGATGAAGCTCATCCCGCTTTGTATCATTCTACCATAGCTGGAGAGTATATGGCTACTTATATGAGCAAGGATAATCGAGGAAAAGGTCCACTAGAAGCTCTACTTATTAATCAAAGTGAAGGTAAATAATATGCTTCTTTGTTGCTTTGTACTTATAGAAATACTTGCATGTACTAAAGACCAAACTCCATTACAGACTATACTGCTTAGATCTCATCAAACTTTTACTGGTTGCTCTTATTTTTAAGCTTTGAATATTTTCAATTATCTAGCGTGAAAAATTATTCTTATACTGAATAGTGCTCTCCTCGAAATATTTTAATCTTTCCTTTGCAAGGTCATTTTTATTAAATTTTCATGTCTAAATTTTGGGGTGTGATTTCTTCCCACTCTGTTCTTATGGGTTGTACATCTTTTATTTAAATATAGAAAAGTGCACTTTTCAATCTGAAAATTTAACGTGTGCATTGCCTTCATAGGAGATTGGGAGGACCCCAAACCGTGCACCCTAACTTTAGGGGCAAGATATATGTAGGGGTCTCGTCAACATGAAAATTTATATCATCGTATAGCGTATCATCATGCCACATCAGCATTTTAGTTTCAATTTGGAGGAAAAGTAGTTTTTGAATTGATTTAAAATGAAAAAAATAATATAAAGCATTTGAAAGAGGTACCAATGACCGAGCGCCCTATGTGTCATTGTCATTGTCATTGATCAAATAGTGAACAACTATTAGTCATTTTTTCAACAACCAATAGTGAAAATCAATGTACAATTATTGGTCCCCGCACAATCATGGGGTCCTCTCCCTATAATGAGTTATTCTTTTGCCGAAGATATTATCTTTCAAATTAAATGTGTTTATTATTTTTGAAATTAATGTTTTTAGTTATATTAACCATCGTCGTAAATGTATAGCAATTGTCTTAAAGAGTCCTAAAAAGACATTAGACAATGTGTTTCTTTTCAATTATTATTGAGTTTTTATTATAATTTTTTTAGTGTAAAGTAGTATTTTAGAATAGAGAAAGTATACATCATCATTATGAATTTTATCCCTTGTTCATTGCTAATATTTATTGATATTAAACTATTTAATTACTTGATACATTTGTAATTATGGAATGGAATGTAATGTCAAATTTAACAGATGAAATATATGGGAATTAACTTTTTGTTAGGAAATATATGGGAATTAGCTTTTGTCAATTCAATTAGACTAAACTTAATGAGGATCCATTAGATTTTATTTGGAGGGACATGTAAACAATAAAACTTCCATGCGGCGTGCACTACATATCAAGTTTGGCTCTCGACATCAACATTGACACGGATATAAAGTTGTCCTCGCCACTAGCAAGGTAGACTAAATGTAAGATAATCGACAGGAGTGCTCTACCTTATGATATCCATTATTTTCACTAAGCAATATATTTTCATACTGTAACTCTAAGAAAGGGTGGTCAATTTGATGTGATAACCTAATCGAGTCTCTACCTAATTTCCTTTAAGTAAAAAGAAAATTATGAATTTGATGTACATATAGATAAATATAACATACCATTTTCTTGTGACCTTTCCTAATTTGGACTAATGACACACACACGCACACGCGCACGCATGCACGCACGCGCGCACACACAGTCAATTTTGTAATATCGTCAACATCTTGTTTAGTCACACACACACACACACACACACACACACACACACACTAAGAAAATTATGAATTTGATGTACATATAGATAAATATAACATACCATTTTCTCTTCAGCTTAGTTGTGACTCGAATTTGGACTAATGACACTTAGCATAATCTCTCTCTCTCTCTCTCTCTCTCAACTCTTGTCTCTCTCACACACACACACACACACACACACACACACACACACACACAAGACATAGAATTGACTTATTAGGAATACAATCATCTCATTCAATTTGTTACTCCATAGGCATTAGATAAGAGTTTCTCGTGCTCAATGCTCGCTCGGTCAAGTTCCTTCGTGATATACGCAAAGACATCCTCACACTTCTAGCCGAATTTCTCCAATTTCATATGAACTCTTGAACCAAGATAGGGAAATTCATTTGGAAAGGAAAAACAATTAACGTTTATGAACTTCTCCAACATTTTTCCTTACCTCGCATGTATAAGCATACTCATAACAATAAATTTTCAAGTTTGGAATGGGGTCAATTGATTGAATAAAGCCTTTTTCATTTTAAATCAAATAAAAACATATAATCATCTTATCCAGCTTAAGGGCATCATCTCTCACATCTTAAGCTATCTATATCATTGCAAATATCATTCCTTGAAGAAAAAAAGAGTAAGATAATAAGTATAAGTACATCTTACATGGCTCCTTAGATCACTAGCACATGCATACACCTACACCAAACATCATTGTCAAGTTTGTGGGGTCTTATTAGAATCTCATCAAATTTTGTTTATTACATATTAATACATGTTCACCGAGAGGAGAACTATGTGAGGCTTGACCTTATTTTGGACTATTAGTCTATAGTGCAATACTCATCACATTGATAGGGGTGGGGTGAGACAAGCCTAGCCCAATTGGTCTAACCCTTTTTCAAGGATTTAAGTAAGGAGAGGTTTAGTTTGCATATAAAAGATTTCATGATCAATTAAATAAAGCCTTTTTCAACAAAAACATATAATCATCTTATCCAGTTTAAGGGCATCATCTCTCACATCTTAAGCTATCTATATCATTATGATATCATTCCTCAAGAAAAAAATAAGATAAAAGTATAAGTACAATCACAAACATCCGAACAGAGATCCATAACCCTAAGACATGTATCTTTTAAATGCCAAGATTTAAATTCATATCGAAATAGTATAGGTCAAAATTTTCCAAGGAGGGTACAAATGGAAATATGTTTTCCCCTACATTCAGGTGAACCTTCCCTATACTTAGTTTTTACATTCACACTCTTATATTTAGATTCAAAAATGTATGCAATGGTGCAATCATATTAAATCCTAATCGTTACTATTCTAAATATCAACTTTTCTTATTACTAGGATCTACTCAGTTACTTTATTTTTGTATTTATGATTCCAAAATAATCTTTACATAGTATTTAGCTTCATTATATTAAAACCCTAATTTTAAAATTATTGTATGTAAACATGCTTAATTATTAGTACACATAAAAATAAGGCTTCACACATTGCCTCTAGGTTTTTAAATTTATAAATTTGACTGATATTAAGATAGACATTTTTTTTTTTCTCAAAATCCTAATGTGTACATATATCCATCACATTATGGTGACCATTAGTTATTAACCACAGATTGTCTTTAATTCCCAAATTACATATTAAATTCTCCTTATTAGTACCCATAAGGAGCAAGCTCATAGAAAACCCTTATTTCTTTTTTTTGATGTCATACATAGGATCCTATTAGGTTATCACCTAAGAACCCAACATTGATTATCGACCACACCCCTAACTTTGAGGTAGCCATAACTACTATTGGATAAAGTATACCTTTTCATAATCCTCTACCCATTGGGGAAAATTCAATAGTACTAACCCAATTATCCATACACCACCTAGAGCTCTTGTAACTTCCACTTGGAAATGTGATTTTCTTAACTAACTTAAGATAAAACAAACTCTAAAATATTTATTATGTAATTTCTCCAATGCTCACACATAAGGATATTCTATATCATGCACTACAAGAAGAAACCATCCTGGACAATGCACACATATTTGACATCCATCATAAGGATTCTTTAGGTGAAAAATAATCCCATTTCATTTAACAAAGTGGATTCCCCACCGTAACACATGGTTGATATTAATATTCCATTATATATCCAAGTTAAGATATTTTCACAAATGATTAAACAAACTCTTGTGGATAATGATTAGGCTTAAATATATGTAGTAAATTGTTCTGAAATGTAATGGGCTTTGAAAATAAAACCTATAAGAAAATTTGAATCACTAATAAAACTGTTTGACAATTTTTTTCATGCAACAAAAGGTGTCATTGTCCACTTGATAAGTTTTGGGTCCTAACACTATTTCCACATAATTCCATGATATGTCGTATGAATTAAACTAAAATCTATTATTAGGATGATGATGGATTTATACCATGGGGTTAATATCATCATATTTGTATTAGTACTTTTAATGTATGAAAATTATGGATATACATCCCCACATATAATTACAACGAAAATATTGTGAGGGACTTCTAAATCCACTTTATTCCATAAACAAGTGTATCAAAACAACCTTTACAACACCCATATGACATATTCCAATACAAAAGCTAAGTTCATCTAAACTAAATAAGATTTTAATGTCAATATCATGCTGTGTGGAAGTGTTTCTACAAATTTAACCAAATTTAGAGCAAGGAAACTACCACCTAAAAAATAGCTTCCTAACCTAGCTAAAAATGAGAAATTACACCATTATGATCAATAAATGAGCAAGTCCTACCCTTAACATTAATAACTTTGAATTTAATCAAAACACAATGTAAATTCATGAACTCTATTCCCCTTAATTGCCTAATTTAAACATTTAAAATGAACCTAAATAGTCCAAATGGCAATCAACTTATATTGCTTGCTTTGATCCTTCAATGGATGCTTGAGTGTGAGGCTTACTCTTGTCTCTTGAGAGATTTAGGTGTAAGTATAAAGGTAGGAGAAGGGCTCTTTATATAGCCCAAAGGATAAAGGATTCAACACATCCTCATGAATGTGGGATAAATGGAGATGTAGAGTTAGTTATGGATAAGGGGGGTTTAGATGGGGTTAAGTTAGCTTTAGAAGGGTTTAGTTTGTCCTCAAGTGGCTCATGTGGATAAAGGGGGTGTATTAATTAATCAAGATGTTTAATTAATACATGTGTAAGCTTTTATAAGCTTTTAGAGGGATTTTAGTATGATTTGGACCATTAGGAGGAATTAAACCAATTAAATAGAGATTTATTAATTTAATGAGAAGGGAGGCTAATTAATTAATAATAATTAATTAGACTAAATAGAGGTGTTGATTAACGAAAGGTCGTTAATTAAGGTATATGTTGGATAGGTGACTTAATTAATTAGCTTAATGTAATCAATTAACGACAATGGTAGAGAAGATGAGTGCCATTGATAATATGTCATCAATTTGCGTGAAAGGAGTTAATTAATGCAATTTAAGTATTTAAATTGCTTAGGTGTAATTATAGGTGTCTACATTTGCCCTTCTTTGGGGTGGTGTAAGTCACGTCACTTCAAAGATAGTAGATGAAAGAAAATATTGAAGGGATAGAAGAAAAATTAGTAAGAGGGAGAGATTCCCCCTTAAGTGTTGATGGGGTGATGGAAGAAGTTGATCGACGATCAAAAAAGGTGAGAGATAGGTAGAAGAATGGGGAAGAGGCGGATGCCCCGATGAGAGAGAAAATTAGGGGGGAAAGGGAAGTGACGTAGAAGAAATATAGAGGAGGGAAGAGAAGAGCTTAGCCTCTAGCCGCTATTTATTGGAACAATTTTGATGTCATCATATTGCCATAGAACTACATCATCGGTCCTTATGAAAATATAAGCATACAACAAAGGTAGAATGACATGAAAAGTCATATTATGAACAATTGTCCATTGCTGAAAATACCAACTCCATGCAACGTCAATAATACAATGCAATATGAGAAGGAAACAAGCTCATGTAATAGGGAAAACAAGTACAAATGCACATATCCAACCCAACAATAGTCAAGACAGCTTATACAAATGTTTTTTTATCAGGTTCAAGAGATCCAAAAGTTCGTGATTGATGACAAGGGTTAAAAATGATGCCCTAAGCAAGGATACATGCAAGGGGAAATGAAAATGGACATGGGGTCCATGAAAAGTGTTTGTGCACAATGAAACAAGATGCAAGCAACAAAAGTGTTCCAGTAGCATGAGATAAGCAAGCAAAGCTAGCTTTGTGAATGGTTATGAATCGGGTGATCCGTGAGTCATATTAATCGGGAAAATGTGAGACAAACCAACAAGATATGGAGAAAATACCATGCATGCAAGACACAATTTTCAGCCGAAATAAGCAAGTTACAATTTTTGTAAGGTTTTTTAATTTTTAGGATTTTTTGAAAAAAATTTCCTTGTTTTTAGATTTTGGATATATATATTGGCTTTACCATTTTTGCTTTCTCAACCATGGTGAATGTAGAAGAAAGTAGAAGAAGAAAGTGAAGGGTCTAGGGGCAACCAAAAGTGCCCTAGGTGGAAGAAAGGAGAAACAAATGACAAATAATTTCCTTGTTTAATGGAAAAATTAAGAAAAATAATTATTTGAAAAATAATCATTTACAAGAGTGTGGAGAAGAAATAAAATTGTCAGGAGAAATAAAATTGCCCTAGGGAGAAGAAAGGGGTATTGGACAGCAAAAAATACCCCAATACGGTGAAAAAAACAAGAGAAAAATAATTATTTAATAAACATAATTATTCCACAGTGAATTGAGGAGAAAATGGCAATCGAAATAGGCCTCCCGGCCCTCCCGACAGTGAAAAATAGGTTAATATACCCCACCGGGGGTAAAAACATCACAACCAAATCATTTTAACTGATCAGTTTAGAAATTTTACTGTGAGGCTCTGACCCTGAGGAGAACCATGGTGATCACATGAGACCATTTGAGGCATGCAGATGTAGTCCAGGGGTACCAGCTGGCATGCGGACAACGGCCCCTTTGTGAGTATCGAAACCTTGCTCATTAATTTTTGTCATTAATGCCTTAATTTTAGCTTTTAGCCATAGGAAAATGTGTTGGCGCGCTACGCAGCGCATACGTGGGAAAGGGTGTGCGGCACCTTTTTGGGGGTGCAGGCACCTTTTTGGGGGTGCAGGTATCTTTTTGGGGGCACATGCACCAAAACAGATGTGCACACATGCGCTGACACAAACCGCACACACTCACGCGCACGCGCACACACAAGCACATGTGTGCATGCGCACACACGGGAACCGGGGTGCATATGCAAATAGTGTGGCGTAGGCATAGAGATGGAAAGCGCACACACTAGGGCATGTGCACACAAGCGCAGTACTAGAAATGTGGTGCACACGCCCAAAAGGGCACGCAAGCACCCTAGACAGGGGTAGAAAAAGATAGGAAAGTGTCAAAAACATGGCACTTAGAATAATTTTACGGATTTTAGGTTAACCCTAAAAGATGAGATAGATTTTTAGAGTAAATGCTAGGAACTGATGAGCGGCATGTTATTTTGTAGAGATGACTACCAGTTTTGTAGACGCGAGTGGCATATCCGGATTGCGAGCTAGAGGGAAGTATGCACTAGTGTGACCGTGAAGCCATGATGATACTACTTGAGGTGGTGGGGCTAGGCCCCATGGCTCAGATGCCCTCCATTGTACTAGATCACGGTCTTTTGACCAAGCTAGCTGCGATGGCATAAGCGAGAGTCAATCTTTTAGATCGCCCATAGGAGAGCCGACCGTGACTATTGAGGATGTTTGGCAGATTCTTCGCGTGCCCATGATGGGCACATTGATCAAGCATCAAGATGATGAAGGGTTGATTAGAGCAGCTTGCAGTGCTCTATTTGTTGTTGATGATATCCCGCATGATAGGATGACTATAGCATTACATGAGTGCATCTCCGACCCCACATTGCATTGGGGACCTCTCCACATTATGACTCTTATCAATGGGTTTCTACTCATTGATAAGATAGGGACTTCATTTCGAGAGGACTACTACCATTGGTTCATGGCATTTACAACGGTGAGAGATATTACTTGGGGGCATTGTATACTGGACCATTTATATTGGGATTTGCACATGATTACATACCATGGTCAGAAGACCCTTGGGCGAGCCTCATTATTATAGATATGGTCATGGGATCATATCACGATTGGATACCCCATGGGCTCGCTCCATGTTTGAGATCCCGAGGAGCCATCATATATGGCATTGGTAGTAGTTGTGGAGATGTACATGGCCATCTTGGCAGCTATTCAGATATAGGTGGGAGTTCGATGAGCTGGTTGAGATAGATGGAGGGTAAAACACTATACAAGCAACAAACAAAGCAAGGAAACAAGACAACGCAAGTAAATGTGTTTGTAAGACATGTTTTCATGCACCAATTTTCTATTGTTTAGGTATTTGCGAAACAATTTTGTATTGTTTTGATGTTTTCAAACAATTTTCTATTGTTTTTGTGTTTTGGAATGGTTTTCCAAAGCTATGTGCGAGTAACCAAGAAAGCGTGGATGCCCCCAATGTTAGAAGGGGAATATACAAAGGCATAAGCCATGCGTTTATGAATGAGAAGGTGAATTTGTTGAGTTGCCCCTAGCGTAAGATGGGAAATAGTGAAAGACCATACCCCTCACGTATGAATAGAAGAAGAAAAAGCTAGATCAAGGCTTGACAGGGATGGGGTGCATAAGAAATCTCGAAGGCGGGAACCAGTCCGTGCCACATAAAACTACCCTCTAATACTGAGAATGCTTGTGAACAACGAATCCTCCCAAGGTTCCGAAAACCAATTTTCACCGAAGGACTTGTCCAAAGTGCCACAACTGCATGGTTTTCACTAGTGGATGACCTGTTTTCTCTTTTTCTTTTTTTGATTTTTTTGATTTTTTTGTATTTTTGGTTTTTTTGTATTTTTTTTTACTTTCATGTGTCATGTTTAAGAATAGAACCGCTTAAGATACATGGTGTTCATGGGCTCCCAGAGCTCATCACCATTGGGGTGAGCTAGTTTGTATGCCCCTATGTCGTATTTGGTGAATCTTCTCGGTGTTGAATGGTTCTCCTTCATAACTAAATCACCAACCTAAACTTACAAGGATGATTCTCTCGTTGTAGTTTCTAGAGACTCTGTGTTGATATACTTTCGTGTGATTAAGAGTGTGAATGCGCCGCTCATCTAGGAGTTCTAACTCAACCAGTCTTTCCACTCAATAATCTTCATCCTTATCCGAGATAATCCTAAGAGAAATTCTCATGAATGGAAGTTCAATCTCTAAAGGGTTGATAGATTTTGTCCCGAACACTAGGGAATAGGGTGTCATACCCAGTAGGAGTGCAAATGGATGTTTGGTAAGCCCAAAGGGCTGGATGGATTTGTAGGTGCCAATTTTGACCTATTTTGCTAACTATCTTCTCCATTATCCTTACCAAAGTATTATTTGTCACCTCGGCTTGTCCATTACCCGAGGGTAATATGGCGTGGACCATTT
>CM031242.1:687950-729269 GCA_018340775.1 Taxus wallichiana var. yunnanensis | reverse complement strand
AATACTTTTTCTGTGATAGGAAATTCACTTAAGTTGCGAGTGGGAAAAATAGAAGCGGCGGGCGAGTGGGAATTTTGTATCCGCTACAGGTACTTTTCCCGTGATATAAAATTCACTTAAGCTCAGCAGTGGGAAAGTTAGAGGTCAAGAGCGGCGGGAATTTATTGCCTCACGGGGTAAAAATTCCCATGGTGAAATAAAAGAAAAGTGACTTAAGTGAAATCATGGGATTTTATTGCTTGCCTTGCAGGGTAAATAATCCCATTGTGAAAGTCAAATCACTTAAGTGGATCATGGGATTTCCGGGGCTGCCTTGCAGGTAAAAATCCCATTGTTAGAAATTCTTAAAAATAGAATTCTATTATTCAAAAAAGTGCGACTCACCTTGGGTGAATAATAATGCATTAAATAAATATTTGTTAATATTTATTCACCCAATTTGCACCCAGGCTTGTGGAAAAGTCAACAAAAGCAAAGGGAATAAATCAATTGGAAATAGAATACCAAAATTAAATAAATTTAATTTATTTAATGCAGCCCCTTTTGAGAAGGAATTAATACTTTTTAAAGTATTAAATGATTATATTAATTCCTATTTTCAGTGGCTATGGTCAAAGCACACTGTGAAGCTTAAGTGAAGTGAAGTGTGGATGATTAAATTGAATTAATTTAATTGATTGGATGGATGTCCTTAAATATGCTACTTTTAAAGAGAAGAGTATGATTTTTAATTAATTAATTGCCTTTAATTGTTAGGGCAATTATTAATTATAGAATTGTGAAGGTTATATAAGCATGGGCAGCCATATGGGTGAATTATTTGATTCACAGGTAAAGAATTGCAGCCAAGAGGAAAAGTGCGCCCCCATTTGAAGAAGGATTTTGCTCAGGCAAGGTGGAAACAAGGCTAAAAGCTTCCAAATTTGGCGCATGCTTTGAAGAAGGTTGATCTTTGTCTGCATAATTGTTTGCACAGGTGTTACAGGAGCTCAGGTGTTGTTGAAAGGATTCATGCTCTCTTTATGTGCAAATTAAACACCATTTTTGGGGCAGCGGGCTTGAAAAGTGCAGATTTTTACAATTAAAATCCACTATTCATGCTCTGGTGGCCATTTTTGTCTGAATAAATTGCAGGAATTCATTACAGGTGTTTTACAAAGGAAAATGAGCTTTTATCAATGTTCAATACATTGCATATATCCTCCGAATCTGAAGAATTGTCCAGATCTGCACCAGTATTGAAGAATTCTGGCCAAGTAAGAAGAAAAAGAATTATTCAGACAAAGATAGACAAAGCTATGGCAAAGAAAGATGAAAAAGAAAGCACAACGGAGTCATGCATCACTTCTAAATTTGTAGATATTGGAGACACGGATCTAGGCTTGGAACCTCTTGCTGAATTGATGGAAAGACTTCACTCATGCGTGCAGGAGAAACTTCACTCATGTGTGTAGATTAAAAGCAGTGGAATTATTCGAGTTGCAGCTTTTCCATCCATAGCCCAGTTGCCAAAGTTTGTTATGCAGGTGCAGATCCATATCCAGATGCAGATGTAGATGCGGATGCAAATCCATATGTAGATCCAGATCCAGATCTCATAGTTGCAAAAGCTTCCGGCACAAAGGCTTCATCCTCTTGTTTCAAATGCAGCCGTGAAGAAGTCAGTGCGTGGAAAATTCCTTCCAAGATCTTGTGCATATGCTCTCATCTTCCAGTTGAAGCCTTCATTGAATTTTCATTCACTCGAGTGCTTTCGAGAATTTTTAATTGCTCATATGCAATAAAAATAAGGATGATGAGTTATCTACGGCCAACCTTGCACTGATGCATGTACGAAGAAGAACTGCAAAAGCTTCAAGGATAAAAGAGAAGATAATGCAAAGGTAAAATTCTAGCTTGCTTCCAATTCCAACTACTTGCAATTCCAACTTGTTTTCGAGATCCACCGTTTTGCTTCGGATCTAGTTTGAATCAGTCAGTATGCGAGACATGAAAAAGGACAAAGTCAGCTTTCCTCTTTCTCCTTTCCTCCGACAAAGTCAGCTTTCCTCTTCCTCCTTTCCTCCGACAAAGTAATTGAGCGATCAATTAAATTATACAACTTAAGTGATTGGTTTAAAAGCCATTACTTGAAGAAGTCAACTACTTGGAGATAGGTGGCGAAAGCGTGCAAAATAGAAGGTTCTATTTTCATTCACAAATCATACATGTCATGCAAAGAGAAATTCCAGGAGGGAGATTGCCGGTTGTTTCTTTTCCGACTTTCACATGTGCCGCTTCACTAAAACTTCCAACTTGTAATTGCCCTCTACATTCTATAAGTAGAGGAAGAACCTTCGGTTAACGATCAATTAGAATTTGTAAAGCAATGATCTTGTGTTCTAGACTTTGTCTTTGAACCCCCGAGAGCAACTTGGAGCAAAGGAATACAAAGGAGCAGTTTTCGGAGAACTTTGTGTCACGGTGTCTTTGTGTTTCTTGCTTTTAAATCTTTAGATCTTTTAAGTAAACTGTGTTATTTTAGATCCGGATCTAGAGCCGCCTTTCTTTATAATTACTGTGTTCATATCTATTAAGTTTCTTCTATGTGCATGCAATTAGCTCTGCTATCTACTAATTGGGATGTACATCTTCCCATTTTTCTCTCGTATTTCCTTTACTTTCTTCTTCTATAACTTTCCTTTCTTAAACAAATGCTTACTTGCTTACTTGCCAAAACTTCTTAGTTATGGTTCATGAACTAAGTGGTTAAAGTAAAACCCCGATAGATAATAACACATTTTTATTGACAAATCGACACGGGAGCTTCACCGGTTAAATGAGGGAGATTTATCTCATGATCGCCTATGTTTGATGCTTGCAGAAAATCTAGCCAACAGAGATGATCATGGATCAACTTCGTGGCAAGATGTACACTACTATGCACTAGTGATCCTTGAATAATTTCATTGGGTGCCAAGCAATGTTGTATAGAAAACATTCGAAAGCCAACATCAACAAAGAAATTATATAGCTTACCCACTTTATACAACCAACACCAAGCTGCCCCTACCGTGAAGATTGCCCTTATAAGCTTGTTCTCAAGTGTATGACTTGACTTCCAAGAGTGCTCCATAGATGGTGAGCATTGGTTCTCCCTCATACCATTGGTATGCATGACATAACATATAATCTCTTTTCCTAACCATATACATGATGTCATCATTTCATTGCACCTAGAAACATGGAACCTTTCAATGAACTCACCTTCAGTGGCTATGATAACAAGTTTCCCAATCAACAAATCACCATTAGCACATTGGAAAGTACTTTTCCTTTTCACTTTTGGGTCTTCTAATGCCAAATCTGAGTTGCCAATACTCATACTTGCCATAGACAACTTTGAGTTGTCCCTATTTTTCATGAGATCAGATGTAAACATCACAAAATCAGATCTGATTATCTTTGTAGAAAGTGGAAAAACATTTGGTTTCCATACCTTAGAGTGCCCAACATGGTGATTTTGAACATGTAGTATCCCTTGCTTTGCTATCACGGATTTCCCCAAAAACTGAATCCATTGCATCCCATGAACAAATGTAACTTCAGTTGGCTTCATTCTAAGGAAAGCATCACATACCTTGCACCTTTGGCTACACCCTTCACTTTTTATCTTCCTTCTTCTTGGCATAGGCTGATCATTAGAATAAATACCCAACAAGAACATGGAGTAGAGAAATGAAATATAGTTATCATAGTTTCTTAAAGTTGCGAACTGTTCTGACATGTTGGGGAGAAATGAATTTGAAACCCCTTTGAGCCATGAGCTGCCCAACCCTCCTAATTCTTCCATGTTTATGGATCCAAGGGTTAGCTATGAAAATTTAGGACCATCATTATGACCCCAACACTTCATGATAGAGTTCCCTTTCATACTGATTTTAAAATCAGATATTCCTTCTTTTGAAGGACTCATCATAGCACTTATATGCCACTTGTGAAAACACCATAGAAATTGAGCCCAAGTGTCTATATGTTCTTTGCAAAAAAACAACCCTTCTCACCTTTGTACCCCACGAAGTATGATGTGCATAAAGGTGTCCAATCCACGGTGACAAAAGAGGATGCAACATACATGAAACATGAGTACTCCATTCATGGTAAAAATGTGAAATGATGCATACACAAAAACTGAAATACCTTCATGTCGTGGGCTGCCCAACGGCAATACATGAGTAGCCCACAAAGTATGATGTGCACAAAGGTGTTCAATCAACGGTGACAAAAGAGGATGCAACATACATGAAACATGAGTACTCCATTCATGGTAGAAAATCTGAAATGATACATAGGCAAAAACTGAAATACCTTCATGCCGTGGGCTGCCCATAACACTCAGAAATTTTGAGTTTAAATCAACATTCAAAAAAATATTTCAAAAACACCTTACCTTCATGATCGTTTGGTTTCCGGTGTCATTCTTGAGGCTCCTTAGCAAAACAGATTGGCCTTGCGGATGGTAAAGGTGAGAACATGGCAGCCACCTAAGAAAGAGTACATAGTCCTCCTTTCTTCCCCTTTGTTCATGAGGTCCATCATTTTGGTGTAGCAACATGCTAGACAATAAATCTGAGTTGTTTCTAGGTCCAGGGCTGCTTACCTTCACTATATCTTTTAGCCTCTTCACGCTAGCAATGGTATTTATGCATGGAACCCTTTCAACATCCTCTTCATTCTCTAGCTCCTCATGCTTCTTTCCATCTTTTTGCTTATGCCTCCAAAATCCTTTTGTATCTTGCCCCATGCAACTATTAAAAAGCAAAGGAATATCATGAACAACCAAAAGCCTTTTACCTTCTTCTTTGCTTGATGCTTGCTTGACAATTTTTCCATGTTCTTGAGCTTCCATAGGGCTGAGATTTTCCTCAAATGACCTTCTTTTTTACTGCTGTTATAAAAATTCCAGCAAGCTTGTTGTCCTCACATCTATTAGGACAAAGGTTTCCTTCTTCTTCTTCCCACTTGATTTCGTCCATGCCTTGTTGGCACATGCATGGGGTCTCTTTGTGGTCCTTTCCCGAGCCACGAACACCTTCAATTTGCCTCTTAGGAGCTGTTGTCCTAAACAGACCAGCAAGTTGATTGTGGTCATGCTTCATCGGAGAAAGGTTTCCAACCACCAAGCTCTCTCTCCCAACTTGTAGATCTGATTTTTCTTCTTCCTTTGGTTCAAACTCCATGACTCCATCACCTGTTACTTCACTATCATGCGAGCAATCATTAGAAGACATATGAACATCTTCCACCAATGAAATTTTCTTACCTTGCTCATCCTTGCAAGCTTGCACATCGAACCTTTCTATGATACTTTGATTGAAATCATCGAAGAAGCAAATCGATTCTTCTCCTTAGGTTTTTATCAAATGGTACCACCAATCTCTTGCTATCCTTTCCAAATGACAAGGGATGAATTTGAGGGCATCCTCCCCACGCATAGGGTTTGATTGCAAGTATGCTTCTAATTCTCGACAACCATGATCTCACCGAAAGTTTGTTAGTACCATAAAAAATAGATATCTTGCCCTTCCATGCACCGTTGTTGCTTCGTCTTCGTGTGATATTGTTCACCGTGCCATCAATCTCTCTTGTCGTGCCATATACTCTTGAAAGTTGGAATCTTCCATTGAAACCTTGGGTATTGAGAATCCGTTCTCTAATACCACTATAGGATTCCTTTTGGGGATAAAACTGAAAATGACCTAAGCTGATTTAAAACTCAGAAAATCAGACCTGTAGCTGATGTAGAAACCCTTGCAAGAACCCTTGATACAATTGTAATTATTTTCCGAAATGGCGACTTGCTTGGGGAAGCAAAACACCCGTTCTAGGGCACAAACACTAAAAATAATTGCTAATTGCTCGAAAATTATGATTAATAACCAACAACATTAATATGCAAGAAATCTGATTTTTAGAAGCCCACAATTGCAATTATGAATTTATTGATGAACCCTTACACAGCTGGAATAAATAAATACTTCAGATCTGAAAATAACATCCACAATGCTTCCAAATGATGATAAAAATGTAGATTGCACCTTAGAAAAATAGAGAGAACATGTCCATGCAATTCACACTTGGAAGAAAGAGCCCAAACACCAAGATTTCCTCCTCAACCAAGTCGCTTAGGGTTGTAATTAATTATAATCAGCAATGAAGATCAATACAAATGAGATAATGTGGGTTTTCGTCCACACTACCCTCTCCTCAAGGGGTTTTGTCCTTGGGAGGTACTCAATTCAAGGGTTTTCGTCCTTGAATGAGGTGGAGAAAGTGCTTCAACAAGCAAGCCTTCACCAACAAGATAGATTCACCAAAACAACATGCCTACAAATGACTAAGCGACCTCCTTTTATAGACATAAGGGGTGCTTATTACAATGCAATCCAAAAAGGCCGACCCCTTAAGAGAGGATCTTTTAAAAGTTCATTAAGTATTGGGCCTACATGCCACAAATACTTATTTTATTTCCTAATTACATAGCCATCTATTGGAGCGCTAATCGCCCAATAGGAATACATAAATACAAATGAAATAACTATTAAAATAATGATGCAATGACAAAGTTCAGATCTTCCCCTTGCTTTCTCCTTAAACCCACGGGAGAAAATGGGTTAAGGTCTTCAAGAACTAGCCTCCGAAAAGGGACATTACAAATATAAAGCTCTAATATATGTGTTGATGTCTATTTTTATCACTTGATTTTATTCATGCGGTTTTATGGGCAGGCAGGTTCTATTTAGAAATGGAAAAAAATTGTTCGAGTATTGTGATACACTTTTGAGGTGCAGACAACCGATAGTAGTTGGTGGGTTTAAACGTCCTTCAGATGCTGCAGTTACCTATGCAGATGATATTAGATCAGTAAGGCCATGCCCTTCCCTACATGAGCAGTGACCCCTTCTTTCCTCCTCTTCTCATTCTGGTTGTGATTGATCGGGTCCTTGGTATAGAGTGTATTAGTACTTGTTGACATTCTATTTGATTTTGGTAGACAAATATTATATGTTAGGAGAGTTATTAGGAGAAGTTATTTGCGCCACATAAGGTCACCCAGCCAGGTCCACTTAGTTCAGGCCAGTCTTTTATGGAAATTATCAGATCTTTCACAGTGGTTGATGGAGATTTCGGTCTGTTTTATACGAAGTAGTACCAGCTTTCATACCCTGTTTCAGTCACCATCAATGATGTCTTCTTCTTTGGCAATGGATATTGCTCTCATGTTTGGAATGCCTGACATTATCTGTACTGGCATTTTAAAGGTTTAACCGATTTGGATGTATCCACCTTAGTTAGTTTGAATCTCTTTTATGACCTCTTAGCTTGTAGCTTGTAGTCTTTTGTCTCTGGCTCTCACATAGACCGTTATATAATTTCTTTATTTCTCGTAACACAGGCACTAGTCAGAGGAGGAAGTTGCAGCCTCTAGCACTTTTGATGGCATCATTGCTAATCAAGCCCCAGTGGAAATTCTAAAACTTCAGACTTAAAATGGCCGTAGTGAATGTTTTTATAAGACAAGTCTAGGAATTGAATGCCATTCTAATTTTTATTCAGTGTTTCATTTGGAGAATTCTATCAAGTCTAGAAGAACATTTTATTCTTTCACAGTGATAGACGATGACACAGATGGTTTCTCTGTCCCGGGCATGGTCAGAGATGTTTGACAGGACTACCATTCAGTCTTTCTGACTTTCATCACCTCATACTCATTGGGGGTTGTTGCTCCCCCCACATGGCTGTTTGTATTGGTTAACTACATGGGTTGTGGCTTTACTGGTTGGGGTTTACCCTCCGTTCTTATTTTCAGCGCTTAAGTTAATCTTTGATCCTAGGGTCCTTTTACCCAAGCATTTTCTATTGTACTTGGATGCATTCTCAAGTCCCATTGACCAACTTTTGGTCATTCACGGAAATTAATATAACTGCTTTCTTACGTTTCTTAGCATTTGGTTTGGTCTGCATGATCTATTTCTGTCCCAAACAATTCTGCTTATGTGTCAAAACTTGTTGATTTCCAGAATTAGAACTAACTAGTTTCCATGTACTTTATTTCTTTATCGATAAATTTTCCTGCCCTTCCAAGTATTTGTAGTTTCTTGTATAAACTTTATCTTTCTTGGACCTGTAGAAATGGCCACAAACATACCTACCTATTCAGCAGCCACTTCCCAGTGTTCTATGTCAGTTTACACTGAATGCAGATCCTTGGTTAAAACATGATGCATTTAGACTTAAGATATATGATGAACTGGTAACATTTGTAGATGCTGTTTTTGACTAGTGATATAGAAGCTTGTGTTTTTACCTTAGCTGATTTGATATATATTGGGCAATTCTCTTGTATACATTTGTATCGAATATTCTCTCACAATTCTATCCAGCATTGTATTTTTAATCTTTCAAAATCAACTGTGAAAGCAGCCTAATCCATCATGAAGATGTAATGTGAATTAGTATTGTTTTACCGTGCAAATCTATTAAGCTGTCTTTGATACCTAGCTCTACATCTTAGTTACCATCTTCTGTAGTTTTCATCTCCTTGGTAAGTTTATTGAACCTGCTCCTCATTTGTCCATTAGCATTTTACTAATGATATTTGATGCATTAGTTTTCTTTTTGCTATTTAGGCAATTCATAGGTTTTATTGTGTACATGTTCAGTTTTATTCAGATATTTATCCCTGGGGCTGGCAGAGTGGAGCAATGTGAGATAATATAATTTTCTTGATAGAAACGAAGCATATGCTTGGAAAACGTTTTGGAAAAAGTATAGCGATTAACTTGTTTATTCATTTCCAGGAGTTGTGGGCCTTCAAGCTGCTCTTATGGATAGGAATATATGTAGAGGCTTAGTTCTTGTAAATATTTCTCTGCGTATGCTTCATATAAAGAAACAATCTCGGTACAAAAGGCCTTTTGTTAAAATATTTCAGAATATATTGAGGTATGTTTTGTTTACAGTAGACATGGTGGAAATATATTGGGCTGAATATTTTGGATGCTGCACCTTGTATTGACAATAACTTGGGGTTATTATTGCAGAGAAACTGATTTGGGAAGATATTCTTTAAGTCAGTTGCAACACCAAAAGCTGTAAAAAGCATCCTCCGCCAGGTTAGTTAACACAGTAAATAATTTGTAGAAGAATGCCTTATAAAACATAAAATTGTCCTTTTCATCTGTAAGTATTTGCTCATTCAAATGCAAAATTATATAAATGGTTTTATCTGGCACTCACATTATGTAGTTGAAGCTTTATACCTAATAAACAAGACAGATATACAGTGTTGTGCTCTTGTATGGAAACTATACATGCATGAACTATACAAAAGGGTATTATGACATCATGTAAAAGATTTCAGTCACGAGTTGAATGCAAAATATAGTAATTCATTAATCATAGATATTGAAGAAACTATTAATAATATCAGGCCCAGTTCTAATTAGCTAGTTTGTGAAACATGAATATTCACTGAGGTGTCTTGGGAGAAGATACATCTTTTGTACAACTTAAGGACATTGTTAGAATGCAGCACATTTGATGGGTATGCATTTTCCCAAAAAGGATGGAGTTTTAGTGTAAAGTGGCACAAATCCCTAAGTTTTTTTTTTTTTTTGTACCACTTAAGGACATGGTTAGAACGCAACACATTTGATGGGTATGCATTTTCACAAAAAGGATGGAGTTTTAGTGTAAAGTGGCACAAATCCCAAAGTTGTTTGATATGTAATCCTCCAACATGAATGAATTTTGATGGACTGGTACATAAACTAAGACAAGTAAAAGTAACCCTTGAATTGGTTAGCCGATGCAATTGGTCTAATTTTAAATTTACAATAACATATCAATTGATAACACATATATGAGGCCAAAATTAGTAAATCAGTAATCCTAGATATTGAAGCATTCTGGAAACTATTAATAACACCAGGCCCAGTTCTAAGCAGCTAGGATGTGAAACATGAAGATTTGTTGTGGTCTCTTGGGAGAAGATACATCATATGTAGGACTAAAGGTGTAATGCCCACACTAGTAACACGGCCAAAGCACATATTTTTTTGGTTTATCAACAACACTTACAATATCACGTGGGCCCACATAACAGTCACACGATGCCTGAACCATACACGACATGCATCACTTTGGATGCATCTCCAAGACAAGGAGAAGGTGATGCCAACAAATCAACAGAAATGAAAATGTATAATACAGCCAAGCCATTCATTAGCTTGTCAAGGGGAAATGGTGTCATTACTTCCACTTATCCCTCCACTAAGGAAGGAAGACTAGCCTTTGGTTCCTCCAAACAATCATGCAACCGTGCATGAAAACACACTTATCCCTCTGCACTTATCCCTCCACTAAGGCTAGTCTCTCCAACCTTTGTTTCCTCCCAAAAATAAGCAAACCCATACACCATAATAACACTTATCCCTCCACCATGGCAATACAAGTCCCCAACATACACACATACATAAACATACCCATGCATGCAAGATACAACCACCATCAAATAAATGAACACGTGCTCCAATGAGCAACTAATAAGCAACAAAAGATTAAGAATAATGAGAGTGAAAACGACATTTCATCAATAATATGAGTCACATTATCAAGCCTTCTTACGAGACTTGCAAAGGGGAGGGATCATCATTACAACTACCACTTATCATTCCACTAGGAAATCCTGGCTAGCCTTTTGTTCCTACAATATAAAATAATAAATATACACTTATCCCTCCACTTGAGACAACACTTATCGCTCCACTAAGGCTAGCCACGAATCCCCTTGGTTCCTCCATATGAACAAACTCCTTATTCCTCCCTTCACTAACATCACACTTATCCCTCCATAAACAATGATGTACCCCACCCCCATACTTTCATGCATCCACACAAGCAAAACGACAATAAAACAATTTCACATTGGCTCCAAATGAACAAACAAAACAAGTAAGCATAAACCACAAGGGAGAGGTAGAATAAGGACTTTATCCACCATATACATATATTTCACGATTTACATCTTATTCAATTTACTCCTTTTGTATTAAGCATTGGTTAATGATAAACAATATTCATAAGCACATATATTCTCATGAAAGAGAAAACAATCACAATACCACACTCGCTCAAATGAGCGCAACACAATGCAATAAATGACCACAATGTACATAGGTTAGTTCACATTTCCCTTTTATTAACTTTCTTCATTTAACATCATTGATTAAACAACGTTTACGTGCATGAAACATATGCTCGTGTCTCAAAATTGCAAGTTTCCCATTTCATTAAAATGTTTGGTCACCAAGGATGCACTCCATTACTTTCGTTTATATTACAATCATGTTAGGTGCTTTAGTCGCTTTGATATAACTTAAGGTGCATACGATTTATATAACAATCGTTTCCAAATAGGGAATCCATGTTCCCAAGAAACACGTCCCAACATGGGAATGAGTCCATTTAGCTGTTATAAACAAAGTAAGGTTAACCATCTGTTATAAGAGACAAGGAAAAGTTCCCTTTACATTGCTAAAACATCTTGTTAGGCACCATTTGATAGTGGTAAAGAGACTACATGATTTCCATATTTGATCATATGACAATTGACGTACACCAAGGTTACATGTTCTTGTTTCACATTTGCATATTTCTCATTCATAAAACATTGACTCTAATTAGCATACCTCATAATTCTTGGTTCCATACCACAATTAACTAACGTTATTCAATTATTAGTTGGGGTTTGGGTTAGCAAGATACTTGCTCCCACATGAAACATTCATTATACTTTTATTGGTAACAAGGGCTTAAATGCCAAGTTAAGTGTACGGCATCAAGTTTTTATTAACTCTTTCCACAACATCTTGTTACACACAATTCAATAGTTGGAGTTAATTACAAGGTATTATTCGAAATCAACCTCTTAAGAGGACTAGGTCTGATTTATTCCCATTTGCACTCAAGGGATCTACACCCTACTACAAGTCAATACTAGAGTATTCAAACATCCTTATCTCACAAACCTTCATAAAAGCCCAAGGTATTCCGTTGTTACTTGCCAAGATAACACTTCTATCCATAAGGCTTAGTAATGTCACAATGGGGTTCTATCACAATGTGAGCTTGGCACTATTAACAAGTCTTTTAGTTTCTTGTGAAGAAGACAAATTGGCCCATGAGGGCAATGAAGGGACATTCACATGGGTCATGTGCGAAAGATGCACAAGGTACAATGTTTACCTTCTGGTGTCCCAGATTTCGCCACGAAATCTAGGACCGCCCATTTAAAAAAAAAAAAAAATCGTTCTTTTAAAATAACGGGTCTTTTTGTGTTTTTATTGTCAAAAGATGTCTGTATTATGTTAGGATATTCCCAGTGAATCATATGAGCCAATTTCGACAAATACCCAGATGCCCAAACTCATTTTATTCCTCCGAAGTGTTTTTGTGGGAATTTTTATTTAATTATTTATTGAATAAATAATGCCTGTTTAAAGTAAATTGTGCTCCGGTTGAATCTGTTGAAGTTTTGCATGCCAGTATTCACTCATCTCATTAAGGTTTTCCCAGAAATGAATTCGGGCATTATCTGCAACTTCCGCAACGCGTTTTCACTTTTATTTATTTCTTTTGTTTTTCTCTGGTTTTCCCGTTTGTTTCTTTGCGAAATTCCCTAAGTCAATTCCTTAGTATAGTCTGTTTAATTGCCTAAAGCATTTGGAGGTCATCTACCGACACGGCACCAGAAGGAATCAGCCTCAAAATGCAAACTTCTGACTAAAAAAGATGAAGTCATGCACAAAAAGCCTCTCCCAGGCAAAGTCGCATTTTTTGGAATTAATGAGTGTAAGCTGCAATGGGATTTTTGGTAGCTGCAGGTAGGCGGGACATTTCTTACCTGCCTTGCAGGATATTTTTTCCTATGAAGTCAAAGTCACTTAAGTTGCAATGAGAAAATAAGAGGCGGCAGGTAGGCGAGAATTTCTTACTTGCCTTGTAGGGTGAAAATTCCCATTATAAAATAAAGAAAAATCACTTAAAGCACCGATGGGAATTTTTGCTGCTAGCAGCTAACTTTTCCCATCAGAAGGTTTTATTCACCCATACAAGTCACACTTTTCCAAAAGAAGCTATTTTTAATACAAGTCACACTTTTTAGAAAGTCACTTAAGTTGCAGTGGGAAAATTGGAGGTGGCAGGCAGGCGGGAATTTATTACCTGCCTTGCAGGGTAAAAATTCCCATTATAAAAGTCAAATAACTTAAGTGGAAGAAGGGATTTTTAGAGCTGCGGTGCAGGGTGAAAATTCCCACCAGAAGTTGACTTCTTAATTTTAGAATTCACCCATGCCAAAAAGTGCGACCCATTTGGGCATTAAATAAAGCTTTTAATGATATTTATTAATAGCTGTTTTGCCTAATTTTGGTGCCCAGGATGGAGGAAAAGTCAATGCATGAAGATAAGCCAAAGAGAACTGAAGGAAGCATGCTAAAAATAAATAAATTAAATTTATTTAATAGCAGCCAACAACATGCAAAAATAGGCGCCCAATTTGGGTGAATAAACATGCTTATTAATTAATTGCGTAAATAAGATGGGCAATTATTAGAAATAGAATGTTGAGGGTTATATAAGCATGGGCTGCTATAATGAAGAGGCAATTAATTATTTTTGCTAAGGATTGCAGCCTGCATGGTTTTGGCGCCAAAGAAAGGAGGATTTTTGCATCTGAAGGTGTTTTTCATTGCGGGAAGCTTCAAGGTTTGGTGTCTAGGGTTGGAATAGCTTGATTTATGCTATGATAATTATCTGCATGTTATAAGTGCCCAGGTGAATTTAAAAATATTTATGTTTGCTTTGCATGCAAGCAAAGCCTCAAATTTTAGGGTAGCGGGCTTCATATGCAAATTTTTGGTGACAGAAATCAAGTATTCATGCTCTGGACTTCATCTTTGTCTTAAATAATTGCAGGTATTCATTACAGGTGTTCATACAGTGAAAGGAAGTTCAAATCAATGTCAGGTACATTGAATATATCTTCTGAATCTGAAGAAATTGATAGATCTGCACGAATTGATCCAGTTATAAAGAATTCCGGCAGGATTAAAAGAAAAAGAACACAGACAAAGATTGCTCCAACCATGATGAAGCGTGATGATAGAGAGGGATCAACAGAATCATGCATAGCTTCCAGATTTGTCTGTATCAATGACACAGACATGGGCCCAGAACCCATCTCCGAAATAATTAACAGATCCAGGGCTGGAAAGACATTTCTCATGCGGGCAATGAAAAGCAGTGGAATTATTCCAACATCAGCATTCCCAGTCACATCTCAGTTGCCCGAATTTTTCATGGAGTGTGCGAGATCATATCATCCTCTTTCCGTAACAATCCGAGATGTTTGCGGAAAGACAATCATTAGTGGATGCACAGCTTTATCGGTTATTGTCTAAAGATTCGACACGAACGACGGTGATTGCATATAGCATGCCGATGCAGTAATGAGATGGGAGAAACACAAAGCGATTGCGTGAGCATAATGAACAAATGATATATGAAGAAGCCCGGTCTCCATCAAAGTTCTCGAGAACTCTTCCACGATCCAACTTGGTGCGGGAGGTGGATGATATCATTAAATTGCTTTGCGAGGATAAGTGGAGAAGCCAATACTCACAACTTACGCTCATGGATGTATGTTTTCGTGAGGACTATCGAGATCAACGAGCTGATTCGATAATCAATCGAGTAGAGAACATCGGTGACAACATCGGTGAGCAACTTCGAATGTGAGACGGACTTACGCTTTCAAATGACTTCATACACGGTATATACGCAGCAGCCTCGCAGGCATAATTTCCAAGGCCGGGTAGGCGAGGTGTACTTGGCGAAAGATCCTATCTTTGATTGCTATCCACAGTTGTCAGTTCTGAGTGCCACAAAGATTACAAAGCGGTCAACGATGGGTTCTTTTATGAATTCATTTGCAAACTAAATGGTGATCTAAAGACCAACAGGGTGAGCAAAGAAGCTTGGGAAGCTGTATCTCAACATGGCTGCATTTTCATCCAGTTTGCAGACTTCACCTATCTCAGGGTGACTGGCTTTTCGGGAGAACCAGTAAAGTTGCCAAGGTATCCAAACGACAAGTGGGTCATCATGGAGTTGTGCAGACAACTCGTGGAGATGCATGACTTACAATCAAAGCGGCACAAGTCTACAGGTTTCTTTTCTAGTCACAATGGGTTACTACAACTGCTAGAGCATCCACAAAGCTAGAGGAGTCGAAGCTGAAATGTTTTCTGAGTATGAACTCGAGTTCTTCCCAAAGATGGGCTAAATTTTGACCCATATGGAGTAGTGAGGAAGACAATCTCCCAGGAATACTCACATGTGCCTTTGTTGGAGGACTTTTGGATGAAGTGTAGAACGAGTATGAAGTCAGAAAGAAAGACTTTAGTAGGTTATCGGCGCAACAAGTGTCTGATTATGGTTTGGCACGGATACCTGTAGATCTTACAGATGATGGGCATGTGATACTTGACTCGTATCATCAGATGGGAGGAGATAGAGCCGCTCTTCAGAAAACATTGGTGGCCGCTGCACGATTTAAGAAAGATCTTCCGTAGTTCTAGTAAACACTTCGAATAGTTTCTTGACAAAGGGGTATTGCACGGATGAAACATTGATGAATTAGATCACGCATAAAATTTATCACGGAGATTCGAGCAAAAGAAAGCACGAAGGTGAAAGCAGCATAAGGCCGGAAAAGCTTAAAGTTCACAAGAAGTCTCACATACAGGAGAAGGCCAAATCTATAGCTATCATGCCAATTCTAGCTTCTCCAACATCAACTCATAAAGCACTTTAATGAACCCCAGAACCTCGTAGAGATCTTATTGTTCCTCCTTTGAATCCAGCGTCATTTTTATTTTATCCTCGACCACTCAGGTCTTCACCTATCCATGCGGAGAAGTTGAAAGCACAGATGGCGAAGTTTGAAAAAGCATTATCTTTGGACAATTCAAAGGGTGGCAGTCATAACACGGTGGCAAGTTCTGATAGAGTAGAGTGAGAGCATGAGATGGTGGTGCACTTGGTGACTTCTCATTCCCCAAGAAGCAACTTTTCATCATGGTTAGCTTTGCAGACGATCCCAGAAGCCAGAGAGATCAACCTGGAAGAACACGACTTTCAGCTGCTCCTGAGTTTGGGAGGAAGAGATAGAAGACCTAAAGTTGCCAAAACGACTTCTAGGTTGATTATTGAGGAATTGGGATAGAAGTTTGCTTGAGTTATCTATTCTAGCAGAAGGAAAGCACAAGGGAGAGCTCACAGCAGCTGATATAGTAGTGACCAAAGTGCCAATAGGTCAAACTACCACAAAAGGATTAAAGCAGGATACACAGACACTAATGAATGCTTTATTCCTTAAGCTTGACAAAGAGAAGGTTGAGAGATCCAAGCTTCAAAAGCAGGTGTTCCAACTATGCGAGATCATTGCTAAGGTTGCTAAACCTTCCTCTCAGCCCATTCTAGCACATGAGTAGGTGAGTGATCATCTGATGCAGGAGGTAGAAGATGCAGGGGACCAAGTCAAAGCTATTGCCCACTAGAAGGAACAAATCATTCACCAAGCTTCAAAACAATTCAAACCAATACGATTGAATTGGAGAACATGCACAGGGCAACATCTCAGCTGAAGGAACTGATGACACAAATAGAAGATGAGAACATAGTTGCTTTGAAAGTCATCTGGATACTTTGGCTAAGATACACTTGATGTCGATCGTGCCTGGCGGATTGGTAGAAAAGGGGAAGCAGTTAGAGATTTCAGTTTCCTTCTGCGTAGAGATCCTCAAACTCATGTTGAAGAGGATGTAGTTGCTGGAGAGTAAGATGGGAGAAGTGCCGGTGAGCATCCCAGATGAATTACTTGCTTCCCATGAGGAATTTATGTTGTGCGGAAAGAAGTTGATGAAGCCACCATACCTTTCACAATGGATTCAATTGGTAGACTCATAAAGCTTCAGCAGATGTTGAGGGATATGGGCCTGGTTTAGAGAGAGTGAAGGCTAACACTGCTGCTTTGTCCAGAGGGTTGTTACAGTTCAGAACCGAGAGAGATGCTATTGTTAAAACAGATGGGAAGATGTTGAGTTACATGTTTGACAAGTATATTCAATATCAGAACAAAAAGAAAGTATAAGTGTTACAGCTGGCAGATCTTCTTTCTTCTCTTCTTCCTTCTCTTATTTCTTATGTTCCTGGATGAAAATGTAAAACCATTACTTTAAGTTATTTGGAAAGATTATTTAAGATAGGTGGCGAGATGTGCACAATTTTTCCTCAAACTCCCGATACGTGTCACTAAGAGAGGAATTATAGGAAGATAACGCCAAATGTTCCCTTTACTACTTCTTCATGTTCTAGTTCAATTCTAGCTTTCCCATTTGTAATTTCCCCTCTACACACTATAAGTAGAGGAAGAACCTATGGGTTAAAGGATCATAATTTGTAATCAACATTCTTGTCTTCCAGGACTTTGAGTCGAAACCCCGATTTCTTCAAGCAGAGGAATAGATAATAGATTTCCGAAGAACTTTGTGTCAACGGTGCATTTTGCTTCTTTTTCTTTTTAGATTTATTCATAAACTTTGTGTTATTATAGATCTAGATCTAAAGTTTCATTTGCTTTGAATTCTATGTTTAATGATCTATTTGTTTACTCTGTGTGCATAC
Source organism: Taxus wallichiana var. yunnanensis (assembly GCA_018340775.1). Classification (NCBI taxonomy): domain Eukaryota; kingdom Viridiplantae; phylum Streptophyta; class Pinopsida; order Cupressales; family Taxaceae; genus Taxus; species Taxus wallichiana. The sequence continues at coordinate 711,479 of CM031242.1, read as the reverse complement.
AATCAACTCTGTAAACTATTGCTTAGGTTGCACATCCTCTCTCCTTTCCCCGTTTCCTATTATTTTCGTCTTCTCGCAGATTTTTTCTTCTTTTATAGCTATTTACTTGCTGCGAAAATTGTATAGCTATGGTTCATGAGCTACGCAGCTTAAAGTAATACCAACAGATAGATACTACTGGAAATATAAATTGACAAAATCTTACGGGAGCCTCATCGGTAAATGAGGGATATTTATCTCATGATCGCCAAGGTTTTCAGGTGTGCGAGAAAATCTAGCCAACACTTCCATGAGATGGTCATGGAAAAAGTAAGACCCATTTGCTCAATATAAGCAAATAAATTGCAAAGTAGCGACAAGTGGTAACATGGTTAAGAGTTGACTAAGGAGTTCGGTCTCATTATGGAAACAAGGGCATGAGGGTAAGTTCAAGGGACTGTTATGCCCTTAACCATAGGTCATATATCGGGATATGGATAGCCGACCTATGGCTAACATAATATCTTATCATGTCATATCATATTTATTTATGCTTTCATATGTTTAGTGGGTCGACCTTAGGGCTTTGGATAGTATAGTAGGGTATATATAGGAGTTAGAGAGTAGGATATTATCATCATATTGAGCACTTGAGTCTTATTGTATGGTTTGGAGGTTGCCCCCTCAAAGTGGCTAAGTTATTCTACTTGCATCTTGTGATCATTTCTCTACATTTGGGTGTTTTATATTGTTGTTGAAATTAAGATCTATCTATATAATTTCATTACAAGTGGTATTAGAGTTACGATCTCGGCCTAAAATATGTCAAAAACCCTAATTTTTTGGTTCAGCCATATCTTGTGAACGTGAATTTCTTAGCCAAAGTGTTTTACAAAAGTGGAGACACATATCAAGTAAGATTCTCGAAAAATTTCAAGATTTTTTGATCCATTTTTCAAAATTTATCACCATTTTAGGATTTTTCCTAAATTCGCTCCACAAGCCACAATTTTTGGAAATTTTCAAAGTTATTTACATTTTCGAAAAGCTCTAATAAAATAAAAGGGGGTTTATTCTCTGTATTTTCTAAATTAAGGCCGAAATAATTCATAAATTGGACACTTAAATCTTGATTAAAGGAGTTTATTCTTGAAACCCTAATTTTTGTGCATCATGGGGATGATTTTCTATGGAAAGGGTGAGGTGGATGACCCAATGGAAAGAACAATGAAAAGATCTAATACCCAGCTGAAAGTGGACCCAAATCTGAAATATATATGCTGCAATAACAATATAACCAGGAAATGCGACTTGCACAAGTAGATATAAACACCACGAACCAAGCAAAATAATTTTTCTTTTTGTATTTTTGCAATAGAAATATATTGATAAAGAACAATGGCATGAATAATACCAAAATGGGAGTCCCAGAAATTGTTTACATTCACAAAATATTTCAGATCTGACCTGGATATTGCCAGCAGAAATAAGGGTTTGAAACCCCACAAAAATACTCCAAAAACACTAAATAAATTTCTGGAAATGCTCCTTACAAATCTGATTTAAAATATAATATTTTAGCTCCTCAAAACCCTGCAAATAGTCCCAAAATGGGTCGCTCCAGCTGAAGAATAATGGCTCCCAAAACCTGATTTTTATTTCTGAATCTTCTCCAACAAAATAGTGATTTTAGGAAGAGTTTTCGTTCTCCTAAACCTGATTTTCTGAGGGTTTTCGTCCCCCAGAAAATTGCAGCAGCAGCTCCAAGCTCTCATGCACAAGATAGAAAATGTGAAGTGGTAGAATGAAGCCCAAGACAAGTCGATTTGCACCTTAAGGGAAAGATGTGACCCAAAGAACACCTCCCAAACCATCCAATCACCATGCAACAATTTTTAACATCATTTGCTCCCCCAAGGTCTTCCTAGACCAAGTCGCATTTTCTCATGGGGGCATATAAAAATATAAAAGGTCCTTTTAATAATTCAAAGTCCCCCCTTACATGGTGACCCAAGTCGCATTTCTCCCCTAGGAACATTAAAATATGTGTTAGCACCCCTTTATGACTTGGTCTTGACATAATATTAAGTTACTAATATTATTATAAGTGCTTACATAATTTTATTTTATTAATGGCACTTTATAATAATAATAGATAACTTAAGTCACCCTTATGTTCCCCTTTGGCCGTCGGGTGGACAAAATAGGCCAAGGGTCTTCGCCATGGTTATTTTAGAAAGAGGGACATTTCAGTCCTCCCTTCCTCGAATTGCTTGCCCACAAGCAATTTCAAATTTAGGTGCTCTAAAATTTCTGCACCTTCCCATGTTGCATCCTCAAAGGGCAGCCCCTTCCATTGCACCAAGTACTCCTTAATAGTTCTATTCCGTAGCTTCCTTTCCCGCTCTTCTATGATGGCTTCCGGTTCCAACACTAGCTTACCTTCATCATCAAGAGGAGGCAACTCCATGGAGGGAGAGATATGCTGCCCCAAAGCCTTTTTAAACATGAGACATGAAACACATTATGGATTTTGCTTTGAGCCGGCAATTCAAGCTCATAGGCAACATTCCCAACCTTCCTTACAATCTTATAAGGGCCATAAAACCTTGGCTTCAGCTTCTCCGATCCTTTCCCTTTGAGGGAAGATTGTCTATATGGTTGTAGCCTCAAGAAAACCATGTCCCCCACCTCAAATGACCTCTCTATCCTTCGCTGGTCCGCATATAACTTCTGCTGATTTTGCGCATGTGAGAGGTTATCTTTGAGTGCTTTTAATATATCTTGGCTCTGCTGCACCAAGTCCTTAGCACCCGACACTCTACTATCAGGTAGAACAACATCCACAAAGGAAAATGCATCGTAACCATATAAAGCTTTGAAGGGAGACATACCAATAGACATGTGGTAGGTTGTATTGTAACAAAACTCCCCCAAATATAACCATTTTATCCATGCAGTTTGCTGCCCTGTAACATAGCTCCTTAGATACCCCTCTATCCATTTATTAACAATCTCGGTTTGCCCATCCGTTTGTGGATGGTAGCTAGTGCTAGGGGTTAATTTTGTACCTGCAAGATGGAAGAGTTCTTGCCAAAAAGAACTCTGAAATCTGCTATCCTGTCACTCACAATATTTTTAGGTAGCCCATGAAGTTTGAAGACTTCTCTAAAAAAATTCCAGCCACCAAGGGACCATCAAATTTAGTTGGTAGTGGAAAGAAATGTGCATACTTGGTTAATCTATCCACTACAACATAAAGAACACTTTTACCTTGCACCGGCGGAAGTCCTACAATGAAGTCCATGGAAACACTCTCCCATTTCTGAGTTGGAATAGGTAGGGGCTGCAAAAGGCCTGCTGGAAATTCATGCTCCACCTTACATCGTTGACATGTGAGACACTCCCTTATGTGTTTGAGCACCTCCCCTTTGAGACCTTTCCATACAAATTTTTCTCTAATTTGTTTGTACGTTTTAAAATAACTTGGATGACCGCCAAGGGTGAATCATGCATTGCTTCCAATATTTTACGCTTTACCTTGGATTCCGGCACCAAAAAGACCTTGTTCTTGTATAAAATCAAGCCATCCACTACCTTGTACTTTTCATCTTCAATTTCACCTTCAAGAACATTGCTAGCAAACTGATTTTTTGCATATTCAGCTGTTATAACAGCCCTCCAATCCACTGCAATTTCTGACATAGAGCAGCAATATGGCTTTCTAGATAAAGCATCCGCTACATATTATTTTTTTGCTTTAACAAATTCAATTTCAAAGTCAAAGGACTGAATTTTGCTTACCCATTTTTGTTGTCTATCATTCAAATCAGATTGGCTGAGAAAATACCTTAGGCTATTGTGATCCGTCTTCACTACGAATTTGCCACAAACAAGATATTGCCGAACTTGACCAAAGCATGCATGATGGCTAGCATTTCCTTGTCATAGATGGAGTATTTCTTCTCAATCTCCTTTAGTTTCCTGCTCTCAAAAGCAATGGATGTTTGTTTTGCATTAAAACAACCCCAATACCTTCACCGGATGCATCACATTCCACCACAAAAGGAATAGAGAAATCTGGAACAGCGAGTACGGGGCATGTACTCATCACTTTTTTTAAGTTATCAAAGGCCTCTTGGGCTGTCCTAGACCAGCTGAAAGCTCCCTTCTTCGTCAAATCAGTCAAAGGGCTGCAAGTTGAGAGAAACCTTTAACAAATCTCCTATAATAGCTGCATAATCCCAAAATCCTCTCAAATGCGTCATAGTGGTGGGTGGAGGCCAATCCAAATAGCCACAATCTTCTGTTGGTCCACATGGACACCTTGAGCATTGATGATGTGTCCCAAGTAGAGAATTTCAGTCACTCCAAGTTCACATTTTGATTCTTTTGCAAAGAGTGATTGCTGCCCCAAAATACCCAACACAATATCCAAGTGTTGAAGGTGATCATCCCATGATTTACTATATACCAAAATGTCATCAAAGAAGACCAATACGAACTTCCTCAAGTGCTCCCTAAAAACATGATTCATGCAAGATTGAAATGTAGCTGGAGCATTTGTCAATCCAAAAGGCATCACAAGAAATTCGAAGTGACCAAAATGACATCTAAATGCAGTCTTGTAGACATCCTCTTCCTTACCCGGATTTGATGGTACCCGGATCTCAAGTCAATCTTGGAAAAGTAGATAGCCCCATGTAGCTCATCAATTAACTCATCAATTCTAGGTATGGGGTACCTATTTTTGATGGTTCTCTTATTCAACAAGCGATAATCAATACACATCCTCATGGTCCCATCTTTCTTTTTCACAAGAACCACTGAAGATGCAAAGGGGCTTGAGCTTGGCCTTATGTGCCCCATTTCCAACAACTCCTTAATAGCTTTTTCAATCTCCTCTTTGTATGCTCTAGGATGGCGGTAAGGAGTGGTAATAACAGCCTTAGTACCTGGTTCTAATTCAATAGTGTGCTCAAAACCTCTATCTGGAGGTAACCCATGAGGAAGATCATCAAATACCTTGGCATGCTTGTCACGGATTGCTTGAATATCCTTATGGTACTGCTGCTGCTCCAAAATCTGATCTGCAGATGTAATAAAACACTCTGCTGCCCAAGAAACCTGCCCTCTATGAAAGGCTCTTTCCATCCTCTTAGCGGTCACTACCGTAGGAGCACCATTTGCCATGCCATGTAACACTATTTCTTGCCTGCTGATCTGAATTTCAGCTCCATTGTTTGGTAGTTTTGAGTAATTCCCCAAGAGAATGCAACCATTGTACACCCAAGACTACATCCGTTTCACCAATACCAACCACATAGAAGTCATCCGTCACCATGTGCTTACCAAGTGTGATTTTCAGCTGTGATATCTTCTTAGTGCAAGGGATTGTGAAACCATCCGCTACCGTAACATTAAATCCCTTAAAATCTTCTGATGGCAGCCCCATTTTTGCAACCAAATCAGCATCAATAAAATTATGTGTAGCACCACTATCAATTAAAACGGTGACTCTTTTACCTTTTAGTTCCCCTCTAACACGAAAAGGGTGATACCTTGGAGCCCCGGATAGTGTGGCAAGAGTACTATCCAATTGATTGTCTTCTTCTTTGTCTTTCTTGCTCTTCATCTTCATGGTTCTCTTCCTTGTCTATTTCTTCTTCCTCTCCATCAAAACAACTTCAATGTAATGCACTTGGCCCTTGCCTAAACAACGGTGCCCTGGAGCCCATGGGTCCTTGCAATGGAAGCAAAGATTCTTCCTTCTCAACTCATTTCTCGAATTCTCCCATCTTTGCTCCTAGGAGGCTCTCTTTGGTAACTTGTATTCTGCTGGAATGGCTTCTTTGCTTGATTAATAGGGGCTGTTCTTGACTGCCCTTGAAAAGTGTGCCTTGGCTGCCCCATATAACTTGGTTTAGATTGTCCAAGGGGCTGATTTTTACCCCTAACTGCTGTAGATTCCAGATTTAGAGATCTTTTTATTGCATCTTGAGAGAAGAAGGTTCAAAAGCCTTCACCAACCCCTTAAGAGGTTCGGTTAAGCCTTCCATGAATAGCATAACAAGTCTTCTCACTTACATCGGTAACCATGACCGCCAACTTCTGAAAATCAGCCACATATTTCTCAACGGTAGACTCTTGTTTCAGCTGTGCTAATTCACGAAAGTGCACTTCTGGATCTTTCTATCAAACCTTTCAACCAACTTTTGACTAAACTCCTCAAGTGTGGTGATGGAGCCATGCCCTTGAGTTACAATACCATGATACCACCATTCGTGAGCTACACCATCCAAGTGAAGAGTGACGAACTTGAGAGCTTCTTCTTCGTACATAGGATTCAATGAAAGGTAGGTATCCAATTTTTGCAGCCATGCCCTTGCAGAGCATTTGTCGGTACCATCATATGTAGGAAGAGTGATTTTCCCCAATCGATGTTGGATGTCCTTTCTTGGTTCCGGTTGATGATTCACCCTCTTCTTGGTCCTTCATTCTTTCTTAGTTGGCAAAAATCTCTAAATGAAAGGTCTCTTGTGTGAGGGTTCAAAGATGCATACTCATCTCCATACAAATTAATTTCATCCTGCAAATCCATGAACCTATGGGTTGCTCCCTCTCTTCTTGTGGCTCCTCTCTCTGAAGGAAACTTGCACAAAAAACCTTGAAGAACTCTTGTGTGAATCTCTTTCCATATGTAATGTAGAAGAGCTGCCCTCACCTTGATTGCCATGACCCCCTTGAGGGTTTTGCCTGCTGAAATTTGTTCCTTGTAGAGCCCTTCCCAAATCTGCAATGGCTCCAACTATGGAATCTCTAAGATCCCTTTGTGAGTCCAATAACCTGTTCTGTATCTCTCTGTTGCCCCTAGTAAAAATCTCATTTATGTAACTTAGCCCATCATTAGGAGGTGGTCTTTCTTCTTCATCCATCCCTCCTCTTCTTGGTGTTCTCCTCTGATATTGGTTCCTAAAAAGGTCTTTGTCATCCTGTCCATCCATACAAATCTGAAATCTGAATTTCACTTCTACAGGCTGGGAGGAAAACTTGCTCTGATACCACTGTAATGTCCCCAAATGGACCCAATGGAAAGAACAATGGAAAAGATGCTAATACCCAGCTGAAAATGGAACCCAAAACTGAAATATATATGCTGCAATAACAATATAATCCAGAAATGCGACTTGCACAAGTAGATATAAAAATACCATAAACCAAACAAAAAAAACTTTTTTTTGTATTTTCAATAGAAATATATTTATAGAGAACAATGGCATGAATAAATACCAAAATGGGAGCTCAAAAATTGTTTACATTCACAAAATATTTCAGATCTGACCTGATATTGCAGCAGTAGAATAAGGGTTTGAAACCCCACAAAATACTCCCAAAACACTGAATAAATTTCTAGAAATGCTCCTTACAAAATCTGATATAAAATAGAATATTTTTAGTTCCTCAAAACCTGCAAAACAGTCCCAAAATGGGTCGCTCCAGCTGAGAATAATGGCTCCCAAAACCTGATTTTTATTTTGAATCTTCTCCAACAAAATAGTGATTTTAGGAAGAGTTTTCGTTCTTCCTAAACCTTATTTTGAGGGTTTTCGTCCTATAAAAAATTGCAGCAGCAAGCTCAAGCTCTCATGCACGAAGTAGAGAATGAAGCCTAAGAATGAATCCCCCCAAAACAAGTCACCTTTTTCCTTAAGGAAAGATGTGACCCAAAGAACACCTCCAAACACCAATCACCATGCAACAATTTTTAACATCATTTACCCTCCCCTAAGGTCTTCCTAGACCAAGTCGCACAATTTTCTCATGGGGGCATATAAAAATATAAAAGGTCCTTTTAATAATTCAAAGTCCCCCTTTACATGGTAACCCAAGTCGCATTTCTCCCTAGGACATTAAAATATGTGTTAGCACCCCCTTTATGACTTGGTCTTGACATAATATTAAAATTCGATTTGCACATATGGATTTAAAAATCAAAATATATTTTATTTGTGCAAATCAAAAATAAGAGAGAAAAATCGATTTACCTTGGGATAATTAATAATTTTTGGAGGTAAATAAATTAATAAAGGCAAGTCGCATTTTTTGGAGGATGGTTTATTATTTCTTTGGGCACATTTATCTATATTTTTGGCATGGGTCGATTCCTTTTGGGCATCAAGTTTAAATATTAAATTCTCCTTTGTGTTTTATTTCTAAATCTTGCCTTGGGAATTAACTTTCACATTGGAGTTTGACTTTCAGGTTATTTCAAATTAAAGGCTCTCATCTCTAGACTATGGCGCCAAAATGGAGAAGGAACTTTGGAGATTGAGCAAGAAAAGATATAAAAGAAGATGATGGGCACCCCTTTTTACATGTTGATGGTTATTATAACTTATCTTCATGCTTGAAGAGGGATGAATGCCCACTAGTGATCAAAAAACAAAAGGTGTTCATTAACACCACCCATTGTGAAGTGTGTTCCTTCTTGAGCTATGAAATGATAAGTTTTTCTTGAGTTTATTTGCATATGTGAAGTCGCCATTGTTGAGAGAGTGATTTGAGGGTTGTTTGTGGGTTTTGAGCTATCTTTTCAAAAAATATGATATTAAGCTTGTTTGAGGTGTCTCTACTAAAACACTTTTCATGGTATAAATCGACTTGTTTGGAGGAGGTTTATGGTGTTTTTGAATGGTTTTTGGCAAGGGTAAAATCTGAATTGTTCTTGCTCATTATTCTATTGCAAATACACTTTATTTCATGATATTTTGGGTTGCTAATCTTGCTGGAATTTATTCTTAGTAAAGCGACTGGTTTGGAGAGTTTTTCACCATTATTTGGAAGGGTTTTGTAAGGGTTTCCAATCTGTTGTCATAAATTAATTATTGCAGATCTGAAAGTGGTGATTTTGAGTGTTGGGAAGTCAAAAATAAGGCTGAATTAATTTAATATTTCTCCCTTAACCCTAGTGACTTGTTTTGCAGATTTGGGGGCAGATTTGAGTGGGTTTCAGTGGGTTAAAAATTCAGATTGTTAGTTCATTTGAAAGCTCATAATTTTATCTTCCATCTGCAATTTATTTCATTCAAAAAAGAGCAAATATTGAAGGAGATATTAATTTTTGAAGTTTGCAGTCATTTTCAACATATTTTAATTTATTTTACTACTGCTGCAATTTATTTGGTTAAAGAAGTGTTTATTCCACTAGTTAGCCCATCTAAACCCTTACCTTTGGCTCACTCCAACCCCATTTGGGTTGTATTGAAGCCGACACTAGGTTAGTTGAGGTGAACCTAGAAGGGTTTCTCTTCTAAGTTTACTTCCATTGCAAGTAGTTTAATAAAATTTAATTAATATCCCAAAAGGGGATATTACAGTGGTATCAGAGCGTTCCTTCCTCTTTTCGTGTGGGTGATTTGTGGATGCAGGGTGATAAGGAGTTTCAGTATTACAAAAGGAGGAATAAGGGAAATATGGATGATGGGGCATTCACGGTGGATCAAGTAAGGTTCTTACAAGAACTAATGCAAGGTTGTGGTTTGGAGCTTCAAAAACCATGAGTGAACAAATGACCAAGCTCATCACGAAGCTTTGGGAAATGGAAAAACGCCAAACTCCAATGGAGAAGGGAGTTCCCATAGTGGGGAAAAGAATTCAACACAACCCACTCCTAAGTTCTTCAAGGGCACTTTCCTTCCTAAGGAGAATCATAGAGCAGTTGAAGAACCATCAATGGTAGAGACCATTGAGGCATGTAACAAGGAATATGGTACTTTGCATCCGGCCACAAGGGCCATACTCACTTTTGATGAGTTTTGTGCTTTGAAGATGGGAAACAAGACCAAGAGAGCCCACAAGCAACCCCATATGGATGTTCAACAAAGATTGGGCAAGGTCTCTCTCCCAAGCTTTGATGGAACTAACAAGATAACAGTAAGAGCTTGGTTGCAAAAGATGGAGACCTATTTCTCCCTCAACCCCATGCAAGAAGAAGAGGCCCTCAAATTTGTTACTCTTCACCTTGAAGGCATGGCACATGAGTGGTGGTTCCATGGTATGCACACCCAAGGACATGACTTGATCCATACAATGGAAGAATTTAGCCAAAGGATCATGGAGAGGTTTGATAGGAAGGATCCGAGAGATTCATTTTCGAGAGTTGGCTCAACTGAAACAATTGAGTAGTGTTGAGGAGTATGTGGCGGATTTTCAAAGGATTGCAGTGATGGTGTCGGATGTTAGTGAGAAAAGGTTGATAGTCCTCTTTACTGAAGGTTTGATGGAACCTCTAAAAGGTTTGGTAAGAGCTTTTAACCCTATGTCTTTGCAAGAATGTATTACTAAATCTCTAGATTTAGAATGTGCAGCTTATAGAGGGGATTATGGGCCTAAAGGGCAGCGTTTTAATGCTTCACAACTGCTGTCCAAAAGTGGATTTAGAGGGCAGCCAAGGTCTGATTTACAGCAGCCCACAAAAGTGCAAGGAGGGCAGCCCTTTGGGTCATCAAAAGAGGCCCCAAAGAGGTCCAATCAGCCCTATGTGCCACCACATAGGAATCAGCTCCAAAATAGTGCACAAAAGATGAAAGAGATGAGTTAAGAAGAAGAGGTTTGTGTTTTGATTGCAAGGCTCCATGGGTAAGAGGTCATAATTGCAAAGGTAAAGGGAAAATCTATTTCATTGAAGTGGTAGATTCAGATTTTGATTTGATTTCAGATTTTAATGATACTAATGATGTGGTAAATGAGATGGATGATGAGCATGTGCAAGAGGAAAAAAAGAAGAAATTGAAGGTACTTTTGCAGCTCTTTCCGGCACTCCTAAGTATTTTCCTTTCCGGGTGGAAGGTATGCTATGCAAGCAAAAGGTAATCATTCTAATTGATAGTGGGGCCACTCATAATTTTATTAGTGAAAGGTTGGTAACAAGGCTTGGTTTATGTGATGAGGTTTTTCAAGGATTTAATGTTACCATAGCTGATGGGTTTATGTTATCATGCACTAGAAGAATTTCCAAGCTTTCTATTTCTATAGGGGACTACGAACTTATTGATGATTTCTATATGATTAACATGGAGGATATGGATCTTGTGTTAGGAGTGCAATGGTTGCATTCTTGGGGGATTTCACCCTCAATTATCAGGACTTATTGCTAAAATTCGTGGAAGGAGGTAAGAGCATCATTTTCCAAGGTATGACAAGGAATTCCACTCTTTGTAATCATCCTCCAAGGGAAGTAGAAATTGTTCCGTGTCTTTTATATCAGCAGATTGGAAAGATTTAATCACTCTTGAGTATGCAAAAAATCAGTTTTCTAATGATGTGATGGAAGGGGCAATTGTTGATGAAAGGTACAAGGTGGTAGATGGCCTCATACTCTACAAAGGGAGGGTGTATTTGACCCCAAAATCAGAAGTAAAAATCTGATTTTAAAATCTGCACACCTGAAAAGTGCTTGGTCCCAAAATTTTAATGTTACACCAAGGGTAAGCTAAACATTCATAATAAACCGTGGATTTTATAAGCATTTAGGTAAAGAAAATATTAAATAAAAGCAGTTTGTTTTCATAGGTGTGGCACCCCCTTCCATCAATTAAAGCCACCTATGACTTTTGTTTAAGTAATTCCTTTGGGGAATTTTATATATTTTGTAATCATCCTCCACTTTTATAAGTAGAAATCTATTCCGTGTCTTTTATATCAGCAGATGAGAAAGATTTAATCACTCTTAGTATGAAAAAATGTTTTCTAATAACGTGATGGAAGGGGCAATTGTTGATGAAAGGTACAAGGTGGGAGATGGCCTCATACTCTACAAAGGGAGGATGTATTTGACCCCAAAATCAGAAGTTAAAAATCTGATTTTAAAATCTGCACATGATGCTCCTACAAGTGGACAACAAGGGTACTTCAAGACCTACAAGTTGGTGAGCGAAAAGTTTTAACCCTTGGTTTATGTGATGAGGTTTTACAAAAATTTAATGTTAATATAGCTGATGGGTTTATGTTATCATGCACTAGAAGAATTTCCAAGCTTTCTATTTCTATAGGGGACTAGGAACTTATTGATGATTTCTATATGATTAACATGGAGGATATGGATCTTGTGTTAGGAGTGCAATGGTTGCATTCTTTGGGGGATTTCACCCTCAATTATCAGGACATGTTGCTAAAATTCGTGGAAGGAGGTAAGAGCATCATTTTCCAAGGTATGACAAGGAATTCCACTCTTTGTAATCATCTTCCAAGGAAAGAAGTAGAAATCTGTTATGTATCTTTTATATCAGCAGATTAGAAAGATTTAATCACTCTAGAGTAAGCAAAAATCAGTTTTCTTTTGACGTAATGAAAAGGATTTGATTTCAGATTGTTGATGAAAGGTACAAGGTGGTAGATGGCCTCATACTCTGCAAAGGAGGATGTATTTGACCCCAAAATTAGAAGTAAAAATCTGATTTTAAAATCTCCACATGATGCTCCTTTCAAGTGGACACAAGCAAGGGTACTTCTATTTGAGAGTGGGGCCACATAACTTTAGTGAGTGAAAAGTTGGCTTGGTTTATGTGATGAGGTTTTTCAAAATTTTAATGTTACCATAGCTGATGGGTTTATGTTATCATGCACTAGAAGAATTTCCAAGCTTTCTATTTCTATAGGGGACTACGAACTTATTGATGATTTCTATATGATTAACACCAAGGGTGATTGTATATGTACTTCGTTATGGATCTTGCATCTTCTACAACCGCCTCACCCAAACAATTTTGCATGTCCTCCAAAAGAAGGTCAAGCGCAATGAGCTGCGTAAGAAGTCCAAAAGAGTGATGGATGTCTCTCTACAGTGAGTCTCCCACCGCCACATATGCCTTTGCATTGGCTGTGACAACCTGCACAACATTTGTCCCACCAACCTCTAATACAACCGTGCTCTAACATAACACCCAAATTCTTTGCATTTTTTATTATGTTAGAGGCATCAATAGACTTAAAAAACACCATCTCACCGTTTGAAGCTGCTAAAAAATTAACAAGGGTGCGGTTCCTTCCATCCGTCCACCCATCCGAAAGGATGGTGCATCCGAATTTTTCCATTGTTTCTTTGTGCTCTTCTAGCATGGTAGTGGCATCTGCAATTGCACCCTCAAGTAATTTCCTACTCAAATCTTTTGGAGAGGGTGCTTTGCCTTTTCCCTACTGTATCAACGTTTATGCCCAAGGTACTTCCAAATGATGAGCTCTTTGCCACATTGAATGGCGAGTTGTAGTACCAAAAATTTGCATGAAAGCTTTATCCACTTCCTCGTGCATATCTTTGTTTGGTTGTACCTTCCAATGAAGGTTGTGCTTGAGTGAGGTGTTCCTTGCACAAAAAACTTCTGTATGCTTTGCTCGAACTCGATGAAGATGCGCCTCTTCCGGCTCTTCCTCTTCGTATGTGTGGACCACGAGTAGAGCCCATTATTGCGCGCATCATCATCTAAATCCTCTGCCATCAGCAGCCCAGGTCTAATAGTTTGTCTTGTATGGCTGCCTTCAGCCTTGCCTTCTCTAGTTTCTTCTCCTCTAACTCTACCAGCTCTGCTCTCATCTCTCGCTTTGCCTCTTCCGACATGTTGGGGCAAACCATAACATCTCGGCAAACAATACTTGAAAGGTGATATTTCAAACGATTGATGCCTCCATTCATTTTTTTGTTATAGAAATTGCAAAAAAATTCGTTCTCACTAGCTCCACGTACACCATACTTCCATGCTTTGGAACGGGCATTCGAGGAACGGTCCCTGCTAGTGATGCTGACCCTGATGTCGAGCCTGATGCCATTGTTAAGCTCTAATCTACAACACAATGCACATTTAAAAAATTAGAAAACGTAAACTTAATTTAATTTAAAAAACAAAATGTCCTGAATAACAAATTTGCATAAATAAAAAAATACATTACAAGCATTCAATTTTACATTACATGTATTTAGAATTACAAAACGAATCGATTACAATACACATACATAAAATTTAACTAGTTTACAATGAATTTGTGTAAAAATATATATACATACCTCTAGCTACAAATGAGTATAAAAAAATTACAAGCATTCGATTTTACATTACATGTATTTAGAATTACAAAACGAATCGATTACAATACACATACATAAAATTTAACTAATTTACAATGAATTTGCGTTAAAAAAAATAACATACTCTGAACATTTGCCGAAATGAGTATAAAAAAATTACAAGCATTCGATTTTACATTACATGTATTTAGAATCACAATATGAATCTATAAAACCTAAATAATATACACAAAATTTGAAAAAACTTGAAAGAATTAAAAAAAAACCTACCTCCAAATGCAAATCTCCAAATTCTCTCCTCGAATTCGCTCCAAAATCCACTCAACACAAGCAATGCAAGCTCAAATGGTTGTGTGAGTGACAATGAGGGAGTAGAGGGCTTTTTAAAGAGCCAAAACCGTGTAAAAAAGTGGTTTTTGCATGTGAAAACCGTGTTGGGCGAGTTAAATGCACGAACTCGCCGAGTTTTGGCGAGTACTTGCCGAGTTAACTCGGCGAGTATTCTCCAAAACTTCAGTGAGTTTTCTACTGTTTTGGTGAGTATTTATGCGGTTTATTTGTTTTGCTTGTTTTTTGGCGAGTTTTTAAAAACTCGACGAGTTTTTAAGCGAGTATTCCTCTTATGGTTTAGGGGATTTCAAGGTTGCCCGATTTAGCACACAACTCAAAGCGGCTCATCCATGGTTGGTTAAACTCTGCGCAATAGTTACTTTAAAGAGGTACAAATGTCTAGTTTAATAACAAGCAATATTTGTTCGTATTAAACCACATTTAATGTTTTTTTCTTCCTTAAATTAAAATTGCAAGCACCTGAAAACAAGTTGAGAAGGGAGAGAGTATCCATGCTTATATCGAACCAACGAGCAAGAGTTGCGAGTTCAACATTACACGTGCGATTGCGTTTGCTTGTGGGGTTCCCAAGGTCTTTTCATCCAACCCAATTTGAGAATGATTTGCGACCATTGTGGTTCATGAGGCATGTCTCTTCGAGACATTCGATTGAGCAGTTCATGTGCCTCAATACGCTTCCCGAACAACTATTGAGTCACTAAAAACCTTTGGGTATGTGTTCGTTGCCCACGGAAAATAAGTTCGCCTCCCAGTTGAGAGATGCAAATCAACCCCATCATTCCCACAAGACAAAGTTCTTGTAGAGATCATGATTGTATCTAACCATTGAGTGAGAGTTGCGAGTTCAACATTACACGTGCCGAGTTGCATTTGCTTGTGGGGTTCCAAGGCCTTTTCATCCAACCCAGTTTGAGAATGACTTACTGACCATTGTGGTTCATGAGGGCATGTCTCTTTGAGACATTCGATTGAACAGTTCACGTGCCTTGAATACGCTTCCCGAACAACTATTGGAGTCACCAAAAACCTTTGGGTATGTGTTCGTTGCCCACAGAAAGCAAGTTCGCCTCCCAGATTGAGAGATGCAAATCAACTCCATCATTCCCACAAGACAAAGTTCTTGTAGAGATTATTAGTAATGCCAAGGGCAACAAAGTTGCTCAAAAGACGAGTTGTGAATAACATTGCTTCCATATATATATATCAAGCACCAGGCAAACACATCCACACAGCCGCTTCAAGGTAACATTGGCACATTGATGTCAAATTTTAGAGTTTCCTCAAGACAAAAGCGCAACCATAATGGTCAAACATAGGCATAATTATTAATTCAAGCAGGGTTCTATAAGAGGCCCTAACGCCATTGAAGTATTGACAATCCATGCCCACTGTTCGTTTCCCACGGAAGAAAGTTCACCACCAAGATTGAGGGATGCAAATCAACTCCATCATTCCCACAAAACAAAGTTCTTGTAGAGATTATTGGTAATGCCAAGGGCAACAAAGTGACTCAAAAAAGACGTTTTTTGTGAATAACATTGCCTCCGTGTATATATATATATATTCTCTTCAAGTACCAGGAAAACGCATCCGCACAGCCGCTTCAGGTTAACATTGGCACAATGATGCCAAAGTTTAGAGTTTCCTCAAGACAACAAGCGCAACCATAATGGTCAAACATAGGCATAATTATTAATTCAAGTAGGGTTCTATAAGAGGCCCTAACGCCATTGAAGTATTCTCTTCAAGTACCACGGAAAAACATCCGCACAGCCGCTTCAGGTTAACATTGGCACAATGATGCCAAAGTTTAGAGTTTCCTCAAGACAACAAGCGCAACCATAATGGTTATATATATATATTCTCTTCAAGTACCAGGAAAACACATCCGCACAGCCGCTTCAGGTTAACATTGGCACAATGATGCCAAAGTTTAGAGTTTCCTCAAGACAACAAGCGCAACCATAATGGTCAAACATAGGCATAATTATTAATTCAAGCAGGGTTCTATAAGAGGCCCTAACACCATTGAAGTATTGACAATTCACGTCCACTGAACTAGCGTGAATGCTTGCTAATAAAACAAGAACAGAAGCTTACACGGCCAGGACATTCCATGAGACCCCATTCCTTTTAGGCATTTTGTCAAATAGTCCATGCGCCTTGCTGGGCGCGCCTATTCTGCATACAAACCACTCGAACACTTGCAAAAACAACATTGAAACAAAAACCCTTATCTACTATGCTTGGTGGACATCCATTTCTGTTTCAAAGCTTTGATTTTTAGCATTGGATGGGCGTATGCGCCTCAACCACAATGTAAACCTTGTTGTATGCGCCCAACAGGTACTGCAACCACAACAAAAGGCAAAACTCCCCTCCATTCTAATTTGATGGACGTCCATACCCTGATAAAAGCTCCCATTATGGCGTCGGTTAGGAGGACGCTGGGAAATTTTGTGGAGATCTGGCTTTACACCAGCCAAAGAATTTTCTTAAAAGTTTCTACAACCTTTCAACAGACCATTTGGGCATAACCTACAATCCCGACACAAATCAAGTTACTTTCCCCACATGTCCCCACCCTCCCACCAACCACATTCAAAATCAATTTTTTTTTTTAAATTTTAGTTTTTTTCTAATTTGTTAAATTTTGTTTTATTTAATTATTCATATTAATCTTTGGGAGTAAGAAAACAACACAAGAGAATAGATAAAGATTACTAACGAACAAAGTCTCGAGGAATATTTTTGTATGTATCGACTTAGGTTTTTGTTCAAGCTAATATTCGAGAACTGGAAGACATAGGCTCTCATTGTTCATTTTTGGGGTTTAAACCATCACTGTCTGCGTTCAAGGAATGGGCCCGGAAAACATGGAATATCCTAGGTGAGTACACTGTTCTGTATATCCTAATAGTTACTTCTTGGTTGTGTTTGCGAATGCTGTGCTGAAAAGGAATACATCTTCCAAGGGGGCCCATGGTTTTTGGGAGAGCAGGTTTGTTCATGAAACCATGGCAACCTCTATTCAAAGCTGAAGAAGAACTCCCATCTGTGGTTCCAGTCTGGATCCGTTGTTCGGATTACCCACGGAATTTTGGAATCCAATGGTTTTCCAGGACATTGGTAATTCTATAGGCAAATTTGTAAGAGCAGCGGATTCTTCAATGAGAATGGAGCAAATGGTCTATGCTCGGATGTGTGTTTATATGGATATGAATCAACCATTGCTTGCCTGCAAAAATTCTATTGGAAGTTGGGGAGGAAAAATGGGAACAACAGATTGATTATGAGAATATTCCTTTCAGATGTCGTCTTTGCCATGAATATGGTCACCTTGTTAAAGATTGTTCATTGCGGATAAAAGAACCAGCTAAGGAGACACATAATTCTGAGGACTTTGTGACCCCGCCAAAAAGAAAGATAATTAAAGAAAAAAACACAGCAAGGTTCAACAGAATAATACAAACAGATTTGCAGCTCTACAATCGGAAGAAGCAGAGGAAGATATGGAAGAAGTGCAGGAAACCCAAGTCCTGAAAAACACAAAATGCTCAGCCACCTCAACAGGTTCGGAGATAATCTTCAGCTCCAATCAATATCTAAAGCATTGGTGGTGCACCAAGCATATACGGGAAATGAAAAGTTATCAAAGGAAACATAAGCTTATAGAGGAACAAAGGAAGGAAGAAGGGGGAATGATCATAATCATATCTTCACCATTCTGCCCTTCCTCGAAAACTATTTGTACTTACACCCCCTCAGAGAACCACCTTCTGGAGAATACCCCTCAGGAATTCAACAAGAAAAGCAAAAAAAATCTGCGGATGGATTCTACTCTGAGAGCAGGAAGGAAAACTAATCAACTTCGTATCCAGAAAACGGGGCAGCAACTAACGGGAAGTGGTAAAGTTGGGGATTTGGCTTCCATCTTTGAACAAACCCCACAATGAAGTTGATCACTTGGAATGTTCGAGGGCTAAAAGGCAGCCCTTCTAAAGTTAATGAGATTAAGCGTATTTTGCAGCAACATCACCCTCATATGCTATTTCTTCAAGAGACTAAAGCTTCTATAGATTTCATGGCAGCAGTGATCCCAAATATTCACAAAAAACTCCAAGTTGTCTCTTTAAGCTCACAGGAGCATCTGGAGGCATGGCATGCATATGGGATCCTCAACAAGTTTGTTATATAGATAGTGGAGGACACCGGGTGTTCTCTATATGGTGGTTAGATACGTTCCTCAAAATCAAATTACTTTAATATTGAACATTTATGCCCCGCTACAGGTGGAAGCAAAAAAAGCCCAGTGGAAGATTATTCAAAATATTGTAGCAGCACATCCTGGAATACTCATGTCATTATAGGGGGAGACTTCAATACAATCCTCTTCTCTCATGAGAAACAGGGGGAATTCCACTTTGGATGCCTCTGTTGTTAATATGTTGGACTTTATACAAAGGATGAATTTGGTTGATGTTCAAACCCAAAATGGACTAATGACATGGTCCAATAGAAGAGTAGGGAGAATTGTATACTGAAAGGTTGGATAGATTTCTGATTTCTGAAGAATGGTTTGAAAGCAACATTATACCGACTACTAATGTTCTAGAAAACTCAGGATCTGATCATTGGCCGGTGTTGTTGGAATTGGGCAAATCACAACCGTTCAGAGCTCCATTTAGATTTCAATTGATGTGGCTGAGAGATGAACATCTTCCTTCCTTAATTGAGAAATGGTGGAAGGAGGGCCAGCCTAAGCATGGCACCAAAATGTTTTGCTTTACTAGAAGAATGCAACATCTCACTAACCAACTCAAGAAATGGAATGCTTCTGACTTTGGAAATGTCCATGGGAAAAACGGGAAGTTTTGGAAGCCTTACAGAGGTGTCCCATCAAGTAAGGCTGCAAGGGTACTCAAAGGAACTGCAAACTAAGGAAATCCTCCTCAAACAAGCATTAACGGAATGGGAATTAAGAGAAGAAATATTCTGGAAACAGAAAGCCAGAATTAAGTGGCTGAAAGAGGGAGATAAAAACACCTCTTTCTTCCATAAATCTCTTTTAGCTCATCGTTCTTATAATCACATTGCTTACCTTGATAAAGAGGATGGTACCCGGGCTAATACACAAGAAGAAATCCAACACTTAGCCATACAATTTTTTCTAAGATCTTTACTGCAACTAATCTGGATAGGTATGCCCAACAACAATTGCTTAATATTATTCCTACTCTGGTTAGTGAGGCAGACAATACTCTTCTCTCTTGAATCCGGTTTCAGAAAAGGAACTTCAAACTGTTGTATGGGCCATGAAAAAGGGGAAAACACCAGACTGATGGCTTTCCGATAGAATTCTATCAGAATTTTGGGACATTATTAAAAAGATCTTCTGGAAGTGGTGGAAGAGTGCAGACAAGCAAAGACTGTTCTTAAGGTCATAAACCACACCTATATTGCTTTGGTTCCTAAGAAAGAGGAGGCTTCTACCCTTTCACGGAATATCGTCCCATAGCTCTATGTAATGTGCTCTACAAAATAATTACAAAAGTTATAGCTGAAAGGCTGAAATCTATTATTGACAAAGTAATATCTCCAACAAGGTGGATTTGTTCCCCGTAGACAAATTTTTGATGATATTGTTCTGGCTCAGAAGCCCTCCATTCCATGGACATTCAAAAGAAACCAGCTATGTTTTTAAGGCTTGATTTGTCTAAAGCTTATGATAAGGTAAGTTGGTCTTTCCTTATGGACATCCTCCTGCGCTTTGGGTTTTCCCCTCTCGGGTTCAAGTGGATACAAGCATGCATCTCATCGGTTTCTTACTCAATTTTGGTCAATGGAACTCCTACAACTAGAATTTTCTGCAACCCGGGTATAAGACAGGAGATCCTTTATCTCCATTCTTGTTCATTATAGTTGCAAAATCTTTTGGTAGACTCTTCTCTACAACAAGAGTCCAGAGGAAGTTGAGGGGTATTAAATTGGCTACACAGGTGGACCCACTGTCCCACTTGCAGTTTGTTGATGATTCTTCTATCATGGGGGAAGCGTCTTTGAAAGAAGCTACTCAAATCCATAAAAATTGGAGCTCTTTTCAAAGGCTACTGGTCAAGATATCAACAGGCACAAGTCAAAAATTATTTTCTTCCATTGCTCTCCCAGGTTGGAACAGACATTTTGACGAAGCTTGGATTTCAAAAGGGCACACTACCTCTTAAATACTTGGGTATCCCATTGGACTCTAAAAGATTAACTGATTGGGGCTTGGCTACCTGCTAAAATTCATCAAAATTTAGTAATTGGACTAATAGATGGTTATCCTCAGGGGGAAGAATAACTTTGATTAAAGTTGTGTTGCAAGCTATTCCTATCTATTTTGCTTCTCTCTCCGAATCCCTGCAAAAGTTTTGCACCAGTTAGATTCTATTAGTCAAAAATTCTTGTGGTCAGGCACTCAACAAGTTCGGAAATGGCATCTCGTGAAATGGAAAACCTTATGTTTGCCAAAGAAAGAGGGAGGATTGGGCTTCAGATCTAGTGTGCCGAATAATAAAGCCTTGTCAACAAAGTTATATTGGAGATTGCTGCAAAATCCGGACAGCTTGTGGAGTATCAATATTAGAGCAAAATATACACAGGGTATGAGGCCTCACGAACTAGTCCGACACTCTTTACCTTCTAGGGGATCACCCATTCTCTCAGTTCTCAGAATAGGTGAAGAAATCATCAAAAACACTTGTTTTGGAAAATTGGGAAAGGAGATCAGCAAATTTCTGGACTGATTCGTGGGATGGTCACCCACCTTTGATTGAACAATATCCGGATCTTAGAAATATTATGAATACTCTTCATGGACAAGGAAAGCAAAAGGTGAGTCATTATATAAAGCCAACATATCAAGGGAGAGAATGGATTTCCCCATCCTTGTGGCAGCTCAACTTGATAATGATCAAGTTCATTTTTTCAAACACTCCTGCAGAACAAGATCCTTCCTATCACTTCTGAATCAAATACCCTGGCATGGGGAAAAGAGTCGGACGGAAAGTACTCAGTAGTTGATGGTTATAGAGCTTTGGTAGCTCCTCAGCCACATCCCTGGAAGGATATTTTCGTGGATCTTTGGCAACCCGCCCTATGGCCTAAGGTGAGATTCTTTATCTGGCTTTTAATCTATAAAAGGGTTCTTACAGGAGATAATTTGATGAAAAGAGGGATGGTTGGACCCTTTTGGTGTCCTTTATGCAAAGATGCAGAGAGACCCTGAATCATCTCTTTTTTCAATGCCCTTTCACTTCTTCTCTATGGTATACATTGGCTGATTGTCTTTCTGTTACTTGGAACTCCTCTATGAATCTAGTGGATACTATTAGAGGCTGGAAACATTCAGTTAGGGATACCCAGACTTTACCAAAGGAATTTGGCTCATTACTCTCTTTTATGTTGTGGAATGTTTGGAAGGAAAGAAACAAATGCATTTTCAAATCAAAGTAGAGACAACTGGTATGTTATGGAACTGACCAAAAGTAATATTGGAGAAACTATAGTGCACAATCTGAAAATTCCCTCCCCACCACCTGCGAAGTGGAAAGTTTTGTTACAAAAACTCAATCTCAGGTAATAGGCAACTCCAGACAAAGCAGTCTACTAAACAGAGGATGCCTTCTGGCCTCAGAACATGGAAACCACCCCCATTTGGATTCGTAAAATTAAACATTGATGGAGCAGCTCAGAGGTAACCCGGGTCCAGCTAGTATGGGAGGGATAGCCCATGACTCTTTGGGAACTCCCTCTTTTTTTTGCTCATCAATTGGGACACTTGCACCAATAATGTGGCTGAAATCATGGCTATCCAACGCGCTCTTCTGAGGCAACTAAATTGGGGTGTCCTAGTATTATAGTGGAATCTGACTCCAAGGTCATTGTTAATCTTCTACAAGCTCCATGAGCAACATCCATCCAATAATTGGCTTATTGCCAAATTCAGGATAATATTAATGTCATAGCCAGACAATTTCAAACAATCACATATCTAACTAATCAACTTCGAATTTCGCACTCACCGGGTTCCTCAGCGGTGGGATTTTCATGAACTTTAAGTTTTGGGCTTTAATCTTTTGACAATTTTTCGTGGTTTTGTGGTGTCCCAAAGCTTTTGTTTCTACGTGAAATTTCTTTGGAAAAGCGATTCCTTTGCAAGGTAATTTGTACTTAGATTTTTGCTATGAGGCCATTTCAAGGCCTCTTGTACTGGAAAACATACCTACGCACATTATGCCTTTATTTTGGAGGAAGTCGCCATCGGAGGTGCTTCGGATCACTATTTTCGGGAAAAAGCGAAGTCATGCACATAAAAAGCCCCTGCGGAATGGGCGATTTTTGGAAAACAAAGGATTTAAGCTGCGATGGGAAAAATATAAGCCGCGAGACGAGGTGAGAATTTTATAACCTCCCTGGCAGGTACTTTTTCCCGTGTTATAAAAGTCACTTAAGCCTGCAGTGAGAAAAATAGAGGTGCGGGCGGTGGGAATTTATTGTATCATTTTCAGGGTAAAATTCCCATGATATAATAAAAGGAAAGTGACTTAAGTGAAATCATGGGATTTTAGTGCCTTGCCCTGGAAGGTAAAAGAATCTCACAAAGTCAAATCACTTAAGTGGATCATGGGATTTTGGTGCTTATGCAGCAGGTAAAGAATCTCATTATGGAAAAATTCTTAAAAATAGAATTACATGTGCAAAAAAGTGCGCTCCTTTGGTGAGAGATTAAAAGGATTAAATTTGATTATTTTAATTAATCTTTCTTCTCAAAAAGTGCGCCCAAGCTTGGAGGTCAACAAGTCAAAGATGGAATAAAAGAAAGGAGTTAAATGCATTAAATTTAATTTATTTAATGGCTGCCCTCTTCCTCTCAAAAAGTGCGCTCTCCATTTAGGTATTATTTAATGTTTTTAAGGCATTAAAACATTAAATTAATTTCTATTTTCAGTCAGGTATGGTCAAAGCACACTTTGTGGAGCTTGAGTGAAGAGTTGTGTGAAGGATTAAATTGGATTAATTTAATTTATTGGATAAGCTGTCCTTAAACATGCTATTTTAAAGAAAAAAAACATGATTTT
>CM031242.1:643323-687850 GCA_018340775.1 Taxus wallichiana var. yunnanensis | reverse complement strand
AAATATCTGCTCAAACCTATTCTATGAGAAAGAAATGATGGCTATTCTTCATGGTCAAGCAATGGAGGCCCTATCTCATGGGTAGACACTTCAAGGTAAAAACTAATCATGAGATAGTCTCAAATAATTTTGGAGCAAAGGTTATCATCCGAGGAACAACAAAAGTGGGTAATAAAATGTTGGGTTATGATTTTAAATCATATACAAAAAGGGTAAATAAAATGTAGTAATGATGCATTGTCGTAGAAGGGATACATCCGCGATGCCTTACTATGTGGAATGTCCATGTTGATTACGATTGGGTGGATGAAGCAAGATTGGAATGGAATCAACATAAGGATACACAATATCTAATACAGAATATCAAACAAGGATCTATGACATCTAAAAAATTTGAATGGAAAGGTAATGCCCTATGGTACAATGATAGGTTATACTTGAGTAAAGATTCTTAGTTGAAGCATAAGATTCTTACTGCAGGAGCTACATTCTCACTGGTTGAGGACACTCTAGGTTTTGAAGAAATATCATGTAGAATAAAAAGAGAATTATTTTGGGAAGGACTCAAGGGGATGTACAAATTTTTGTGTCGAGTGTTTAGTGTGTGCCAATGTAACAAAGGGGAAACAATTAAGACACTGTGTCATTGTGAACCCTTACCAATTCCTATGTGAGAGATGGGAGGAGGTCTCATGGATTTCATCACCGGATTGCCTTGTTTAGAGGGTAAGAATGTTATTTCCATGATTGTGGATAGGCTCACAAAATATGCCCATTTTTTTCCCTATCACATCCATTTACAACTAATACATTCGTAGCTATTTTTTGGAGACAATTCAAAGGCTAAATGGAACCCCAAAGATACTTGTAAGTGATCGTGATCCTATTTTCACAAGTAATTTTTGGATGGAAATATTTTCATGTTTGGGTACTCAGCTAGCTCACAGTTCATCTTATCATCCTCAAACCGATGGGTAAATAGAAGTGGTCAACAAATCTTAGAGGGGGTATTTATGTTGTTTTGTATTAGATAAGTAGGAAAGGTGGATTAAATGGCTTTGGCTGGTAGAATGGTGGTATAACACATCTTTTCATACCTCTTCTCAAATGACCCCATTTTAGCATTATATGGTTACCATCCACCTATCAATTCCTCCTTGAGGGTGCAAACTAAGTCGAGATGTTGAGGAACACATTCAACATCAACAACAAGTTTTGGCTAGTTTGTAGGAGAATTTAGCATTATCACAAAACATGATGAAATAACAAGCGAGATCAACACCGTAGTGAAATACATTTTGAAATTGGTGATTGGGTTTTGACGTCTCAGCCTTACAAACAGATGTCCCTAAAGCAACAGAAAAAGGAAAACAAACTTGCTCCTAAATATTATGGCCCTTATCAGGTTCTACAGAAAATTGGTAGTGTTGCTTATAAACTAGAGTTGCCTCCATCTTCACACATACACCCAAGTATTCCATGTTTCATGCCTGAAGAAGGTTATTGGACAAAAATTTGAAGCCCAAACAGAGTTACTGAACTTGACGAGGAAGGAAGAATCATTTTGGAGCTAGAGAAGATTCTACAAACACGTACTAAGAGGCTGAGAACCAGAGACATTAAGGAATATCTGATCAAGTGGAAGAATCTAAGCATAGAAGATGCCACCTGGGAGGATGAAGGTTTTCTGCAGCAACATCCAGGATTATTCAACGTTGAGGACAATGTTGGTTTGAAGGGGAAGGGCATGCTACGCCCTTAACCTATTGCTTGTATTAGGATATGAGTAGCTGACTTGTGGCTTACCATATCATTTTATTATATCATTTATACTTTCTCATGCTTAATAGGTCGGCCTTGGTGATGGCCATAGCATATGAATAGTATATATAGGGGATTATAGGTAGTATTTCATTATCATTTGAGCATTTGAGTCTTATTATATGGTTTGGAGGTTGCCCCCTCGAAGTGGCAAAGCTATTCTAATTGCATATTGAGATCATTATTATGAAATATTGTGTTATTTGGTGTTCTATTATTTGCTCTTAATCTGAATTATACAAGTAATTTCATTACAAATTACCTACAACCATCAAGGAAGTTTCACGATGGAATATGTGGAGGCCACTTTAGTGGTTTAGATGTTCGCTAATGTCACATTCTTCACCTTGGCTATTATTGGCTGACCCTAAACCATGATTGTTATGACTATGTCAAATGTTGTGTGAAATTCTAATAACATGACAATCTTCATCACACACCTAGTCATGCCTTACAGTCACATGAGACCTTTGGCCCTTTTCAATGATGGGGCTTAGATATTCTTGGTGAGATCAATCCCCATTCTTCACAACGTCATCAATGGATTATAACCACTATTGGGTATTATACTAAATGGGTAGAAACCACTCCCCTCATTTCTACAAAAGCTGAGAAAATATGTGAATTCATTAACCATCACATCATTTCTCTCTTTGGTGTTCCTCACCGTCTCATCACCGATAATGGAAAGTAATTCTTTGAAAAAAACCTATGTAAGTTAGTGTGATGATTTTGGCATCCAACTTAGTTTCTCATCACCTTAAACATTACCTACAAACCAATGGCCAAGAAGAATCGAAAAATAAAACCTTGGAAAAAATGGTCTTATGAAAGTAGAATGACAATATTGGCAAGGATTGGAATTTACACATTGCTTTAAGCTTTTGTGGGCTTATCGTAATAGTATTTGACTTCAATTTCTGCCACACTTTTTTCTTCATGGAGTGTATGGTCTTTTACGAGACTTTCTTTCCTCTCAAAGTCTATATTCCATCTCTCTCGCATCTCACTACAAGACATGGTCAATGATGATGACTTTTCTAGGATCATTTAGCGCAACTTGAGTTATTAGATGAACGCTGAAAAGCCTCAATTCTCTTGAGCATCTCCAAATCTACCAAAAATGTATCAATAAAAAAACGTGCTTATGAAAATGTGTCCATGAATAAACCTTTTAGTTATAACAGATCATGACCTTGTTGAAAGAAAATCAACATGTAACCAAAGAAGAGAAAAGTAAGCGGATATCCAAATTTTCTCCTAATTGGCTTGGACCTATCATTACCCATGCCTATGAATCAGGTTCTTATCATTTTTCTTCACTCAAACAAAGGTAAACCTAAATCGAGCCTCTCAACACTCTCTTGCATATTCGACCATTTTATTGTTGACATCAAGTCCTATACCAATTTTCATTCCTCTGATGCCTTGATCACTCATCCCTTTAGCATTTTCCACCTTCCATATTACCCATTTTAGGATCATGACTAAACAAGAATCATGTGATTATCATCAACTTCAACCTTATCTTCAATATGGTACCATAACTCTACTCACATCATGATTATCATGGATACTTTTCATCTTTTTAAAGATGGAACCCCATGGTCATTCATCACTTAAAACCACCTCTTTCATAGTTAACGAGGTTCGTGTACTATGGTGTACCATAATGTATCTTCTAAACAAGAACCTAATCTTACCTCTATAGTCTGAAATCCATGACTTAAACATCCAAAGTGATAAAATGAGATTCAACTCCTTGATTCAAACTTCCAAAGTAGATACTCATTTCAATAAGGGACATCTCTTCTTTTCACCGCACTACTATAAATAGACTTCTCCCTTGAAGGAAAAATATATAAATTCATTGCAAAAAAATCTAGAAGCTTCCCACATCGATTAGGTAAGGGACAGACCTCGGAGATAATATACTCATCCCATTTAGACTTCCACATCGATCACCTATTAAAACAAACAAATGGAGAAAATGATGAAATTTTCATCATGGACTTACCTATTTTTCTCATGGCTTTCTTGCTAAGTAAACATTCTTTCATACACTAAGTTACATTAAACCATCCACTTTCACCTCATTGCCTTTTGCCGTATCCTAGTTTTCTCTCTGCTTAAGGTAATTTCCATAAATGTGACATGTCGTGATCATGTGACTTTCTTCACCTTTAGAATAGTCCATTATGGAATGCCTTTAAGGTCTTATGTTCATAAGCCCATCTTAGGTATGGTAGACTCATTAGGTTTCTTATCAATTAAGTGGCTCTTTACTACCTCTAATCATTCTCCTTCCTCATTACTTATAGATTATCCTATATAGGACAGATCATCAACACCTATATTTAAAATGACTCAACTATGCCTATGACCTAAACTCAACCATGCCTATGACCCAAATTCAATCATGCCTAATATCTACCAACCCATTCCTCATATCCTTCCCTAGCTTATGGATGAGAACTACATCGGCATGAGACCCATTTTCAGTGGGGGGCTATGTAGGAAACACTTTGAGGGCATGGGGCCCTTGAAGGTTAGCTCACCGATGCTCTTCACCCTAACCTATTTTCCCCTTAATTTTCCTATTCACATCCTACCTTAGTTCATTGCTTCCATTTTCTATCAACAATTGGAAATTAAAACAAACAAGCAATAATTAATAAACATTTTTACCACATCATCACATCGATCATTTCTCATTTTCACATTTCCACTATAGAAAATATTTGGAAAATTACACCACAACATGCATATACATAATCATTTATTTCCGTAACCTATAACTTCGACTCCATCTTAATGCCTATGACCCAACTCCATCATGCCTATAACCTAACTCCATCATGCCTATGACTTGACTCCATCATGCCTATAACCTAACTCCATCATGCCTATGACCTAACTCCATCATGCCTATAACCTGACTCCAACATGCCTAATTGACCTAACTCAACCATACCTACAAGACCTTGA
This sequence comes from Taxus wallichiana var. yunnanensis, assembly GCA_018340775.1. Lineage (NCBI taxonomy): Eukaryota > Viridiplantae > Streptophyta > Pinopsida > Cupressales > Taxaceae > Taxus > Taxus wallichiana. Next base: position 683,041 of record CM031242.1, on the reverse strand, counting down.
CTCAATCATGCTTAATTCATCTAGTTTCCATCACGATACACAAATAATAATGGAAATTAAAACAAGTACACCATCCATACCATAAGTATCATCATCCATATAAATGAGAAATTCTATGTATCCATACATATGTACGAGATACAAATAAATAGAAATATCTCAAATCACTCGGATATGCAAACCTCACTATATTCATTTGGCAGTCGCATATAAAAATAGAAATCACAAAACTCACATATACATCCTCCCTATCTTCAAAGCAAGCAGGTCAGGATATAGATCAAAAACTCATATCAATGATAATGTCTAGTGAATAATCATCACCTCAACTAATATCCTCCGGGCCGCCTCACATGTCTCCTTCTAAAATTCTCTACCCGTCTCTGTCATCCCACCAACATCTCACCACCTGCATGGGTCTCATTCTTACCTCTCGAGGGTACCTCACCTAGAGCTACCTCTCCGTGGAATTGATGGCCTTGTCCTAACTCTTTCTCGGGCCTCAACAACCCCCTGTACTCTCCACACTATGAGTGTGAGACTTGGTCCTCTCACTCGAGGCCTATTGTGCTCTATACTTTGCATAGCTAGGGACATCTATCCCTACATCCATCAAGGTGATCTAAATAGTACCACACCTTTCCTAGGGCATCCCTTAACCTAGCCATCAATAATACTATCTATGGTGGTTCCATCGGTCTCGACTCGTACCTATACCATGGGACCTAGTCCCACCCTTGCTTATAAAACAAGACCTTATCCACACCGAGCTCTGTGTGGGTGCTCCGCACCTATACCTAGGCCTAAAGGACCATAATCTACACATGTGTAGTGGCCGGATAGCCCTATAAACCTATAACTTACACCATAGGGTGGCCACCTATACCCCATCTCCATCTCCACCCTATGCGGGTGCATGTACCTTGTAACTGGGCACGAAGGATACTACTTGTGCCTGTAGAGTGGTAACATGCGCCTCGACCTCCTCACATATTTTCCTGACTATCCCTACTATGTCACATGTGGTAGTCACTACCCAAGGAGGGAGTCCTACGAACTGTAATAGTGGCTAAGTCATGTTTACCATGGCATTGGTGGTAATTGCCTACAGTTGTTGTTGCCCACCAAATGTCTATATCTATCTATCACTTCTAAAAACATCATCAATTTTCGGTCTACTACATGCTCCTCCTTCCTGTTGACACCATCGGTTGTGGTAGAGGCATATGCATCTCCAAATTGTCCCTCCTATCTTGTGGGAAGGGTGGAGGCACATCTCCGCGGCAACCCAAACTATCATTTGACCCTATCTATAGGTATCATCTCGTGCTCCCAAAAGACACGGTGTCCTTATTCATACGAAAGCAGACTTTGTAGCTCATCCAGCTCCATGTCCATCTACCTATATGATGGGAATCCCACATATGGCCTCAAATAATGTCGACTACATAAATCCCTCTAATTCTGCATGTAATATGCTACATCATGTTTATCCCTTACATCCCAATGCTCTCCCACAGTAACTCGCTTAAAGTAAGGATGAAATAATCTTTATCAATGATAAAGATGAATCACTACTCATGGCCTTAGATATTAAATAAAGCAAAAAAATATGGATTTATAATATAAATAAAATAATTAATTTGAAGTTGAAGTGGATCTTGAAGGATAACTTATTTCTACCCTAGAATAACTCAAGAGTCTAAGAAAGAAAAAATAGAAATGAAAACAATAATTTTAGAAACTAGAAGATGAGTATGGTGCCTTAAAATCAAAGTGACACATGATCTTGAAGATTCCAATAAAATCATCATTGATCTAAATATTCAACTAGAAGAAATGAATAATATGGATGAGGATGTGAGAACATAGTTGAAACATAGAAAGAAGAAGATTGTGAGAAACTTGAATGTGAAGTTATTTCCTTAAGAAAGGAACTTGAGAAATCAACTACCAAGTTGAACAAATGTCTCAAATTTGAAAAGATATCTAAATTTTTATTATAAGACATTATTAATAATCAGATATCACCATTTATCAAAATAGGTCTTGGATACAATGAGAAGTCAACGAAAAGAAAATTCTAAAGAGTCCCAAATATGACTTGTCTGAAAAATCAAGAATCTATGTAGATGCTCTTAAAATTTCTTCTAGAGATGAGAACAGTAATAAGGAATAAGTGCATGATCCTTAATACATAAGCACTTCAAATGAAAGCAACATAAGGAAAGAAAATCATTTTCCGAGAAAATATTATTAATGCTCCAAAGGGAAATAAGGATACAACAAGAAGATCATTTCCTCCAAGGTAGCATTACAAAATCAGGTTTCAAAATTCCTTTTATGGCTTTTTTTTATGCAATCAGTTTAGTCCTGTGGTAGTAGACTACAGATCTCATGTAAGAAGTTTTGATAGGAAGAAAAATGTAAATTCATATGTGTCCTCAAATAGAAATTACAACTCATTTACACCTTTGATGAATTTTAATATTGAATGTTATAAGTGCCAAAAATTTGGGCATAAAGCTTATTTTTGTAGAAGTTGGTGTTTGAAGTCTACAAAGAAGGTTGAGAATAAGGAAACCAAATACATTCAGAAGGACTAGTCAACAAAAATTTGGAAGGAAAAATATGAGAAAGAAATAAACAAAGAAAAATCCATGATTGTTCAGACAACATTTCATGTACATAATGAATAAAATTAGTGGTACATTGATAGTGGTTTCTCTCTTTGAAAAGGTAAATGGAGGTACTATAAAATTTGGAGATAATGCCACTACAAAAATTTTAGGTAAGGGTACCATTAGCTTGAACAATGGTAAATCAAAACTAAAAATTCCTTGTATGTTGATTGAGTAAAGTATAATATTTCGAATGTGAGTCAAATGAGTGATAGGCGATACACAATAACATTTTATGTTGGAGGATGTGAAATCAGTAAAGGAAAGTACATGGAAGGTTTTGCTGATGCATGCAAGACAACAAATAATATTTACATTCTTAGTGAGATTAAAGGTGAAAAGTGTTGCATGGGGAAAATTGATGAGAGATGGTTGTGGCATAGAAGAATGGGTCATATGAAATTTGAAAATTTAGTAAAAATCAGTTCTAAACAAGATGTTAGAGAAATTTGAAAGATTACTAAACCAATAAATACCATTTGCAAACAATGTCCATTTAGAAATCGGAGACAAGAGCCTCATTTAAGACAAAGGATTACTCAACCACAAGGTTATGAAACTTGTGCATACTGATCTCTATGGGCCTACAAGAACTCAAAACATGCAAGGTGAGAGGTATTTTATGTTATTTATTGATGATTATTCTAGAATGACATGGGTTACTTTTCTAAGAGAAAATATGAAGCATTTGAAATATTTAAGGCATTCAAAGCATTGGTTGAAAATGAAATGGATTTGAAAATCAAGTGTTTAAGATCTAATCAAGGAGGAGAATTCACTTCAAATGAATTCATAGAGTATTGTGAATGTCATGGAATAAAAAGACATTACTTAGCTGCAAGAACTCCACAACAGAATGGAGTTGTTGAAAGGAAAAATAGAACTGTGCAAGAGATGGCCAAAACCATGCTAGATGAATCCAAAGTATCTGAATTTTTTTTTTTTTGAAAGAGGCATTAAACACAATATTTTATATTATGAATAGAGGAAAGATTAGAATAAATAAATAAAAGACACCTTAAGAATTACGGAAGGAAGACTAGAAAGCTGTCAAACACTTCAGAGTATTTGGAAGTAAATGTTATATCAAGAAATATGATGAAGACTTAGGTAAGTTTGATTCTATATCTGCTAAAGGTTTTTTTATCGGTTACTCTTCAATGAGAAAGGCTTATGTATAATAAAATTTAAGAACATTCAAAATTTTTGAAAGTGAAAATGTGAAGGTAGATGATATCAAGTATAAAAATAGCAGGATACAAGAAATTGATTATTCTAAAGAAGCCTATAGTGAAGATGAAGATGAAAATAAATAAGTTGAAATAAATGAAACAAAAACACCATCTAGATCAATCCAAAAGAATCATTTAGAAAATCAGATTATAGGTGACAAAAATATTGGAGTACAAACCAAAAGAAGACTGGAAAATGTAGCAAAACATGCAAATCTATCTTTATTATCTAAGATATAACCCAATAATTTCTATCAAGCAAGTGAAGACAAGAAGCTCGGATTGGAAAATTTGAAGAAGAGCTAGACCAGATTGATAGAAATGAAACATGGGAACTAGTTCCAAGACCAAAAGATAAAAATGTGAGTGGCACAAAATAGGTTTTAAGAAATAAAATGAATGACGACGGATTTTTTTTAAGAAATAAAGCAAGGTTAGTTTGTAAAGGTTATGCACAAGTTGAAGGTATTTATTTTGAAGAAACTTTTTCTCTTGTTACACGTTTAGAGGCCATTAGAATGTTTTTGGCATTTTCTTGTTTTAAAAACTTTAAAGTCTATCAAATGGATGCCAAATCAACATTTTTGAATGGGAATTTGGAAGAATAAGTTTACATTGAACAACTAGAAGGATTCATATTATCATATGATAAGGAATATGTTTGCGAGTTGAATAAATCTCTTTATTTTCTTAAATAGGTCCCCAAAGCCTAGTATTAGAGACTAAACAAGTGTTTACAACAAGTGTTCAAGAAAGGTATTGTTGATAACAATGTTTACATCAAAAATAAAGTTGAAAATTAGTTGATTTTTGTTGTTTATTTTGATTACATAATTTTTGGAGGAAGTAAGGATAAGACGTGTCATTAGTGCAAATCAGCAGCACCCTCTGAATGTTCTATCGATTTCTAGTTTGACATTTTAACATCCAGTGTGATTGCACAACATTGAATCTTTTCCCCAAGTGTGGGACTTGTAAAAGTGGGAAAAGAATCTCCAGGTTAGAGGTTGGTTCCTCAACTCCTCTGATCAGGTGTATTACTTGAAAATTGTAGAGGTTTAAACTCAAAATCCTACTATAAATTCCAAGGGGATAGAGATAGAGAATGCAAAAGAATTAAAACTAATGCTAATAAGGTGATGCACCAAAGGAGTGGTGAGCAATTTTTACTTCTAAAAATTGACACAGATTACAGAAATGCAGAAAAACATCATGCACAAACTGATAAAATGTAATGAAAGATCATGGATGAATCAAACAACACAAGAAGAGGACTGAAACTCATTCACAGAGCTTGCATTGTCATTTCCAATATCAAAATACATGCATTACATCAACAAAAAGGTAGAAAATATGTTTTGAGTCTTGAAAGAGGTATGGTATTCCACAAAATCACTTTCTAGGGTGAAAGAGGGAGCCTGCAAAACATAAAAATGTCCAACCACTTCAAAATGAGCCAAATCTGGCTTTTAACAATGCCCATTCGAGCTCAGGAGAGAGAAACGTGGGAAAACATGAGAGAAACTTCAACCACCAACCAAATGGTATTAAAACAAAGCACGGTCACCCTCAAAAATTGATTCTCCGACATTTTTAACCATGATGGGGAGAATGCAAGCCATTCTTCATTAAAAATGGTGGTTGAAACGTCATTTCTATTCATTTCCACATGCCAAAGGTGTTTTCCAATTTTATCCCTCCAAAATCCACCAAAACAAAAATTGACCCTGGAATCATGTAGATAATTTCACCATCTTTCCATTGATATAAAGAATGCCCAAAACCGAGCTCTGGATCGAAAGTTATGCCCATTTGAACATTTAGGGCAAAACAGGCCAAAATGGGTTGGCGGGCCAAAAATTTGAAATTTTCCCACTTTTTGCATTTGGGAAAATTTCCCCAAAAATCTCCACACCCCACCACTCTGGTGCCATGTGGCATGATTTGATTTGTTGCGGGCCTTTCCTACTTCATTTTCCATCATTTCGGCCTTTGGAAAATTTTCCAAAAATTCTCTCAGCTGGATGACCCAAGGACATGTGGCATGATGTGATTCACCGTGGGCATTTTCTCTTAAATTTTCCACCGCCTGCCCATTTTCCCTGAATGGGACATGTGGCGAGATCCCATTAGATGTGGGCCTTTATGCTCATTTTTCCCTGTGGGCTTGCCTTGTGTTTTTTTCCGCCATGTGGACATGTGGCATGGTCCTATTGGCTCGGGTTTTGGGGTAGGCTCTCCCTTTCAATATTTCCTTTGATTTTGCTTTGGGAAAAATTCCCAACTTTCCCTCATGCTTCGCTGGTCTTGGGACATGTGGTGAGCTCCCATTGGATGCGGGCCTTGGGGGAAAACATTTCTCCTTTGCGCTAACCTTTGGGAAATTTTCCCACTTCTCCCCGCCACTGATGCTCCGTTGCCCCGTGAAACGTGGCCTGATCTCATTGGTTCAAGTTTCGGGGTGGGATTTCTTTTTGATTTTTTCACACTTGGGTGAAAAGGAAAATTTCCTCTCATACCTCCCCCCTGGCGCCACGGTGACACATGGCTTGATCTGATTTGATGGTGGGCCTACGGGCCAAAATTTCCCTCTAAGCACCTCCTTCAAACACTTTGGCAAAAATTCTTGTCTTTCTCTGCTTTGGTTTGACGCCGGACCCCACAGGACACGTGGCACAATCCTATTCACCGGCGGGCCATCGGGCTGAAAAATTCCTTCTAAAACCTTTCCAAACACTTGGTAAAATTCCAAGTTTATCTCCGCCTCCGTCCCTACCGAGGACACGTGGCTCGATCTGATTAGCTTGGGATTTTCTTAGAGATTTTTCCATAAGCACCAATACTTAGTAAAATTTCTAAATTTTCCTCCACCCTCTACCACTTGATTTTTGACATGGCGCTCTCGATTGGTGGTAGGCTGTTAAGGGAAAATTTCCCATAAAAACTCATTTGAGACATAACTTCAAAAATACATGGAGTTAGGAGGAAAACTTTACCTTTCTGGAAAGTTGAGAAAAATCTCTATCAATGGTGCCATTTCTAGAAGGTTTTGAGTGCACTGAAAAGAAAAAAATTATGACTGAGGCACAAGAGAGGAAAGAATGAAGGGAGTTATCCATAAAATGAGTAAGGGGCTCATTTTGGATAACAATTTTGGCGACTTCGAGAGGGTCATCTCCTCATTGGATGAAGTTACCATTTGCTTGAAGTAATCCATTGGACATGGGGTCATCAAATTCTCGCATGGTACCCCTCTTGATTAGGAAAATGCAAGGACGGGGATGGAGGGCGTAACGACATCTCGATTGGAGCAAGGCCTATAAAACACATTTCTTGGTACATCAAGCTTGTGCCAAAGCACTTAGGGAAAGCAAAGCTAATCTACAACAAAACCATGTGCATAAGCATTTTGAGGAATGAAAACCTAATCTAATATGTACAAGGTGGAGAATTTCTTTCGTGAGCAATGCTTCAGGATGGATTCCATTCAAGGGAATCACGTAATTCTTCACCATCCAATGTAGAAAATTAGAAGGCATTTCTGTCCTTACACTTTGTGACCATGTAGGGGCCACTCCAAATGGCATCAAATTTTGAATGCCTCCCTGGTTTTTCTCTGTCTGCATCCCATTTTAACACTAGATCTCCAACTTGGAAAGATCTATCCTTGGCCTTTCTATCAAAGGTCTTCTTGATCAAGGCTTGATCTTTCTCCATTGCTTGGGATGCCTGATTTCTGATTTCTTGGAGCTCCATCAATTCTGCATACCTAACCTCCATGGGTCCAAACTCCAACAACTCCAACTACTTCATGAGTTCCAATGTTGGAAACTCAAGTGACATGGGAAAAATTGCCTCTCTTCCATAAACAAGCTTGAATGGAGAATTACCTGTAGATCTCTTGGGAGTTATCCTATCAGCCCACAAGGCTGATTTCAATTTAGTATGCCAAGACCTCTGATTTTCATCAAGAGTCCTCTTGATGATCCTTAACAAGTTCTTGTTTGTAGATTCAGCTTGGCCATTACCCTGAGGATAATAATTTGATGAAGTGCTTAGGTAGATCCCATTCTTGACATCCCATTCAGTTACCTTGGACCCAATGAATGCCAATGCATTATCTGATATTATTGTAGTAGGTATGCCAAATCTGGTTGCTATCCCTTCATAGAAGTCTAGGATGCTAGATTCATTTGCTTCCTTGAGTGCTACTACTTCAGTCCACTTGGTGAAGTAATTTGTTGCTGTTAGAATCCACTTGTGTCCTTGGCTTGAATTTGGGTTAATGACTCCAATGAAGTCCAAACCCCATTGCATGAATGGCTGGTCAACTAAAATTGGATGCAATGGAAGGGCAGCTAGTCTCTCCTTACCTGTGAAGAATGCACAATTCTTGCACCTCTTGATCCATGCATAACAATCACTGAAAATCTTGGGCCAATAATAGCCAGCCCTCATGATCTTGAGAGTTGTCACTCTTGGTGAAAAATGACCACCAAACTAGTCCACCGTGGAACTCTTCCAACACTCTGTGAATCTAATTTGTCCCAATGCATCTCAACAGCACTCCATTCACATCCCTTTTGAATAAAACACCATCAACAAGAGCATATGGGATAGCCTGCAATCTGAAGTGTCTCCTTTTGGTTTTATTCATCTCTGGAGGGCATAGGCCTATGTGTAGGAAGTGCATTATGTCTTGGGTCTAGCAAGGAGTGAGGACACCATCATTTTCTTCTTGAATGCTTCCTTGTTCATGGCTGTCTTGCAATGCCAAAACAACCTCTTTCTCATTGCATGCCTCTATTTGTTTGTTCAAGACCAGCTGCTCACACAATCCTTTTCCTCTAACTAGCTTGGTGAATTTGATCTCAATGTCATATTCCATGACATGAGTAATCCACCCTACTCTCTTTTCATTCAGGTCTTTATTGAGGAGGAAGTCTTTAACTCCCACATGAGAAACCAGCAGTTGAACCTTGTTGTTTGAAACTAGATGCTTAAATTTCTTCAAGCTCCTAATCACTGCAAGAACATGCTTCTCAATGAAGGAATATCTCACCTCATAGTCCTCCAGGATTTGGCTAAAGAAAGCAATTGGCTGCTCATCATTGTCTTTGTTCTACGTTGTACCAAAATTGCAGAAATAGTATCATCACCTCCAAATGCATAGAGGATGAAATCCTTGGAGAAATATGGGTTAATGAGAGTTGGAGCTTGTGAGATGGTCAGACACCAAATTTGTGTCTTACGACCCCTTGTGACCCGCATCTCATCTCGCAATATAACCTCATCACCTAAACCTTACACAATTATTTATTAATTACCTTGTAATGGATAAATCCACATCACCTTACCTGCCACCTCATTTTGCCACTTCATCATGACCTAGCCCTAACCCTAAACTAACCTAATTAAGACCCATAACTTGGTCCACACCTACACCCATAACTAATGACCCCTTTCTCGCACCCAAAACCGACCTTCTAGTCATTTGACCAAGCCCGCAACTGATCTCTCGGGAGAAAAGCAGGGAAGGTGGGCTATTTTACTAAAAATAGCCTACTTTTTCCTTACCGATGCCGGTTCCTACTCGACCGCCGTCGGTTACGTAACCGCCATCGGCTCCCTGTAAATGGGCTCCCCGAACCAAAATCAAGGGTGGAAGGATTTTGAATCAAGAGAAATCATTGGGAGCGATCAACAGAGTCCAGATCTTCACTTGACCGAGCAGAGACAAGTGAAGAAACCAGAAGCGTTTGCAGCAAAGGAGATCAACTTGCATCTTCGTCAAAACCAGTAAGTCACATCTTGCATGTCTTCTGTTATAACATTTCTTATGCCTTTTGAATCACAGTCCTCATAAATCCATTTCTGAATCCACTACCCAGCGTGCCATTTCATCTAACCATCATTCATCTACCTCTCATCACCTCATTTCCTAATATCACCCATTTACAGCCTTACAAATAACACAGCTACCAAACAACACAAACACCCCACAAAACAACCAACCTCAGACAGATCCTAAAACCTAAAGACATCGGTTATCAAGAGACCGGTATTCGGTTATACGACTATAACAAAAATCAGCCTTTCCCCTACCCAGTTCAACAAAGCAATTTAATTGATATCTTATAGTCTTTTGTGTTAATTCATATTAGCAGGGGAACTGACCACCTTCGAAAGGAAGTTTTATATTTCCTGGGCCCAAGGCAGTTTCCTCATTTATTGTCTAATTAAAATCTTGTGGTCTTGTGTTCTTATTTGCAGGTAGTCCTTCCAAGACAAAAAGGAGTTCTTCGCAGTCAGCCTGATCTTTCTCTACGGTACGCGCACATCATCTCGACATTCTACAGGTATTCCTCCTAGCCCCAACCCTTATCTGTTTCTAAAAGGAATGAAACATTCCGAGTGAAACATTTTGGCACGCCCGGTGGGACCCATTTTGGGTTTCTGTTTCTCTTGCTTATTTTCATTTTAGGAAGCATACTTGTTGTTGCTGCTTTTGTTATATATTTCGTAAAGAATTTGTCTTGCTTTCCTAGTTTCGCATTAGTGAAAGTCATCTCTCTTGCTTCATCGAACATAATTTTCGATTTGGGTTTAAAACACGTGCATTGCATTCCTGCTTGTTGTTTTTCAATTCTAGTGAACGTAGATTAAGTAACAGGTCGTACACGTGGGGGTGATATCCACGGTATTGACAGGAAATTAATCTTACATTCACTGCACAACACATACCGAATCACTTCACAATTAACACAACAGCTCAAACATCCCCCTTTTCCGCGGTATTCCTCCACCCGATTGAGGTAACCTTATAAGCCAAAACAACTTGACATTTCCCCTAAGTCTCTTGTTTAGGATTCTGACATCATTCTACGTCTAAAGGCATAAGCCCACGATAATTAAAATTAACCCTAGGGTTAATCTCTGGATTTGCGTGTGCATCTTGCTTGTTTTTAGTTCTGTTTTCTTTCTCATACTCTGTCTTCTGTGATCAATAATTGGACAAGTATACTAAACGTTGTTAAAAATCAAATTAGCAGCCTTTTTATATCTTGTTAGCCTGAGAGATTCTTCTTACACCGACATCGGTTACCTGACCGACGTCGGCTATAGTATAACCGACATCGGTTATTAGACCGATATCGGTTACTGTCTTTTCCAATTCCTGACAAACCAACAACCTACCAATTTTACCAATCTGAGTTTGTTTCTATTCTGATGATTGAAACCCTTGTGAACTCCTGTCCATGGTTGTTATCACTCGAAAGCAAGCCACCGCCATGGTTTCACATGCCTGCTCTGTGTCTTTGCCTGAATCACCCCCTTCACATTCTATAGGGAACCCTACGGACACCAGTGAAATCCCCAAAATTCCTGTGGGAGATAAGGAATTTGCCAAATTTCTGGATGCTAATCCTAGCGCTGTACAATACTATTTGTCTCATGCCCCTGACCGTACGCCTGATGGTCAGCTCCTTGTTGGCATGCCTATTAGTATAGCTGCTCATTTAGCTCCCACTCCGCCTGATAACACCGCCTTGCTTCCTGCACCTTTAGCCCCATCTCCCAATCCGACAGCTTCAGAGGTTCATACGACTCAGATTGGCTTTCCTTTGGCTAATCTTGGACCCCACATATCATTACCACCGACTGCCCCTACCTCATCTCTCTTGCAGACTACTCCATTCATGACTTGTTCTCTGCCACCTATCCACACGAGCTTTCCTTCTCAAGCTCCGCCTACCTTTTCATTCCCATACACGTATCCAGTAACCTCAACACCTTATATGGGACATCCCTATTCTGTCGCCTCAACATATTCATCCTCCATACCTTATCAACACTTAACCCCACCATTGTCCAGTGGAGGCCCTTGGCCCAATTTGCCTCCGTTTACCACAACCGCACCATCATCCCATCCAACCATGGATTTCATCAAACAAATGATGGACAAAATGCAAAATCTGGAGGCTTCTGTTTCGGGAAGTCGTAGCGCCTTGACATACGAGCAAGTTTGTCGGGAGCCCATTCACCCTTCTGTCCCCCTTCACTCATATCCTCCTCAATGGGAATTACCGAAATTTACTCGTTTTAATAGTAAAGAGGATCCTCAACAACACTTGCGATCATTTAGACATGCTTGTTATTTGATTGCCCATGATGATGCCTTGTTACTCCGCACATTTCCCATGTCCTTATCTGGACCCGCCTTGGAGTGGTACGATTGCTTTAACCCAAAGACTCAATCTTCTCTTTTAACCAACTAGCCCAATCTTTCTTGGATCACTTCTCCATTAACATTGCTAAGAAAGTATCCATCACCGACCTTTATGCCATCCGACAATTCGAAGACGAATCTATCGCAGATTTCGTTGGACGATGGCGTGGCCTTATCAACCAACTTACATATGCCTTGCCTCGGTGAACTTATCGAACTTTTCACGCGGGCATGTGCTAAGCACATTTCTCCTACTCTTCAAATTCAAACTTTCCGCACATTTGATGAGGCCTTTACCATGGCTCGGAAACTAGAAATTCGAGCCTTAGAAGAAGAGAAATTGCGGTTGCGCAACAAAAACCCCAATTTCCGAACTCCTGATTCTACCAATAAACCAAATACCACCACTCCTCACGCGTCCACTTCTTCTAAATCAAAAGGAGCTGTCCACGCGGTGATGGTCAAATCTCAAGCGCCGTCCAATACTCCACCAAAAACCACCTATAAGTACAAAGCCGAGCCCATCAATTACACTCCCTTAGGAGAAACCTATGGCGTCATCTTGGAAAAATTGCTCAAAGCCGGAGCTATCACTTTGCCTCCTGTTAAACCTCACTCCGGGTTTGACTCCACCCGCGCTATACCTTCCTGGTACAAAGAAAATGACTTCTGTAACTTTCACCGCGTAAAAGGACATAGTCATGAAAACTGCAAGATGTTGAAAAACATAGTGCAGGAAATGGTTGATGCAGGGGATATAACCCTCGATAATCCTAATGCCCCTGCCAACCAAAATTTGAAAATCTTTAACAAACCATTCCCGAATCACTCTTCCAACAGCAACGTAAACCAGGATATCTTAGCCGAGGAGAGTGTTCATGAGATCCATGCAGTCTTTGATACCCAGCCCAAAGCCTCTATCGAGAAAATTTTGAATCAAGCCTCTTCACTAACACAGGAGCCCGAACCTCCTTTACCACCATCGAACCAAAGCGAAATCATTCCTTTACCCATAAAGGAGTTAACTGCCCAGACTTCTCTTCCCATCGATGAGTCTTCTTATACCACATCCCTACAAGATTGCGAACGGATGTTATCTAACCTATCTATTTCCCAGATTTCCCCTTCTACCCCTCTTGCTGCACAAGAGGAAGGTACGCCACTCCTTTTGACATCCTTAGACGAGGAATCTCTTGCACCGACATCACCAAATTCTTTAACCATGACGGATCCTCTCGAACATGCCCTCTTACCTATTAGTTCTTCATCGCCTAAATCTTTTCAACGACCGGTTGACCTCTTGACATCTATTGATACAGTGCCTCATTTACCCCCTGTATCACACCCACAGTGGACTGGAATCACAACCCACCTTTCTTCCGTACAAAATTTACAATTCAAACCTGAAGACTGTCATTCTTCCAGAAGATAGACGAATCCTATGGGAACGTTTGAGTACTCCCTATTCTACTCAAATGCAGATGACCGATCCCGATACCTCTACCATATACCCGAAGTGTTTACAGAAACTCAAAATGCCTATGTCCTCACTCTCACCCCCCGTATCTATACTCAATATCCCATCCACCTCTATCAACCTAACCAAATCTTCCCCTACACTTGGGACCTCGCCAATACCCAGTCTAACACACCCGCCTAAGCGACTAGATTTGTCCAAGAATAAAGCCACCCCGCCACCTAGGAGACACACTCAACCCGTGCCTCTATCACAATCAAAACCATCATCGTCATACCTACCTTCCATATTGGGACCTCATCCTTCCACCTTGCACCAATATATCATACCTCCTGCATTTTCTTCAAAATGACCTACGCCTTCTGCACCCATACAGGGATCAAAGGGTATATCAACATTATCACCCCACGCATCCGGTCCACCAATCAACCCTAAACAAACTCCATCATCAAAGGATTTATTCTCTGCTACTCCCCTTTCTCCGTGGTTGTGTCCCACTACCACGTCATCTGTAGCTTTATCATCTAACCAGCTGAATGTAGCTTCTGCGCCAAAGAAACCACATTTAGTGAAAACCGCGTGTCAACACCCCTTGGCTAAACCACCACCCGCACGAACCAACCATACCCAAACATTATCGAAATCCAGACAATCAATACCCTCATCCTCTTCTGATTTTGACCCACTCAAAGGATCTTACGCCAAAATCCTTGCTATGTTAGTAGAGAATGCGACCATTTCCCTACCCCCACTTAGACCTTATGACCCGTCTAAACCTCGACCTATAGGTTATGATGAGTCTAAGATCTGCGCTTATCACCGCACACCAGGACATGATGTGGAGGGATGCAAAGCTTTAAAAACCATCCTTCGTCAGTCACCTCTCCCAGATAGAAAGGTTAAGAAAGACAACTTACTACGAAGGAGAGACCTTTAGTTTCCATTCCCTCTCCTATACCATCTGTCCCCGCCTCACCAAGATCTGTCATTATTACAACCCCACCTCTTGAAGACCATGATTTATCCCAATCATCTTCCTCATCTCAGGTCTACGAAATTAATATGATTAGTGTTGCTACTCGAGCGCAGAAAAACAATGAGAAAGCGAAAGAAAGCACACCTGCGTCCTCTCCTTCTCCGTCCAACATCCCGATTGCACCACCACCCAAAGTGGTTATTCGTGGACCTGCTTACCCCGTCTCTAATGGAGCTGCCCATCGAGCCATGATTAAACAGCTTCACCAATCACCCGTAAAAATGACACTATATGATCTCATTCAGACTTCTGAATCTCATCGACAAGCTCTCGTTGAAATTCTTCAAGGGATCGAGGTCTTACCTAATGAAACCCTTCCCGTTGCCTCCATTCTAACACCCAATCACGTTGCCTCTCTCACCAAACAACCCACCGCCCCAACCACTTCTGTCTCTGTACCACAAGCTGCTGCAGTCAGTTTCTCTGAAGATGAAATTGTCGATTTTGGTACAGAAGATCCTGACCCTGCCCTTTTCATCTCAGCTTACGTCCGGGACATTCGTGTACGTCGTGTTATGATTGACGGGGGTGCTAGCCTAAACATCATCTCTTCAAAAGCTTTTCAACAAATGAATATCCCTTCTAGCTACATGTGTGCCAACCCCATCATGTTGCGGTCATTCAATGATGCTATTACCTCTACCTTAGGCACCGTGATCCTCAACATTCGGGTAGGACCACGTACTTTACCCGAACTCTTCTATGTCCTTGAGGGAGAGTTCCAATATAATATATTGCTGGGTCATCCTTGGATCCGGGCCATGGGATGCATTCCCTCAACATTACATAGATGCATAAAATTTGAGTACGAGGGGAAGTCCTACACCGTAAAAGTTGATCCTCCCCCCTTTAAAACCTGTAATATGTTATACCACCCAAACGATGTGCTTGTACCAATCAAGACACCCGTTCATTCAACCCAACCATCTTCTTCGACTGTGCC
The DNA here is from genome assembly GCA_018340775.1 of Taxus wallichiana var. yunnanensis. NCBI lineage: Eukaryota > Viridiplantae > Streptophyta > Pinopsida > Cupressales > Taxaceae > Taxus > Taxus wallichiana. The sequence goes on along the minus strand of CM031242.1, from coordinate 667,442 downwards.
TCAACCATCCACCTCAACCACACTTACGCCTTCAACTGATGAAACCACCGTCGCAAAAACCACTTCCCTTCCCGCAGCTAACATCCCAACCGCGGACCCCTTAGTAGATGTTTTTCAGCGCCTTACGCTGGGGGAGTATCGCCTATATAACGTTAGTTCTTTCCATACTCCACAAGAGTACGGACAGTTACATGCACATCCTACCTATGACCGTCGTGTGGGGGAAGTAATCTCCTACGGACCACCTCACTGCCGCACTAACCTAATGTATGGGGGTGTCGACGCGTCTTCCGTTGCCCCTGAGCCTCCTCTTGGTGTGGTTCCTTTCCAATCCGATTTTCAATACCTGACAAATCGTCGCTTCGCCCTCACCTTCTTGACTCGCTGTGCTTGGAAAGGCTTTGGTTTTGGTCTTTATGAACAAGGCCGACATACGCTCATCCCCATCACCCACACGCAAACATAATGATCGTAGTGGTCTCGGATTTTCGGAAACACTTACATCGACGAAACCTCGTGACAGTTGTCTTCTAGAAGACGATGACGTTACCCCTACCAAACCATCATCACCCATTTTGCCTTTCGTCTCCCCCTGCGAGTCGATAGATCACGAATCTATCCCTCCTAACTTTTTTTTTTCATAAATGCTATCTTCCTAGGTCCCCTCACTTATCAACGCGATAACGAGCACCCCTCTTCTATTCCCCTTCTATATCTAGACATGATTGAAGAGGACTCCCCTTCAATTAACGTTGTTGAGTGCCAGGATGATGACTCCATCCTCACTTACCTTGGCGCGGATGACTCTTATATTCAACGAGCCTTACCATCTGAAACCCAAACCATGCTGAACGAGTCTACTATAGAAATCAACATCCACACGGAGGAGGATCCTCACATTGTGAAGATCGGACAATCCCTTAACGCATCAGAACAAGTCGCCTTTACTACTTTCCTCCGTGCTCGCAACCAAGCTTTCGCTTGGTCCTACGCTGACATGCCAGGAATTGATCCTGACATTGCTGTCCATAACATTACACTGAAACCCGATTCCAAGCCAATTAAACAGAAATTGAGAAAAATGCATCCACGCATTGCCCTCTTGGTCAAAGAGGAGCTCCAACGACTCCTTTCTGTTTCCTTCATTCTACCTATTGACTATCCTCAATGGATTTCTAACATCGTACCTGTCACTAAAGCGATGGGGGACTTCGGATATGCACGGATTTCCGGGATCTTAACCTCGCTTGCCCTAAGGATGACTTCCCCCTACCAAGCATTGACCAACTTGTTGATCTCACTGCAGGCCATGAGATGCTCTCTCTCATGGATGGCTTTTCAGGATATAACCAAATTTTGGTTGCCCCTGCTGATCAACATAAAACTACCTTCATAACCCCTTGGGGAACTTTCTGTTATCGTGTCATGCCATTTGGCCTTAAGAATGCTGGTGCAACCTATCAGCGGGCTATGACCTACATTTTTCATGACATTATGCACACTATCCTTGAAGATTACGTCGATGATCTTCTTGGCAAATCTAAACATCGTAGTGAACATCTCGATGTGTTAACCATTATTTTTGATCGCTTGTTACAATATTCTGTCCACCTTCAACCAAAGAAATGTGTCTTTGGTGTCCTTTCGGGAAAGCTTCTTGGTTTTATCGTCTCTTTGCGTGGCATTGAGGTCGATCCATCTAAAGTCAAAGCTATCATAGAAATGCCCCCACCTACTAATCTCAAACAATTGCGTAGCTTACAAGGTAAGTTACAATCTATCCGACGTTTCATCTCCCAACTCTCGGATCGATGTCAACCTTTCCATCACCTCCTTAAAAAGGACATTGAATTTCAATGGAGCGAAGAGTGCCACCAAGCCTTTGAAGCTCTCAAAACTTATCTCTTGCAGCCACCCGTGCTTATCCCACCTCAAGACGACCGCCCTTTCTACCTTTACCTTTCCGCCACTGACCATGCTGTAGGGGCCATGCTTGCACATCGTGACTCTGAAAATCGAGAACAAGCTGTTTATTATATAAGTCGTACTTTGGTGGACTATGAGACTAGGTATACACATGTAGAAAAGTTGTGCCTAGCCCTATCATTCGTGGCTACCAAACTCCGACACTACCTTCTGAATCACAAAACTTTCGTCATCACCAACACGGACCCCATCCATTACATGTATGCCAAACCTCATCTAAACCAACGCATCGCCCGATGGCTCATGCTCCTCGCCGACCTCGACCTTGAGTTCGTCCACCAGAAATCAATCAAAGGACAAACCATCGCAGACCAACTTGCGGAAGCCCCTTTACCTGGGGAACAATTTACCAATTTTACATTCCCCGACGAACTCATCGCCACTCTTTCACTCAAGGAGGAGTCGTATCCAATGACTCTCTTCTTCGATGGATCCAAATGCCAACGCGGTGGAGGAGCTGGCATTGTTCTTATTCCTCTCGACGCCGAGCCTATGCCTCTTTCATTCCGACTCGATTTCCCTTGCACTAATAATACAGCGGAATACGAGGCCCTTGTTCTGGGTCTCCAGGTTGCGCTGCACTTAGGTATCAAATCTATCAATATTTTTGGTGACTCTCAATTGGTAGTCAATCAAGTTATGGGCATCTACCAATGTAAAAATGAGGAACTTCAAAAATACAAACACTACGTGGATTCACTTCTAGCCTTATTTACTCACTATTCTATCCAAACCATTCCCGCTCCACTAACAAATTTGCGGATACTATGGCTTGCTTAGCCTCGCAAATTCTAGCTCTCATCAACTGACTCTGACATTTTCGTCTTGGTCCAACAACTCTTTGCCCCATCTTATTCAGCCCCGATTGTTTGTACGATAAATATTGTGGCTGCTAATTCACAGGATACTTGGTATCACCAATTTCACGACTACCTTACAACCTCTGTTCTCCCATCTGACCTTACTAGTACTGGTAAACGCGCTTTTCTTAAACGTGTTTCTCGTTATGTAGTTATGGGGGGACTCCTTTATAAATGTGGCTTTGATGGCATCCTCCTTCGATGTCTCACCGGCGCGGAGGTCACCCATACCATCCAACAGGTCCATGACGGTATTTGTGGTGGACATTTTAGCGGCCTTGCCGTGGCTAAACGAATCCTTCGCCTAGGTTATTATTGGCCTACTCTCAATAATGACTGCCTCGAATATGTTAAGCGTTGTGTCATGTGTCAACAACATGCCAACCTCCAACATACTCCTAGCCATCCGCTACAGGTCGCACGAGATCTTTGGCCTTTCTCACAATGGGGTTTAGACCTTATTGGTGAGATTCATCCGTCCTCTTCGCAACGTCACCGATGGATTATCACAGCAACCGAATATTACACAAAATGGGTGGAGGCTATTCCACTCATTTCAACTAAAAAAGAAAAAATTGTAGAGTTCATTAACCACCACATTATTTGTCGTTTTGGTGTTCCTCATCGCCTGATAACAGATAATGGAAAATCTTTCAAAAACAAGTTGTTGCAAGACCTTTGCGACAACTTTGGCATCAAACTTAGCTTCTCATCACCCTACTATCCACAAGCAAATGGACAAGCCGAATCCTCTAATAAAACACTAACCAAAATCCTCATGAAAGTTGTCAATGAATCCGGCAGAAATTGGCATGATCACATCCCCTTTGCCCTTTGGGCTTATCGTACTAGTATTCGTACCTCCACTAATGCCACACCTTTTTCTTTGGTATATGGTACCGAGGCTGTTTTGCCTCTCGAAATACAAATACCCTCCCTTAGAATATCTCTTCAGGATATTCTCACCAACGATGATTTCCGCCAAGAGCGGTTAGCCCAATTGGAGCTTCTTGACGAACGTCATCTTACAGCTCTTGATCACCTTCAAATCTATCAAAAACGCATCAAACGTGCTTATGATAAGCGACTTCATGAGCGTACCTTTAAGGTTGGTGATCTTGTCCTCAAAGAGAATCAACATGTCACCAAACTAGAAAAGAGCAAACGTGGAAAATTTGCTCCCAATTGGATTGGGCCTTATATAATCACTCACACCTATGGATCAGGCACTTATCGTTTAGCTTCACTTAATGGTAAACCTGAGCCTGAACCCCTTAATGCCTTGCATCTTCGACCATTCTACTGTTGAATTTAGTGTTATATCACTTCTTATCTCTACCGCCGCTCGTCCCTTGAGCTCATTTACCGCTACATACACTTTGTTTCCTACACCTCATAATAAAAATCAAGCTCACATAGTTTGATTCTCACCTCACCTAAACGATGCCTTCCCCTTTTTAGTCTAGTCCATGACTTCAAAGTATTAAAATACCACCTTCTTATGGGATTTTCTTGAGTCAAACTTCCTACCAAACTAGATGCTTCACGCCAAAAGAACATCTAGTCATCTAAATTAATATAGACTGCTCCCTCGAAGGACAGCTATATGCCAAACTATTGCTGCTATTATATATAGACTGCTCCCCCGAAGGACAGCTATGCATTAAAATCATATCTGCTACTATAAATAGACTGCTCCCTCGAAGGACAGCTATACACAGTCAGCCTTTATCAGAAGCTTCTCGCATTGATCAGCTTCGTGAAGACCTCAAGAATAATACAATCAATATCCCTTGTAGACTTCCCGCATCGATCAGTCTACATTCAATAAAATAAAAGCCTCATTCAAAAGAACTTTTGAGTCATGGACTTGTCTATTTAGGGTAGGTTCTCTTTCGTCAGAACACTCACTTTGTAATGAGTTCTCCGTACCTCAACTATACCATTCACCTCACCTCATTATTTATTCAACTCAAGGGACGTGTCGTACACCTGATAGGTTGTGATCATACAACTCTTTTCACCTATTGACTTCTCGTCTATGCACCGGTACCTAGGGCTTCAAGTGCATTCTATGTTGTGTGGTTTGTTTTGCTCTTTTCACCTACGGAGCAATCTTTCCTTTTTTGCCTCGCATCTAGGATTGTGTGTTGATCTTAATCAGGACATGGTTCCCTACCACTTGGGTAGGCTAACTTTCACTTCTCTTGTACCTTTTACAACATCACCAATTCGTTACCAACACCATCAACCTTACCTTACCAATATTACTATCAATACCTTTACCAACCAACCAATCACCTAACCATACCTAAATTGCCTGAATTCACCTCTCCCTGGTCCTAAGGGAGAACTACATCGGTCTGAGGCCCCTCCTTGCTTTGTGCAATGGGCTATGTAGGCAGCACTTAGGAGACATGGGGTCTCCCAAGGTTAGCTCGACCATCCCCTACCATAACCTATCATGTGTGGTAAATATAAATATTTTTGTGTATTTCTATTTAATCACATTCCTCTTTATCCTTTTTTCAAAACACCGAAAGTCAAAACGAAAACATTCTTATTATTATAACTCAAATCAACATACATATCTCGTTTTATTTAGATGTTAAACAAATACATCTTCTCTATCATCGACACGCAGGTCGGTACTCTTATTTATTCTTATACCTTGCTAACATTTATTTAGACCCTCACGCCTCATCCCGAACCCGGTGATGATCGTGATTGTCGACGCCTTTCGCCAGGCCTCTCTGTCCTCAAAGGTACCACGGCTATTGGTACCACCCACTGATCTGCCAATCTCTCCTGTAACATATGAATACGCTCCCTCGCATGGAGATCTCTCGTCTCTAGTCCTTGTGCTCGTGACTCCGCAACCACTAACAATCTTCTTGCCTCATTCACCTGCGTTTGGAGCTGCTGAACTAAACTCTGTAGACGATCTCTCTCTGCTGTAATCACAGCTATGTCAGGACGATCACGTATACCTCGCAGCTCCGCTACCCACCATAATCTATAGGCCTCTGTCATTCCTGCATCCATTACCCTGCGATCGGCGGCTATTTCCTCTGGCCCTTCTGGAGGTGTTGGCCGGGGAGGTGAGAATGCTGCCTCGGCATCGATCCTCATATATGGTCTATAAGCCTGGGGTATATCCTGCACAAATCCAAATTGTCACCGCACGTGATCTAGAGGAATCCTCTCATACTCACCTGGCCTGTGCCCTGCGATCCACCTCAATCGCTCTACACCCCTCAACTCCTCAGCTATGTTCTCTGTTACCATATAGTTTCCGTATGGCCTCCAACAGATATCCGCAATCGTCACCATCTCCCATACCTGCCTATAATACTCAATGTCACCCGTCACAGCCTGGGATCTTGCCTCTTGTTCTGTTTGGACCCATCGTCTGAATCCCAACCTTTGTACTCCGGTCTCTCCTGACTGGATGGGTCGGCCTATTGGTCGCACACAAACAATGTGCTCATAGGCCCAACAGTGTAATAAGTATGAACAATCCAGTGTCGTCTGTGATTTCACCTACAAGCCCATAGACCCCTGTATAGCTCCGCCAAATATGCAGGTGCCCATGCAAAAGTCACGTTCCTTTCTATCATCTCCCAAATAACACACATCAATGCCTTTGGAAATCTTCCCCATCCGCCTCGGTAATGCATAATACCCTACCGCTATCATTAATATCACTGCTAACCTTGTCTCCTCAGGATGTGCTGCATACATTATCCCATACGTAAATGATAAACCTCGCTGTGTCAAATCTCGTGCGTATGGACCAAATACTGCTGTTATCGCTCCCCGCGCCGCGCTAGGTAATGCCTGATATACTGGTTCTCCTGTAATAGGGAGTCTCAAAATACGGAACACATCTTCCAATGTTACTGTCATCTCCCCTGTTGGCAGATAGAAGGTATTTGTCTCAGGATTCCATCTCTCAATCAACGCCTGTAACATAGCATGGTTACGTGCGATTCGTGAATAATAGCGGATTCCACTTAACCCCAAACGATTTATCAATGTCCATTCAGCTGGCGTTACATCCGCTCGGATTCGTGACAACAGCGCTGGTACACTATCATTCATCCTCAACCCTGCCTCTGCCTGCATACATCCAAATAACAAACAACCATTCAATTCCTCAAATCCCCGGGTTTTTTCTCAAATTCTAGAAATTCCTACAGCAACCGGTATCGTTTACAGCTAACCGGTACCGGTTGAGTAACCGATACCGGTTATCCCTAACCGATATCGGTCACTGTTACTTTCATACACCTTGCCTAAACAACCACCTACGACAATAAATTGCTCGTTTATTCCTCTCTGTATACACAGACATACCCGAAACCCTTGATTACCTACCACGTAACACTCACCTCATTTATAACCCTTGTTATCATCTTTTCTTTCTCATATCTACCCACATACTCTCCCCCATCTTATTCACAAAACATGCAGAAATCAAATCACAACCAAAACGTTTACCTCTGGAGTTGCAGCAGCTTGAGGTGGCCCTTGTCTTCCCTCTCGTCCCTGCCTGCTGGATGCTTCTCCTCGTTCTGCCATGATCACCACCCTTTTCAAATTCACCTTTCTGCCTTCTGAATCTCAGAACACATTCACTTTCCCTGTCTCTTTTCTCCTTATCACTCAAATTTCTCATGCAATTACCTGTCTCAGTCGTCAAAAAGCGTCGCGTTCGCGTATTTAACTTCTTGCATGGCTCTCAAAATTAGAACTTAAGTTGCCACCCTAGCTTTTTTATTTTTAGAAAAGCTCATACCTAAATAACCGGTATCGGTTATGTAACCGATATCGGTCTACTAACTACCGCCGTCGGTTATCTAACCGATATCGGTTATACACCTGCCTTTTTGAAACATGGTTCTTTTCTTCGTTTTTTACCTAATTTTTGTCGCGCCCGCCTCTTTTCCTGCATCTCATCACCATTATCCATATTTTTCCATCCACCACACATATCATTACAATTTCATTAACATCATCTATTTTACAAAAACAAACAAGTCATCAACTAAGGATACCAAAACAAAACAAAAAACTATCTATCTATACATCATTTGGATCCAACTCATCAGATACATATATAACAATGTCCCAAAACCAGCACCAAAACATGCAACATTTCATCATATAACACATCATCCATATATCAACATGTCAATTAAACTCATCATACATTCTATATCATAAACCATCGACAAAATACTTAAAAACATTTTGAACACAACATGTGGATCAAAACATCATCTCTATATATATATACAAGTTTCAAATATACAATGTGCCCCATCGGGGCCTCTCGTGATCTCATAATCCAACAAAGCCGGCACGTAGGCCACAATAAATCAATAACCTCGACTCGGCTCGCAGCCGGTCCTCATATCAAAAATATACTGCTCGCAGCCGGTATCAACTATATAACCCATACTCGGCTCGCAGTCGTATACAATAAAAATGAATGAATCAATGAATAATATGTAGGCACGCAGCCTCTATAAACACAACTGTTCGCAGACCGGTGCCCATGTCAATATACAAAATACAAAACAATGTGGGATCCCTCGGCTCTCCCCACGCCCTCAAGCACCTCTCCCCGCTGGTCCCTCGTGGTGCCTCTCGCCTCGCCGCCGTAATGAACACACGCCGCCGTGGCCGTGCCTCCCGCGATCTCTCGACTATGAGAGGTCTCACTCGGTGAGCCGCATATGGTCGATACTCAACTCCGGTACTATCAGAGGACATCTCCGATAGTATCGGCCTCCGCTCTAACCTCCATGTATCTATCCGTGCCACGCTTCAAGGATCTGGGCTGGTCCTCGGCACTCTACTAATACTAATGCACCTCGTGCTCGTGCTAGTGGTGCTGCGTGGTGCCAGGCTGCTTTGGCGGTGGTATCTATGCTGCTGTACTGGGCCGTGGGCTGCATTCGCCCTGGTGGTGGTGGTGCTGTGCTCGTGCCGTGCTCGTACTGTCGCAGCTCGCACTCGAGCAAGCTGGGCTAGCTGCCCTCGTAAGACACCTATCGTATTCGTGCTCGCAGCAGCAACTATCCCTCGTAAGAGCCGCACTGACCCCCCGAGCTGATCTCTCTCTCGCCACACTCGCCAAGTCGGGTGCGCAAAGGGTGCTGCTACCTCGCTGCTCTCGACCAGCCCACCACACCATGAATGCCCCCATACACCAAAGCATCATCTACACCATCATCTCGCTGGCCTCTCAAAGCAACCCAATCTGGATCCAAGGGCTGTGGTGCAGGTAGTGGGGCCTCTACATCATCCCTCCTGTACTGAGGGAAGGGAGGTGGCTCGTGCCTGTCTTGAGCCCCATCTCGCCTCGTACCCTCTCTAGGGGTATCCTCTCATACTCTCCCGACCTCCGTCCCGCTATCCGTAAGAATGTGTACTGGATCACGCAGAATCATAAGCGGGCTCCTCTGCGAGGGTGATGACCTCTGTAAGGTCTCCATACAATGTCTACCGCTGTCAGGCCCTCTAACAAATGTCTATAATACGCCACATCCCGACCTGCAAGAACTACTGTGGCTGCCCACGACCCCCAACCATCTCTGAAAGCCATATCTGTATATGACATGTGGCCATGGCCGCTGGGGTAGCCTTATCGGGTTCGATGCATATGATGTGCTCATATGCCCAACAAAGTGAAGTAAAAAGGTAGAACAAATCCCAAATCGCCTCATCTCGGCGATAGCCCCATAGCTCCATGTATAAATCGCACTGTATACTTGGTGCCCAGCATGCAAGTATGCTCCTCCACCATCTCAAGCAGCACCCCCATCAATGCCCGTGGAAAACGGCCTCCCTCTGAGTCCGGGAGGGCGAAGCAGGTGATCCCAATCATCATCAGCACGGCCAGTCGTGTCTCGTGTCGGTGCGCATGGTACATGTCACCATACCCGATACTCGCGCTGTGATAGGTAAGTAGCGCGGCTGCATCTCCAAAAACCTGCAGGATGTTGTCCATCGCCGTCTCCGAATCTACCTGGAACACTACCTCTCCCTCGATCGGCAGTCGAAGGATGCGATACACATCCTCCAATGTGATGGTCATCTCTCCGGTCGGGAGATGGAACACATTGGTCGCCGGATCCCATCTCTCGATGAGGGCGACCATCAGGCTGTGATCTCTATCAATAGCTCTGTATCGCTGGACTCCGCCGAGTCCCACCTCGCGCATGATCGCCCAATGAGCCGCAGATACGTGTGGCCGCATCCGCACCAACAGCGGGGGCATCCTATCCCGCATCGTCAACTGCTGACGTGCCTGCAAAACCAACCCACATCCTTAGACCTACTCTTTATCACAACATCTACTTTACCCTCTAAACCCCCTTTTATCCCCCCGACCACACCCCAACTCTATACCACCCCCCTCTAAAGAACCTACCTTCAACCACCCAACCCAAAACCCACCCTACCCCAACCCATACAAATCCCATATCTACCCACAAACCAACCCACCCAAACCAAACCCACCCAAAACCCAAAACCCAAAACCCCACCCACACCCCCCAAAACACCCAAAACCAAACACAAAACAAGCCCAACCCAAACCAAAAAACCCAAAAAACACCCAAAACAAAACCCCAAACCCAAACCCCACCCAAAAAACCCACCCAACCCAAACCAAACCCACCCCACCCAAAAGAAACCAACCCAAAACCAAACCCACCCCACCCAAAACAAACCCCACCCACACCCCAAAACACACCAACACAAAACAAGCCCAACCCAAACCCAAACCCACCCAACCCCAAAACAAAACAAACCCACACAAACCCAACCCGACGCCGGCCGATATACGACCGACGCCGGTCCATCCCAACGCACCCTGTCCACACAATTTGCGACCGATGCTGCCGACAGAAGAACCGACATCGGTCATCATGATTTTACCGGAGCCGAACCCCTGCGCGGCCCCCCACCCACATTTTTGCATTTTTCTACTTATCTACCCACCCAAACACCCTAAAAACCTACCCACCCAGCCGCCTTGCCCTATTTTACCCATCTATCCTCTTCATTTTTCAAATTACGTCCATTTACTCATTATTTCCTAAAACATGTAAATTCCTACCCAAACCCCCAATTTAGCTTAATACCATTCAAATGCACAAAATAAAGAGTTCCGAACCTACCCGAACGACGACACGTCATCGTGGTGGGATGGGTGGTGGTGGTCCAGCTGGTCCAGCCCCTCCTGCTCCTCCTGCCTGTGCCATAGCTCCAATTCTGATCTGCTGGGTCCCCGGCCAATCAACTGCTGCCTCCTCCTCACTCGGGCCCGCAAACAACTCACTCCTCTAGCAAAATAGCTCCACCTCACTCAATAAAACCTCCAATCTCAACTCTCCATGTCAGACAAATCAATTTGGTTTTCAAATAACACAAGTGACAATGACAAGCCGTATTTTTCTTTTTATAGGTTTTTCGCCCTTAACCGATATCGGTTTCATTTTGCCCTAATGAACCGGTATCGGTCCCTTAACCGATATCGGTCATGTAGAATCGACATCGGTTTTTCTTCCAACTTTCCCCAATTTTTTTGCCCTTATTTACCATTTGCCCCTTTTTAACCACATATCGCCTATATCCACCTTTGCTGAACACCATTTGTTTACCTATTCGGCCCGACCCAAGGCCTCAACCTACCTATTCGGCCCGACCCAAGGCCTCAACCTACCTATTCGGCCCGACCCAAGGCCTCAACCTACCTATTCGGCCCGACCCAAGGCCTCAACCTACCTATTCGCCCGACCCAAGGCCTCAACCTACTTATTCGGCCCGACCAAGGCCTCAACCTACCTATTCGGCCCGACCCAAGGCCTCAACCTACCTATTCGGCCCGACCCAAGGCCTCAACCTACCTATTCGGCCCGACCCAAGGCCTCAACCTACCTATTCGGCCCGACCCAAGGCCTCAACCTACCTATTCGGCCCGACCTAAGGCCTCAACCTACCTATTTGGCCCGACCCAAGGCCTCAACCTACCTATTCGGCCCGACCCAAGGCCTCAACCTACCTATTCGGCCCGACCCACGGCCTCACCCTAACCATTTGGCCCGACCCAAAGCCTCAACCTACCCCCCCGGCCCGAGCCAAGGCCGCAACCCAACAACCTGGCCCGACCCATGGCCGTACCACCTCAATACCTTACCTAAAATCAACACCATACACTTTTATCCACCCATCCTGTAGTTTTTTGTTCAATCGAGCTCACCTGTTTGTGTTTTAGCATGATTAGGGTCCTTGACTTGATCTGTCGACCAACTTTGCCTAGACCTAGACCGTGACGTTTATCTCAACCAAACCAACCATTTGGTACTGCCGAACATGCCTAAACGTTCCTGTACCTTACCTGTTATATACCCTGGAGCTACTTCCTATGCCTTGGATACCAGGATTATATCACCCTTGTTTGGATAAACTATCGACCTTTGCCTATGCACTGCTGGTTTGCTCGTCAAATCATGTACCCTAGTCATACGATTGCATTTCAACATGCGTCGCTTCTTGGACCTACCCCACCACCTTACCATCCCTCTACACCATTTACCCTTTATCAACCCTATCCCTGATTTCACATTCTCTCAATCTGTGATAGATTTGAGGGGGATTACCTATACCCTTAACAACGGAAACCACTTCATATTATTGTCCGTGCAGCTTTACAAAACAAGCTACATGACAATAAGGGGCTAATGTAGACACCAAATTTGTGTCTTACGACCCCTTGTGACCCGCATCTCATCTCGCAATATAACCTCATCACCTAAACCTTACACAATTATTTATTAATTACCTTGTAATGGATAAATCCACATCACCTTACCTGCCACCTCATTTTGCCACTTCATCATGACCTAGCCCTAACCCTAAACTAACCTAATTAAGACCCATAACTTGGTCCACACCTACACCCATAACTAATGACCCCTTTCTCGCACCCAAAACCGACCTTCTAGTCATTTGACCAAGCCCGCAACTGATCTCTCGAGAGAAAAGCAGGGAAGGTGGGCTATTTTACTAAAAATAGCCTACTTTTTCCTTCGATGCCGGTTCCTACTCGACCGCGTCGGTTACGTAACCGCCATCGGCTCTCGTAAATGGGCTCCCGAACCAAAATCAAGGGTGGAAGGATTTTGAATCAAGAGAAATCATTGGGAGTGATCAACAGAGTCCAGATCTTCACTTGACCGAGCAGAGACAAGTGAAGAAAACCAAGCGCCAGCAAAAAGGAGATCAACTTGCATCTTCGTCAAAACCAAGTAAGTCACATCTTGCATGTCTTCTCGTTATAACATTTCTTATGCCTTTTGAATCACGGTCCTCATAAATCCATTTCGAATCCACTACCCAAGTGTGCCATTTCATCTAACCATCATTCATCTACCTCTCATCACCTCATTTCCTAATATCACCCATTTACAGCCTTACAAATAACACAGCTACCAAACAACACAAACACCCCACAAAACAACCAACCTATAGATCCTAAACCCTACCGACATTGGTTACCAGAGATCGGTTATCAAGAATCGCATCGGTTACCCGACTATAACCAATAAATCAGCCTTTCCCCTATCCCATTCAACAAAGTAATTTAATTGATATCTTATAGTCTTTTGTGTTAATTCATATTATTAGGGGAACCGACCACCTTCGAAAGGAAGTTTTATATTTCCTAGGCCCAAGCAGTTTCCTCATTTATTGTCTAATTAAAATCTTGTGGTCTTGTGTTCTTATTTGCGCAGTAGTCCTTCCAAGACAAAAAGGAGTTCTTCGCATCACCCGATCTTTTCTACTAAGACGCGCACATCATCTCGACATTCTACTGGGTATTCCTCCTAGCCCCAACCCTCTTATCTATTTCTAAAAGGAACGAAACATTCTCGAGTGAAATAATGGCCTCTTTGATTGCTTCAAAACTTGCCTTGCCTTCTGCTGTCCATTTGAAAGCTATGCTTTTCTTTAACATCTTGGTGATAGGCTTGACTAGGGCTGCAAAATTTGGGACAAACCTCCGAACAAAATTTATCCTTCCCAAGAAACTTTGAAGGGATTTCTTATGACTTGGCAATGGTAGTGCTCTTATGGCTTCAACTCTTTCTAGATCAATTACTAATCCTTCTTTGGAGACAATGTGGCCAAGGAGCTTTCCTTCATGAGCTAGAAAATATACTTTTTGGGATTCAAGGATACCCCAAATCTTCTACACCTTTGGAATACTTGTCTTAAATGAAAGAGATGGTCTGCTGCATTTTTTGAAAAAATAGTGATATCATCAAGATATATCAGCACCATGTTGTTAATCAAATCCTTGAATGCCATGTCCATTTCCCTTTGGAATGTAGCCCAGTGTTGGACAACCCAAATGGCATTTTTCTATATGCATAGGTCCCCCATTTGGTTGTGAAGGCTGTCTTGAACTGATCCTCCTCCTTCACCATAATCTAATTGTACTCTGAATAGCCATCAAGCAATGAAAACCTTTCAGAGCCAGAACAACTTGTAAAATCTACTCCATAGAAGGAAGTGGGTAATGATCCTTGAGAGATGCTCTATTCAAATCTTTGAAGTCAACACACAATATAATTTCTCCACTCTTCTTCCTAATTGGAACCAAGTTAGCTACCCAACTAGAATGCTTGATATGAAATATTATACTTGCCTCTATCAACTTTTTTCAATTCTTTTCTCATGAGCGGCTTTAGGTGCGGATTGACTGGCCTTTGTTTTTTCCTAGTGGGTTTAGCACTTGGGTCCAATTCAATAGTGTTTTGAGCTAACTTGGGATTGAAACCTTTCAAATCTTCATAGCTATAAGAAAACACATCGGGAATCTTGACAAATCTTTATGAACTCATACTTTTCTTACTCAATTGTCATTTTACCAATTTCGAGTGACCTCGCCTTCTTCCACCAAGATGGGCACTGAATCTTCTCCCTTGACTTGGATGTTTGATTTCTCCTTCCTAAACTGATCATTAGGATTGAAAATGGACTCCAAAGTGACAAGTCCCTTTGGTAGTTTGTTGGTTCTCAGTTGTACCACTTGATCACCATACTGTTGTTCTAACTTTTCCTGATTTTTAACTGAGAACTTAGCCTCTTCTTACAAGAAATGGATGATTTGTTGATCATTTTCAAACAGGTTGAAACTTACATTGTTGTCTAGCACTAAAGGTCTTACAATCACATGAATGCTCGGCTGTACTTTATCTTTTTTTTATGCTTTCAAGAACATCAAAGGCTGCTCCAATTGCTATAAGCCACAAAGCAGCTTGGTTCTCTTTCTAGGGATGGATTTGATTTTAAAACCCTCAAAATCTTTAATGAGGTCCACACCTGTTTTTGTAGCACTTGAGTAGATCATTCTTGGCATTATGCTGCCCCTTAACTTGGTTTAAAATCAACTCACTGTCACCAAAAACTTGCAAGTTCTTTATCCTCTCTCGATTGACCAATGCAATCCTTCAGATCAAGGCTTCATATTCAGCAGTGTTATTCAAACATGTAAACCGAAATCTAAAAGCTGAATAATACTTAACAACTTGAGGTGAAATAAGCATAGCTGTCCCTCCTGCACCTTGTCTACTTCTTGATCCATCAAAGAACAACTACCATATGTCATTGTCATCCTTGTGGTCTGGCTTGGTGATGCTAGGAATAGGCTGATTTTCTTCATGCATGCAATAGACTCCTAGCTTAGATTCTTTATTTCTTGATAAGGATCAAAATCATGCACCTTGCTTGCCCATTCATAAGGAGTCAAATGCGGGATGCTTCCAACCTTGGTGTCGTCCTTCATTAGTGCTTGGATAATCCTCTTGATCAAACACCTGAATAATTGGTATTGATTTGGCTTGGAGTGTGAGGCTCAATGTGAAAGTTTGCGATAGGCTCGGATCTGATTGTGGCCTTAGCTCCATATCTTGTTCTCGAACAACACATGTGACCAATTAGTAGATAAGTAACCTCCAATCTTAGCTATGAAATCCCTTGACAAACATAGGGCAAAGAGTGGTGGAAGATCTATCACCGAGACATCTTGCAAAACAACAACGTTGGGGCATGCATGCAAAGTGAGACTCAAGTTTTTAATCACTCCTACTTATTGTTACTATTGTCCCATCCAATTGCACTACCCCTTTGGATATGACTTCATATTGAAGCCCCAACTGATCAGCTATTTGCTTAGGCATTACTAAACTACTTGCTCTGGAATCAATCATGCAGTTGTGTACTAATTGGTTTCCAATGATCAATGAAACATAGAATGGAGGGGGCTTCAACATTTTACCTTGCTGTCCTTCATGATTCCCTTCGTAATGGGCAACATTTATGAGTACCTTTCTCTTGCATTTGGGTCTCGTTGATTTGAAGTTGACTAGTCCTTCATGGCGACTTGTAGTAAATCTCTTTGTCCGGGATGGTAGTTATTCCCACTTTGATATGTTTACTTTTGTCTTCTTCATTTGATCAATGATGTTGAATGGGGATGAAGCATCCATCTACTATCCTCTAGCCTACACATTCATTCCTTGCACATGGGAAGCAACAAGCGGCATCCGGGTTGGCTTAGAGTTAGTTTGGGTGGCACTTGCACGTTGGGAACGCATTTTATTTGCCAATAGTTTGTGGAGTGGTAGAAGGTTATGGATTACTTGGAGCTAATGGCTGTCCTTCACCCAAATTTCTCCTTTTTGACCTTGTGTTGGCTGCAACACTTTGAGAGATTGTTTGATTCATACCACAAAAATCTTCTGCTCGCGTTTACAAATGTGGTATCATTTGGAGTTGATTGCATTTGGGATGTTTCTTATCATGATCATTTCTCTAACTCCCTTCACCTCCACACCAGTTGTTGTTACCATCAAGGCTTGATTTAGAGCACCATTGAAGCACATAGACTGGTTGTGAGGTTCATTGCATGGGAAACACCAATCATACTCTTGAGCTATGTTGTTTTGCAGACCGGCACTAGTGCTTTACAGAAGATGTAGCATTGGGATTATAGGGCTAAAATGATCTGCTGTTGGGCGTGGAGGCCTTGCTTGATTTTGATTTGCAGCTAGATTGGGTGGTCTTTGAGGCTGATATGGCTGCTGTTAGGCTGAGCTTGAGGCTGGTAAGAAGGTCTAAAACCTTGGGCTTACTGCCTCTTGAGTGTAACCAGCTTATTACCTAAATTTTGTAATTACTTCATGACTTCTTGGAGTTCATTTGAAGTAACATGGATAGTCATTGCCTCCCATGGATTGAATTAACATAGAAATATTAGAATTTAAAGCTTTAAGGTAATATAGAAAAGCACCTTCTACTGTTGGCCTTACTACCATTGGAATTCTCTCCCAAGTACTTTGATATCCGAAGTCAAGTTAGTACCTACTCTTTGGGAGCTCTCTTGATATTTGTCAATTGTTCTGAAGGGACAAGTTATCTCCCTTTTCTCCAAACTGCTCATGGAGGGCTATACATAACTGGTTCCAATTTTGGATAGAGCTTGAAGCAAGGCTCCTGAACCATTGCAAAGCTTTCCCTTTGAATGAAGATGCTAGCGGTTGCTTGACAAAGCAACTTGCATCTCATCAATCTCATGGATTGCACAAATATTGGCAATATCCTGACATGATCACCGTGAGTCAGTTATGCGATTCTCTCCTATAAAGCATGTAATTTTCTTTAGTGCTAAAAAATGGGATTGGATTTTGTGCATTGAGAGCAAGTGGGTTGCCGTGAAATTGACATATGGGTTTGTCTTTGTGCCATTCGATTGGCCTTAGAACCCTTGTTGATTGGATGAAAGGTCTTTCAGTGGAGGAGTTGATAGAGTTCTATTTGGTGGAGATGGAGACCTTTGGATTCTTCTTCCTCTTGGTCTTCTTCGAGATAATTGTATATACTCAAACAATACTTCTTCTTCTCCAACTCTTGACCTTGTGGTGACTCTTCTCATGAGTTTTCGTGTCTATACTGCTAAAACTAGTGATTCTTCTTCCTTGGAGTCGCCAGATGTAAAAATCGGGTTCTTTTAAGCAAGAACTTGTAACAAAATGCACATCAATTTGTCGTAATGAAGATGAAGACTTCTAAGGACCTACCTGGGTGTGCCAAAACTGTTAGTTCAAATCACTAGCACCCTCTAAATGTTCTATCGATTTCTAGTTTGACATTTTAGCATCCAAAGGTGATTGCACAACATTGAATCTTTTCCCCAAGTGTGGGACTTGTAAAAGTGGGAAAAGAATCTCCAGAGTTAGAGGCTGGTTCCTCAAATCCTCCGATCGAGTGTATAACTTGAAAATTTCGTGAGGTTTAAACTCAAAATCCTACTATAAATTCCAAGGGACAGAGATAGAGAATTCAAAAGAATTAAAACTAATGCTTAATAAGGAGATGCACCAATGAAGTGGTGAGCATTTTTTCCTTCTAAAATTGACACAGATTATAGAAATGTAGAAAAACATCATGCACAAACTGATAAAATGTAATGAAAGATCATGGATGAATCAAACAACACAAGAAGAGGACTGAAACTCATTCACATAGCTTGCTGCTTTGCTCGGAATGTTTCAACTTACGGGAATAGAGTCGCTCTATCCTTTCATTCCTTTTAGAAACAAATTAGGTTAGGGTTAGGAGGAATACCTCGTTGAATGTCGAGATGGTGTGCGCGTATCGGTAGAGAAAGATCAGTTGACCGTGGAGAACTCCTTTTTGTCTCTGGATCTTCTTAGTAGCTATGGTGTTTGTAAGGCTGGTTTATGGATGATATTAGGAAATGGGATGATTGAAGCAAAAGAATAATAAGTTAGATGCAATGACACGTTGGGTAGTAGATTCAGAGATAGATTTAGGAGGACTGAAATTCACAGAGCATAAGAAATGTTATAATGAGAGGACATGCAAGATATGACTTCTACTGGTTTTGGCGAAGATGCAAGTGGATATCCTCTACCGCAAGCACTTCCGGTTTCTTCACTGCGTCCGCTTTGTCAAGTGAAGATATGGACTCTATTCCTCGCCGCAATGCTCTCTGCTGATCCACAAATCCTTTGACCGATCTCCAAAATGAAATTTGATCCGTTGTTTTGGCTTGGGAGCCCATTTACTGTGGAACCGATGGCGGTTGCGTAACCGACGGCGGCCGAGTAGCAGAACCGGCATCGGTAAGGGAAAAAGTAGGCTATTTTTGGTAAAATAGCCCACCTTCCCCGCTTTTCTCCGAGAGATCAGTTGGGCACGGGCTTGGTCAAGTGGCTAGAAGGTCAGCTTTAAAAGTAGTAAGGAGGCATTAGTTATGGATGTGAGTCTAGACCAAGTCATGGGTCCTAATTAGGTTAGTTTAGGGTTAGGGCTAGTCAGCGATGAGGTGGCAAAGTGAGGTGGCGGGTAAGATGATGTGGATTTATCAATTATAAGGTAATTAATAAATAATTGTGTAAGGTTTAGGTGATGAGGTTAGGTTGTGAAATGGGATGCGGGTCACAAGGGGTCGTAAGACACGAATTTGGTGTCTACATTAGCCCCTTATTGTCGTGTAGCTTGTTCTGTAAAGCTGCGCGGACAATAATATGAAGTGGTTTCTCATGTTAAAGATATAGGTAATCCCCCTCAAATCTATCGCCGATTGAGTGAACGGGAAATCAGGGATAGGGTTGATAAAGGGTACATGTTGTAGAGAGGATGGTAAGGTGGTGGGGTAGGTCCAAGGAAGCAGACGCATGTTGAAATGCAATAGTACGACGAGGGTACATGATTTGACAAGCAAACCAGCAATGTGTAGGCAAAGGTCGATAGTTTATCCAAACAAGGGTGATATAATCCTGGTATCCAAGGCATAGGAAGTAGCTCCAGGGTATATAACAGGTGAGGTACAGGAACGTTTAGGCATGTTCGGCAGTACCAAATGGTTGGTTTGGTTGAGATAAACGTCACGGTCTAGGTCTAGGCAAAGTTGGTCGACAGATCAAGTCAAGGACCCTAATCATGCTAAAACACGAACAGGTGAGCTCGATTGAACAAAAGGTACATGATGGATGGATAAAATAAAACGTTGATTGTGGGTATGGTATTGAAGTGATACGGCCTTGGGGTCGTGCCAAGTGGTTGGGCGGTGGCCACGGGTCAGGTCATAAGGGTAGAGTGAGGCCTTGGGTCGGGAGTCAAATTGTTAGTAGGCGAGGCCTTGGGTCGGGCCGGATGATGGGTAGGTTGAGGCCTTGGGTCGGGCCGGATAGGTAGGTTGAGGCCTTGGGTCGGGCCTAATGGTTAGGGTGAGGCCTTGGGTCGGGCCTAATGGGTAGGTTGAGGCCTTGGGTCGGGCCAAATGGGTAGGGCGAGGCCTTCGGGGTCGGGCCGAATGGGTAGGCCGAGGCCTGGGTCGGGCCGAATGGGTAGGTTGAGGCCTTAGGTCGGGCCATATAGGTAAGTTGCCGAGGCCGTGGTCGGGACGAATGGGTAGGCCGAGGCCTTAGGTCGGGCCAAATAGTGGTAAGTTGAGGCCGTAGGTCGTGCCGAATAGGCTGTAGGTTGAGGCCTTAGGTCGGGCCGAATAGGTAGGTTGAGGCCTTAGTCGGGCCGACAAGTGAACAAATGGTGTGCAAAGCAAGGTGGATAGAGGTGATATTGGTGAAAAAGAGGCAAGGAGTAAATAAGGGCAAAGAATGGGGTGAAAGTGCAGTAGAGAACCGATGTCGATTCTCGCATGACCGATATCGGCGTTAAGGGACCGATATCGGTGAAAGGCGAAAAACCTATAAAAAAGAAAAATACGGCTTGTCATTGTCACTTTTGTTATTTGCAAACCAAATCAACTTGTCTCGACGTGGAGAGTTGGGATTAGAGGCTTGATTGAGTGAGGTGGAGCTATTGTATTGGTGGAGAGAGTTGATAGTGGGCCCGATTAAGGAGGAGGCAAATAGTTGATTGGTCGGGACCCAAAGCAGATCGGGATTGGAGCCATGGCACAGTGCAGAGGAGCTGGAGGAGCTGGACCAGCTGGACCGCCACCACCCATCCCACCATGATGACGTGTCGTCGTCGGGTAGATTCAAACTCTTTAATTTGGTGATTTGGTTGTATTATGCTAAATTGGGGGTTTGGGTAGAATTAACCTTTTTAGGAAATAACGAGAAAATGGAAATGATTTGAAAAAGGGAGAGGGTAGATAGGTTAGATAGGCTAAGGTGGGTAGGTGGGTAAGTTTTTAGGGTATTTGGGTGGGTAGATGGGGAAAAATAGGTAAAAAATAGGTTTTGGGGGCGCGGGGTTCGGCCCGGAGAAGACAAGCGTGGACCGATGTCGGTCGCACAATTTTAGGGAAAGGGAGACTTGTTGGTGACCGGCGTCCGGCCATGTATCGGCTAGCGTCTGGTGGCTTGTATGTTTTGGTTTGTGGGTTGTGTGGGTGGGTTGGTTGTTTTGGGTTTTTGGGTTGGGTTATGGGTGGGAGTGGGGGTTGGGTTGGGTCAAGTTGTTTTTGGTTTTTGGGTTGGGTTGTGGGTGGGTGTGGGTTGGGAGTGGAGAAGGGTTTGGTGTAGGGTTGGGTTGGGTTTGAGAAGGGTTTGTGTGGGGTTGGGTTAGGAGTGGAGAAGGGTTTGGTGTAGGGTTGGGTTGGGTTTGAGTTGGAGGTGGGAGAAGGGTTTGGTGTAAGGTTGGGTTTTTGGTTTTTGGGTTGGGTTGTGGGTCGGGTGTGGGTGTTGGGTTGGGGGTTTTTATGTGGGAGTTGGTTTGGGGTGGGATGGTTTTGGGTTTGTAGGGTGGTAGGTTGCTAGAGGGGGTGGTAGAGAGTCGTGGTATGGTCGGGGGATAAAAGGGGTGTTTAGATGATAAAGTAGATGTTGTAATAAAGAGTAGGTCTAAGGATGTGGGTTGGTTTTGCAGCACGCAGCAGTTGACGATGCGGGATAGGAGGCCCGCTATTGGTGCGGATGAGGCCACACATATCTGCGGCTCATTGGGCCATCATGCGTGAGGTGGGACTCGGTGGAGTCCGTCAGGTCTGGAAGCGACAGAGAGAGATCACGGCCGATGGTCGCCCTCATCGAGAGATGGGATCCGGCGACTCAATGTGTTCCATCTCCGACTCGGGAGATGACCGTCACATTGAGGATGTGTATCGCATCCTTGATTACCTATTGAGGGAGAGGTAGTCTTCCCGAGGATAGATTCGTAGACTCGCCATGGACAGATACCTGCAGTTTTTGGGGATGCGGCGCGCTCTGACCTACCATAGCGCGAGTATCTGCACGGTGACATGTACCGTGCGCATCGACACGAGACACAATCTGGGCCGTGTTGATGATGGTTGGGATCACACGCTTCGCCCTCCCGGACTCGGAGGGAGGCCGCTTCCCACGAGCATTAATGGGGTGCGCTTGAGATGGTGGAGGAGCACACCAGCACAGCTGGGCACTGGGTGATATCTCGGCAATTGCATGTGAGCTATGGGGCTATCGCCGAAGGAGGCGATTTGGTATTTGCTCTACATTTTTGTTACATTGTTGGGCATACGAGCACATCGTATGTATCGTGCGATAGGAGGGTTACCTCAGCACCTGTGGCCACAAGTCATATACCGATATGGCTTTCAGAGGTGGTTGGGGGTCGGGCCGACCACGAGTAGTTGTTGCGAGGTTGGGATGTGGCATACTATAGACATTTGCTAGAGGGCCTTACAGCAAGTAGACATTGTATGGAGACCCTATAGAGGTCACCACCGGCAGAGGAGCCCGCTTACGGTTGCGCCTAATCTAGTACATTCGGATAAAGCAGGACGAGGCCGGAGAGTACAAGAGGCTACCCCTGCAGAGGTAAGTGCACGAGGCAGATGGGGTTGCGACAGATGAGCCACCTCCCCTTCCTCGCACAGAGGGAGGATGTAGAGGCCCACCGCCCGCACCACGGCCTTTGGATCCAGATTGGGTTGGTAGAGAGGCCAAGCAGTGAGGGGTGTAGATGATCTTGGGTGCACGGAGCATACGAGTGGGGTGTGGTGGGTTGGGCAGAGAGCAAGCGAGTAAGATAGTACCGCCGGCATGAGCCAGACTTGGCTGCAGCTTATAGAGAGAGAGATCAGCTCGGGGGTCGTGTAGTTTACAGGGCAGTTAGCTGCCGGCAAAGACAGCACGTATAGGTGTCTTACAAAAGGGCGAAGCTAGCCCTGTGCTCGTGCATTAGGTACAGTAATAGACCACCACCAAGACCACACCAAAGGTGCAGTGAGGCGGCAAAGACAGTGTATCGCACCATCTGCGGCCCACAGGCACCAGCTAAGACTTCAAAGACACGAGCCGGGGGCATTGGTTCAGAGGTGCTGTGGACTGTTCACGGCCGGCTACGTCGTGGCTCGGAAGAGCTATATGGAGGTTAGAGAGCAGAGGCCCGATATTATCGTGGATATTCTTGATGGTATCGGAGTCGAGTATCAGCTTATGCGGCGCATAGGGCGAGACCTCTCGCGGCGGAGATCTCGGGGAGTGCAGCCATAGCTGGCTTGTCCGTGACGGCGGCAGGAGGCGAGAGGCACCACGGGGACCAGTAGGGGAGAGGTGCCGAGGGCACGTGGGGAGAGATGAGAGATCCAGGACATGGTTGTTGTATTTAGAGATGGGCACCGATGCCTCAGGAACCGGGTGATTGATAGAGGTCTGCGTGCCTATGTATTATTCATGTATTCATTCATTCATTTATTGTATACCGACTCTGCGAGCCGAGTAGGGGTTGGATAGTGGATACACCTGGTCTGCGAGCCAAGTATATAGCTATTTTTGATACGAGGACCGGCCGCAGCCGAGTCAAGATTTTTGACGATTATGCGGCTCGCGTGCCGGCTTTGTTGTATGATGAGATCATAGAGGCCCGATGTAGGGCACATTGTATTTTGAAAACTTGTATATATATATATATATATATATAGACGATATTTTGATCACATGTAGTGTTCAAAATGTGTTTAAATATTTTGTTAATGGTTGGTAATATATAATGTATGATAAGTTTTAGTTGACATGTTGATAGATGGATGATGTTGATGTTTTTGTTTTTGCAATGTATATATGAATGACAAAAGTTATGTGATGAATTGTTGGTTTGTGACATTGTGATATATGTAATCGATGAGTTGGATCCAAATGATGTATAGATTGATAGTTTCTTGATATCCGTAGTTGATGGTTTGTGTATTTGTATAAAATAAATGATGTTAATGAA